>OU896716.1:1458292-1874471 GCA_918026855.4 Phaedon cochleariae
GAATTTTTGCGATTTTTGGAATTTTCAGGAATTTTTGCGATTTTCGCAATTTTCAGGAATTTTTGCGATTTTCGCAATTTTCAGGAATTTTTTGCGATTTTTGCAATTTTCAGGAATTTTTGCGATTTTTGCAATTTTCAGGAATTTTTGCGATTTTCGCAATTTTCAGGAATTTTTGCGATTTTTGCAAATTTCAGGAATTTTTACAATTTTTGCAATTTTTAGGAATTTTTACAATTTTTGCAATTTTCAGGAATTTTTGCGATTTTTGCAGTTTTCAGGAATTTTTGCGATTTTTTGCAATTTTCAGGAATTTTTGCGATTTTTGCAATTTTCAGGAATTTTTGCGATTTTTGGAATTTTCAGGAATATATTTGCGATTTTTGCAATTTTCAGGAATTTTTGCGATTTCTGCAATTTTCAGGAATTTTTGCGTTTTTTGCAAATTTCAGTCATTTTTGCGATTTTTGCAATTTTCAGGAATTTTTGCGATTTTTGCAATTTTCAGGAATTTTTGCGATTTTTGCAATTTTCAGTAATTTTTGCAATTTTGCTATTTTCAGGAATTTTTGCGATTTTTTGCAATTTTCAGGAATTTTTGTAATTTTCAGTAATTTTTGCGATTTTTGCAATTTTCAGGAATTTTTACAATTTTTGCAATTTTCAGGCATTTTTGCGATTTTTGCAATTTTCAGGAATTTTTGCGATTTTTACAATTTTCAGGAATTTTTGCAATTTTTGCAATTTTCAGATATTTTTGCGATTTTTGCAATTTTCAGGAATTTTTGCGATTTTTGCAATTTTCAGGAATATTTGCGATTTTTGCAATTTTCAGGCATTTTTGCGATTTTTGCAATTTACAGGAATTTTTGCGATTTTTGCAGTTTTCAGGAATTTTTGCGATTTTTGCAATTTTCAGGCATTTTTGCGATTTTTGAAATTTTCAGGAATTTTTGCGATTTTCGCAATTTTCAGGAATTTTTGCGATTTTTGCAATTTTCAGGAATTTTTGCGATTTTTGCAATTTTCAGGAATTTTTGCGATTTTCAGGAATTTTTGCAATTTTTGCAATTTTCAGGAATTTTTGCGATTTTCGCAATTTTCAGGCATTTTTGCGATTTTTGCAATTTTCAGGAATTTTTGCGATTTTTGGAATTTTCAGGAATATTTGCGATTTTTGCAATTTTCAGGAATTTTTGCGATTTTTGCAATTTTCAGGAATTTTTGCGATTTTTGCAATTGCAATTTTCAGGAATTTTTGCGATTTCTGCAATTTCCAGGAATTTTTGCGATTTTCGCAGTTTTCAGGAATATTTGCGATTTTTGCAATTTTCAGGAATTTTTGCGATTTTCGCAATTTTCAGGAATTTTTGCGATTTTTGAAATTTTCAGGAATTTTTGCGATTTTTGCAAATTTCAGTCATTTTTGCGATTTTTGCAATTTTCAGGAATTTTTGCGATTTTTGCAATTTTCAGGAATTTTTGCGATTTTTGCAAATTTCAGTCATTTTTGCGATTTTTGCAATTTTCAGGAATTTTTGCGATTTTTGCAATTTTCAGGAATTTTTGCGATTTTTGGAATTTTCAGGAATTTTTGCGATTTTCGCAATTTTCAGGAATTTTTGCGATTTTTGCAATGTTCAGGAATTTTTGCGATTTTTGTAATTTTCAGGAATTTTTGCGATTTTCGCAATTTTCAGGAATTTTTGCGATTTTTGCAAATTTCAGTCATTTTTGCGATTTTTGCAATTTTCAGGAATTTTTGCGATTTTTGCAATTTTCAGGAATTTTTGCAATTTTCAGTAATTTTTGCAATTTTCAGGAATTTTTGCGATTTTTGGAATTTTCAGGAATTTTTGCGATTTTTGCAATTTTCAGGAATTTTTGCGATTTTTGCAATTTTCAGTAATTTTTTGCAATTTTGCTATTTTCAGGAATTTTTGCGATTTTTGCAATTTTCAGGAATTTTTGTAATTTTCAGTAATTTTTGCGATTTTTGCAATTTTCAGGAATTTTTACAATTTTTGCAATTTTCAGGCATTTCTGCGATTTTTGCAATTTTCAGGAATTTTTGCGATTTTTGCAATTTTCAGGAATTTTTGCAATTTTTGCGATTTTTGCAATTTTCAGGAATTTTTGCAATTTTTGCAATTTTTGCAATTTTCAGATATTTTTGCGATTTTTGCAATTTTCAGGAATTTTTGCGATTTTTGCAATTTTCAGGAATTTTTGCAATTTTCAGGAATCTTTGCGATTTTTGCAATTTTCAGGAATTTTTACAATTTTTGCAATTTTCAGGCATTTTTGCAATTTTCAGATATTTTTGCGATTTTTGCAATTTTCAGGAATTTTTGCGATTTTTGCAATTTTCAGGAATTTTTGCGATTTTTGCAATTTTCAGAAATATTTGCGATTTTCGCAATTTTCAGTAATTTTTGCGATTTTTGCAATTTTCAGATATTTTTGCGATTTTTGCAATTTTCATGAATTTTTACAATTTTTGCAATTTTCAGGCATTTTTGCGATTTTTGCAATTTTCAGGAATTTTTGCGATTTTTGCAATTTTCAGGCATTTTTGCAATTTTTGCAATTTTCAGATATTTTTGCGATTTTTGCAATTTTCAGGAATTTTTGTGATTTTTGCAATTTTCAGGAATTTTTGCGACTTTTGCAATTTTCAGGAATTTTTGTGATTTTTGCAATTTTCAGGAATATTTACAATTTTTGCAATTTTCAGGCATTTTTGAAATTTTTGCAATTTTAGATATTTTTGCGATTTTTGCAATCTTCAGGAATTTTTGTGATCTTTGCAATTTTCAGGAATTTTTGCAATTTTTGCAATTTTCAGGCATTTTTGCGATTTTCGCAATTTTCAGGAATTTTTGCGATTTTTGCGATTTTCAGGAATTTTTGCGATTTTTGTAATTTTCAGTAATTTTTGTAATTTTCAGTAATTTTTGCGATTTTTGCAATTTTCAGGAATTTTTACAATTTTTGCAATTTTCAGGCATTTTTGCGATTTTTGCAATTTTCAGGAATTTTTGTAATTTTCAGTAATTTTTGCGATTTTTGCAATTTTCAGGAATTTTTACAATTTTCAGAAATTTTTCAAATTTTCTGGAATTTTTGCAATTTTTGCTATTTCTAAAATTTTCAGGAATTTTTCGAGTAGTTTCCGGATGAATGATGAATTCGCGAACCAAGTTTGCTTCATTGCAGGAGAAATGAGATATATAGTCGACGGAAATTTTTTTTAACCAACCCATATATTAAAAGGCGATTAATAATCTCGAACATTAACGCGCTCACTTCTCTCGCACGTTAAAATATCTCGATCATTAATCGCCCTCATTAATATACTAGTTGGTTAAATAACTATTCAGAAACTTGGAAAGGCGAACCCGTTAACGGAAAATCTTCGATGAAACCCATATCGACTGCCAAGATGGCTACGATTGAACCAGACACGGTGAATACGTCTGTCTCAAAAAGTTGTAAAAAGTGTAAGAGAATTGCTCATAGTGGCCCAAAGTGCTCCTTATGTGGTACAGTGTCCCATAACAGTTGTGTATCTTACCTTAAGAATGTAAAATTCTTGGACGATAACACGTTCATTTGCTGTGAAATGGATAGTAAACCTGACGATGACCTCGACATCACCTTCAGGAGTGCAAATAACGAAGAATTCGATGAGGTTTATTATTTGAAAGAAATTATAATTCAAAAGGATGTGATCATCCAAAATCAAGTGGATGTTATCTGTTCTCTGAAGGAACAAATTCAATTAATGAAAAAATTGCAACAGGGCACTGATAAGCCTAACAATAATTTCAGAACAAACAAAGATGCTGTCACGCCCATCTACTTCTAACAGTGGAATCCAAAATTTACAGAATACCCGTAAATCTAGCAACCAGTCTTCTAATGTCGATAATTCAGTGACCGTCTCCGAACTTCCTAACCTGATAGCGAAGCCAAAAACGAAACAGAATCGAGTTCCATCCAAAGAAACGAGGATCGATGAATCACTTGCTGATAATGATAACAAAAAAATAAAGCAGCCAATTATTAGCGGTGTTGCCGTATCGAATGCCATTTCCCAAGCTATCAGTCAAGTCAAGTGTGATGAGCTGATAAATGGCTCGGAAGATCCATTTACAGAAGTTAGTTATAAAAAGAAGAGGAGGCAGAATAAGCCTACTATCACTGGTAAAAACGAAACGGTAACATCTAAATTTGCGTCTAACAAAGCCTTCCTTCATGTATATAAACTCCATCCAGAGTTCACTAGTGAAGCATTATCATCAATTCTGGTCCCAATTTTTCCTGAGGTTGTGTGTGAAAAAATCAATTCGAAGCATCCACATTATTATTCTTCTTTCAAAATTACAATCGATTCCTCCAATATGGATACAGCCTGGAATCCAGATATCTGGCCTAAAGGTGCTAAGGTCAATCAGTTTTTTCACCCGAGGCCGAAAAGATTACAGGTGATTTAGCGAACACCATATCATCTGGAAATAATGATACTAATTCGTCTTCAAAAAATTGTGATCTGGTGAGCGTTTTTCATGTTAACGTCCAGTGTCTGACTAATAAAATAGACATGCTATCTCTTTATTTTGATAAACAAAAATCGGATATAATTTGCTTTTCTGAACATTGGCTAAATAGCTCTGTTATAAATTCTGTGAATTTACCAGGATATAACCTTGCATCATCTTACTGTAGAACTCATAGAATTCATGGTGGTGTCGCTATATTTACAAATAATAAATTGAAATACAAACCTGTCTCATTGGTCGAATTTTCTGTAGAACTTGATGGTGAGTTTTGTGCTATCGAACTCATTGAAACTAAAACCATTGTGATCACTTTGTATAGATCAACAAATGGAGATGTTGACATATTTTTCGAATTATTAGAAAAACTATTATCTTATTGCACAGAAAATTTCAGAAATGTGATTTTACTTGGTGACTTTAATATAAATTTCCGAAAAGCTTCTGCTGAACTCACAGAACTAGCTAGCCTAATCGCATCTTTTGGTCTTGATGTAACAATTTCAGACTATACGAGGATTACCCCACAATCATCCACTTGTATTGATAATATTTTGACGGATTTTACTGATTCTAGTTACGAAACAAAAGTACTTGATGCTTGTATTGCTGATCATCGAGCTCAGGTTATTACTTTGAAAATAGACAAGAAATCAACATCTAATCTCTGGCGCAGAATTATATCTGATTGTGGCATCGTGAAGCTGAGATCATCACTCGAACAACTAGATTGGTCCATCTTCGAAGATTCATCGGAAAAGTCTGACTATCTTGCAAATTTTTTAACTAAAAATGTTGAATCTTTTATAAAACAACATTTTCCACTCAAAAAGTGTCATTCAAGTCATAACAAACGCCCTGTTGATTGGTTTGACGATCAATTGAAGAGCATGAGGGACACATTATCCTGTATCAAAACGATCTGTGATTCAACAAGAAATCCACGTGACTTGAGAGTTTACAAAATGTACAAGAAACAATACGAATGCAAAATAATTGAGAGTAAAAAGAATGCTTATGATCGTTATATTGCTCAGTCTGACAACAAGGTTCGTGATAGTTGGCGGTTAGTAAATTTTGAAAGGAACAAAAAGACTTACAATAGATCTGAAAACGATATTGAAATTTCTGAATTCAGCAACTTTTTCGCCTCTATTGCAGAAGATATTATTAACACTCTTTCAAAAGAAACATCGGATATAGATGCAATTGCTCATATGGAAGGCATTTCTACTCCTTGTAAATCTTTTTTTCTAATGCCCATCACTAATAATGAAGTAATTGAAGCTGTGATTAAACTGAAAAATTCGGCATGTACTGATGTATACAACATCAATAGTAAAATTGTGAAAGCACTGTTAGATATTTTAGCTCATCCATTAACACAACTTTTCAACCTGTGTATACGGGAAGGGAACTTCCCCGATGTTTTCAAGGCAACGAAAGTGATTCCTCTTTTCAAAAAAGGTGATGTTGCCAAAATCGACAATTACCGTCCTATTTCCATAATCCCAATTTTCTCAAAAATATTTGAAATTATTTTGAAATCCAGGCTGATGTTATACGTGGAATCTAATAACTTGATAGATCCATGTCAATTTGGATTCAGGAAGAGATGTAGTACAACCCAAGCAGTTTTTAGGGTAGTGGGTGACATAGTGGAAGGCTTGGAGGATGGAAAAAATGTATCAGTAACATTATGTGATCTCTCCAAGGCTTTCGACTGTGTCTCTCACAGTATATTGGTCGAAAAGCTGAGGTTTTTTGGAATTCGGGGATTGGCACTAGATTTCTTCAGATCTTATCTGAGTAATCGGAAACAATGTGTGAGTATCAATGATTCATCATCTGAATACCGATCAGTTATACATGGAGTACCACAAGGCTCTGTGTTAGGTCCTCTCTTGTTCATTATTTACGTAAATGATCTGTTTCATAACATGCATCCCAAGACTTGTGTTGCTTTCGCAGACGACACAACCTTGGTTGATGCTAGCTCGGATATTGAAGATTTGAAGGTGAATAGTTCTATAACTACTACTCGTGCTAAAAAATGGTTTACTTCCAATAATCTCAAACTCAATGACGAAAAAACACAAAATCTCATTTTCTCAACGAACAATAACATTGTTAAAGGTGATAGTGTCAAGCTGCTTGGTTTGGTCATCGATGATAAACTAAATTGGTCTTGTCATGTTCGAGAATTATCCCGAAAACTTTCAAGCACAATATTCGTGCTACGCAATTTGAGTAAACAGATATCCAGAGAAACTATGAGATCATGTTACTTCTCTTTATTCCATTCTCATCTCAGTTACGGCACGATGTTGTGGGGTAACTCTTGTCATGCTGAAAAAATTTTTCGTTTGCAGAAACGTGCTGTCAGGATCGTAGCCGGTGCTGGTTTCAGAGACCACTGTAAACCAATTTTTAAAAGTTTGAATATAATGCCTCTTCCATCATTATATATTTTTGTTTCACTGTTGGAAATTAATAGGAATAGAACGAACCTCGTGACGAATTCAGATGTCCATAACTATATGACAAGGAATGCTAATAATCTAAGAGTACCAAATCACAGGCTGGCAAAGTCAACGAAAAACTCACCAGATCTGAATTTATTCAATCGTCTCCCTAGTGCTATAAGATTATTGGGTGAAAATGCAAAATCATTCAAGTCCGCAATTAAGAAACATATTTTAACTCATTGTTTTTATACAGTCGAAGAATATTTCCACACGCCATTTGTTGAATCTGATAACCACAGTTAGCAAGGAGAACGCTGTACCAAATTCTTAAGTTTGAAACATGGTTTATATTGTTTTGGTTTCAAAAATTTTAATTTATAATTTTATTGAATTTACTGTAATGTGTATGTATTTTATTATTCTATTCTTCCACAATTGACTTGCCGAAAACAAATGTATTTTGTAACTTGGTCAAATAAACATCTATCTATCTATCTATCTATTTTCGATTTAAATGCAGATTCCGTAAGTTATAGCATAAACAATGAATGCACGTGGTGTATGTTTGCTTGCCTATAAAACAATCGTGCATTAATAGACAAATTGATCATTAATAGGGGTCATTAATGAACGATGTCATAAACATTAAACTTACTCGTTATAAGAGGGCGACGGGAAAAGTAATTAAATGAACGTAATGACATCACCGAATGCCAAATCTGACGTATTTAAAGTCGAAATTCCGAAATTGTATTTTGAACTATTTGAAAGTTATACAGAGATGTGTCATGTTTCTGTTGATCACCCGGTATAGGCGGTATAAAGGTATAAAGATTGGTTTCCACCACGGTTTCCACTTTCGATTTCAGACAACAATAATCAATAACGGTACCACGTGGCTCCACTATCCCAATAATGGTTCTTATCAAAAAAGTAAGTAGTACATATCGAGACATGTATAATTATTGGACTAGAATAATGAGAATAATGATAATTCGTCTTTTTCATCATTAGCGAAAAAATCACAGAAAATAAAATGAGAAACAATCGATATTTAAGTAACCAGTAAAGAAACGCGTCATTTTGAGTGACATAAATTACGCTGGTTACACAAAATGCCTCCTAACTAGTACAATATTTGTTCAAATGTGTTGAAATGAACATTTTATCACCAGTTACGTAATATATTTAACGTTATTACGCAACTGATGGTTACCTAACGTATGACGTTTCAAAACTTCTGTGAGCTTTGAATAGTGTCAAATTACATGTCAAAATTAAAGAAAATCTCATATATCTTCAATAAAGTGTAAGTCAATATTTGACAAGCAAGTTCTTACGAACATTTTCTATACAGCACTAATTAAGTTCTGATTATTTTCAGGGTGACTTCATAAAATCTTTTAGCATAGACAGTTATAACGAAAATTAATATTCTAGGGCGATATATGTCTTCTGTCATTATTGACATCTAGTTTCTGATACAGAACCAGATCTTCAGAGTTTAGTAAGTTAGAAACTGGTTGGAAATCAAAATTTCATGTTCTGATATTCTATTGATTCATATTTATATCCCTGAAATGATACCCATCACATCCATTATATATCCACATAATTTCGAAAGTAATCACTTTTCCTTGCCTAACAGAAACTGGCTCACTCCTTGGATCCTTTGCCAAATATGGAGGCAACAGAGTTGAGACATTCTATTGTATTTTTGAAGAACGGTTCAGCATTAATCAGAAAAAAAACAAATATTCAGGAATAACAACACAAGATATTTCGAATTATTTTTGAATGGCGGGAAATTGAGATGTCACTTTTGGATGCGCACTCCTTATTCCATTTATGATCATTTATCAGCACTTTTTGAGTTGTAAGTTGGCCATCTTCTCAAATCTTAAATGTTAAATCATAAGTCTTAAATGGTTTTATAACATAATCAATGATATAACCATGTTCCATCTGTCATAAGTGATAAGCCCTAAATGTTAGGTGATAAATCTTAATTCTTAAAGTTTTTTATAAAGTGGCCCTAAATGTCTTAAATTCTTTATACAAATTGTGTTGAATGATCGCAAAAACACTTACAGAGGTGAAAGAACAGTTTTCGAGATTTTTTTGTGGATGTATGATAAATTGATATATTTTTTTTTATCGCTTGATTGAGGTCTATAAAAATAACAAGTTTCCATCTTGTTGTGTGAAAGTATTGAAAAGGAATATTCTCAGATTAGTTTAAAAAAAAAATGGATATATATAATATATATATAAAGAAATACCTTGACAATTCGCATTCTCCATGTGTATGTGATGAAAATATCAATTCGTTCTCGGTTTATTCAACAGAAAACAACTACTTTCCTGACTATATGCCACGACGAACATTGAATTATATTTATTGAACACACACGATAAGAATTTGAAAACAAAATCTTCTGAAGTAGAGAATTTGCATTCTCCTTCATATTTTGAATTCTTTTCGTGTTGTTTTGATGAATGAAAACTGAAAAACATCGTTTTACGTATTGGTATTGGTGAAATCGAGAACATAATTATTCACACTTCACAGAGTCAAAACATCTTATCGTTATCTCATAGACTTTAGGTATTTTGTACGTAAAAGCAAAAATCAAATGGAATTTTATTAATCATTTCTTTATCGCATTACCAATTTCCTATTTTCTGAACGAATATTCAAATCGAACTCTGTTCCTTTCATGAGTAGGTACCTCGGAGGTATACAGTGTGTCCCACTTACCATGCTCACTATGGGTATCTTTTTAACGGTGAGAGATACGAGTTCGGTTAAATGACACCAAATGTGGAGTTTGTCAAGGCCAACTATAATGTGGAAAAATATTTTGATAAAATCTATTCGTTTTTGTTTTATACGCAAAAAACAGATTTTGGTCATTTTCATGTCTCCTACGTAAGTTCTTTATTTATGAAAATATTCAAATAGGAATTTCAAATTCTCATGGCAGTTTTTCAAAGTGATTTCGAAAAAAATATGAAATTTATACCAACTCTTCTAGAATTTGAGATATCAGCACCAACTTTAGTTTTTCAAATGTAGGTCATAGCTCACTATGACTTAGTTACAAATAACTTTTTTTTCTCTTCCAGATGATATGTCGCAGTAATAGTTTTGTGTTGATACCAACGGAGTTATCGTCATTTATACAAGAACAAAAAATTATTTGGAAGCCGCCATCTTGAATTTATGAATTTGAACCAAAAAATCATGATCTCCGACCTCAAAAACCCCCACCTACCAATTTTGAATGGAATCGAACCAAATCTTGTCCGCCATCTTGGAGCAGCCATTTTTTTTAATTTCAACAAAAATTCCACAATGTATTGTCACCGAAATTATGAACACCTGTCAAATTTCAAGTTAATCGGAGTAATGGAATTTTTGTTGAAATTGAAAAAAATGGCTGCTCCAAGATGGCGAACAAGATTTGGTCCGATTCCATTAAAAATTGGTAAGTGGGGGTTTTTGAGGTCGGAGATCATGATTTTTTTGTTAAAATTCATAAATTCGAGATGGCGGCTTCCAAATAATTTTTTGTTCTTGTATAAATGACGATAACTCCGTTGGTATCAACACAAAACTATTACTGCGACATATCATCTGGAAGAGAAAAAAAAAGTTATTTGTAACTAAGTCATAGTGAGCTATGACCTACATTTGAAAAACTAAAGTTGGTGCAGATATCTCAAATTCTAGAAGAGTTGGTATAAATTTAATATTTTTTTCGAAATCACTTCGAAAAACTGTCATGAGAATGTGAAATTCCTATTTGAATATTTTCATAAATGAAGAAGTTACGGAGGAGACATGAAAATGATCAAAATCTGTTTTTTGCGCATAAAACAAAAACGAATAGATTTTATCAAAATATTTTTTCGTATCTCTCACCGTTAAAAAGATACCCATGGTGAGCATGGTAAGTGGGACACACTGTATATATTCTATTCTGATGAGCATTTTTCTAAAAATTCAAGGAATACCATGGGGAATACCTACCAATATTTTTTGTGATAGAGGTACCTTGATTAAAAATAGAGCTGGACAATTTAATTCATGTATGAAAAATCCCACAAGCCGCGTGATTTTGTCATCATGACAGCGAAAAAAATTTGCCCTAACTTTTCCAGCGACAATAACGGAACCTAACTTTTGAAAGGATGACAACCAGCCATAAAGAAATAATGTTTGATGAATTGAATTGTCTTCCCGAATTACACTCTAGCCTTTTTATTAGTCATAGTAAACTTTGCATTTATTATTCGAATTGTGTTGCCATTAGGTAATTCAACTCAAAAAACTGCCAGGAAAAATTACTTGTCCTACGGACTCGTAATTTTTCAGAAGCAGTTTTTTTCGTCAAATTGCCAGGCAACAATATTTTTATTGATACATGTCCAGTTTACTTCGACAAAAAAAATTATAAGTGAAAATAATGAAAATATCCTTGCTCAAAACATATTTTTTGAAAATTGTGAGGTGAAAGTACACTTTTTACGTCATTAATATAGATGCCTATTTATCTGTGCCTATCTATCTGCTTCTGTTGATGATTTATTAAATTAATTATATATACAAAAAACAAACATTCGTCGTTTGCCAAGTTTGTTATTCAACTTTGTGCTTGACTGAGCATTCGTTGGCATCGTGATACAAATTATTTCACTTATTTTTAATATATACTTTCATTTCTCCACTGATGATTACATAGTAAAAAACAAAATACCCACTCGCCAATGTCAATGTCAATACCGAATCAGAAGTCAATAACTCTGTTAGTTACCCAAAAATCAAATTAAAATCAGATTTTTCGATATGACAAAACGAGTTTTAACTTCTATTTCATCTGGAAATGACGTATTTGTAAGACCAAAATTGAACCAATGATTTCCAGAAATTGAAAATAATCGAAATATGAAATTTCATCAGTGACGTAGAAACTATGGGAGGAATTATCAAGACTAATCAGCAAATTATGTTATAATGTCAAGAGAAAAAATGTCACTTGGCCCTCTAATGACTGATATAAATATCACCTGTATTTCTAATCGATCTCAGGATTTAGTTACTAACTTCATGATATGTATATATCATTATAGGTATTATACAATAGTAATAGAATATTATTTCATTTAAATATAGACCATTTTGCATTGGTAGGTATATGAAAAAGTCAACAACAAAACCATGAGTGAAAAAGATTTCCAAGCATAATCGCATTTCATGCATTTCGTAAGCATTTATTCATTCATTTCGTAAGTATTTCAGCCATTTCGGAAGTATTCCATGTATTTTTAATCATTTGAAATTGCATTTCATCCATTTCAACCATTTCAAAATGCATCTCATCCATTTCCATGTGTGATTAGTAGCTATCTGAAGCATTAATTTTTTCTCGCATTTTTTATTCTGACATTTCATTACATTTCAAGCCATTCAAATGCATTCCAAACTCGATTGGAAGCCATTTCGTGACATTTCACTATAGCATTTCAAACCATTTTGTGATATTTCAAGCATTTCATTTCATGACTTTAAAGGTATTTCGGAGCATTCCAAGGTTTTCAGAACATTTTGTACCATTTCCTTATAGCATTTCATTTAATTTCATGTCATTTCAAAATATTTCGAACCATTTCAAGCCATTAAAAGACATTTCATGGCATTTCAAGGTATTTCATGGCATTTCAAGGAATTTCATGACATTTAAAGAAATTTTGAAGTACCTATTACAAGGATTTCAAGGCATTTCATCATTTTATTTCATGGCATTCCATTTTTTCTCATGGCATTTCAAAATATTTCATAGCATTTCAAGGCATTTCATGGCATTTCAACCGAGATTTCAACGGATTTCGAAGCATTTCATAACTTATTGTTCCACGCATTTCCTTATTGGAAACAGAGGTGGAAACCCCCTCGCCCCCCAATTATGAATTCGCCCTTGGGCAGTTGTCCCTCATCGTGCCCTGTGTGTGGTTAATCCGGCCCTGCCATCATTTGATTTTGATCACATTTTGATCTCTTAAGGAATATTTGAATGCAATGTAAAAATAGGGCCTCTGCTTTATAGATATGAGATATGATTTAGGTATTATAATCATAATTATTTGGTTTAGAATGATCCGAAGGATGTACCCTTGGATGTACCTATGTATATATATATATATGTAGGGCAAAAAATAACGAAGTATATTATTATGGAAGATCAGGAATGAGAAATAATGAATATATACCTATTTTATCTCGGTACCTACCACTGTTATACCCGAGGATTGAGCTTCCGAGGATATACCTATCTATAGGTATATATTGATTTCATATGCGCAAAAATCAAAGATTTCCGAATCAAATTGGAGCATCTATATTTTCTACGAATTCTATGAGGAAAAGGAAGAAAATCTAAAATTATCTGGCTATTATCGAAACCTGATCGATGGTATTTTTAGATGGTATATATGCGAGGTGAGTGTGTATCCACATTTACCATCATTCATCCAGAATATCAATAAAAAAATTTGTATGAATATAATATAGAATTAAAAATGAAAATGAGGAATCGGATTCAAGTAGGTATCAAAAACTTTATTGTACCAAATATTTGTATGACTTACCAAGGAAAAGAAAAATGAGTCCGGCGACGATGTCCCTTTTATGAACCTATTCACTAGTTTATTTTTTTTGTCACTATGAAGGTACAACCAATAAGAAGAAACTGTGGAAACTGTGAAAACGGGAAAGCCTTTCCCTATTTTCCCACTAATATGTCATTCCCTTATCGATTGATAGAGGACCAACAATTCACATGCACAACCGGCGTACGCAACGCAAAAGTTAAAATTGTCTACTCGTCTCTCGTCTCGTGTCACTCGTGGCTCTGCCTAGTTGCCTTCAAAAGCAGAATAATGAACATGTTTTCGGGAAATGCGTGAATTCGCTTTGCTGATTGTATTGTCGATTCGATTGGCCGGAGAAGATGGAAGAATAACGATGAATGAACATGTTGTGTGTATGTGTCAATGTGTGTGTGATCTTTTGTCGTTGATTGTTCTTACTCTTACCTTTCTGTGAAAATTCATAAACGAGTTCCCTTTTCTTTCACTTTTTTGTGCCTCAGCTAATGTGCTGAAAGAAGAAAGAAGTTCATGACGTTCGAAAAAAAGCAAAACAGAAGCTTCTTTTAAGAAATGAAAAAAAGAAAATGCTTTTAGGACAGGTAGTATCAAAAATCAAAATGCGCATACGTTTACATGATACTCATAAACATAATGCTGGTTCGTCTTTTCAGTTTTTTGAGTTTTCAAGTCCTCTCAAGTCTCAAGTCACGAAACATTCATACTATTGCTTACTCAAAGTTAAATCACACAATGAATCATTGAAACATTCTGATTTTTTGGCCTGGTTTAAGGGTTTAAGTTGATCATTGACATTTCCAAGCCTTTTAGTCGAAATGTAAACGATGAGTCGATGAACCAATTAGGCGATAAATGAAAGGTAGTGTTTATTCTTCCGATCGCCGGAAGATTAACCATTGAACATGTTTTCAGAAAATAAATAATATATGCATATGAGTTTGCTTCTGTACATCGCACCACCAGCCCAAATCCATATAGATGGATAGATGGATACACTGATGTAGTGATCGATGTGTAATCAGAACTCTCAAATACAGTGTAGATTACACGAAGTACCAAACTTTTGATGCAAAAGAAAATGCCAACTGCAAAGCAAACAACAATATATTCTTCTATATTATTAATTATTTCAGCAACCCCGAAACTTTACGAGCCTTAAGTTTTCTAAAGATTCCCAAACCTCATTGTCAGATCGGTCAAAGTGAGTCACGTGATACATCATGGACGCATGCGCATTCGCTCGAAGAAAAACTATTAAAAAATTATTGACGAAACTCTCGGCGTCTCGAGAGAAAGGAAAAACATCCTTGAAAGCCTAAATCACTAAACAAATGATCACAGTGGACGGACGCCATGATATTAGAGGACCAGAATGAAACCCTGAGGCCAAACTGAACCTCCATAGTTTTATTGCGAAAAATAATCATCAGACAGAAAACACGAATCTCAACATAATTATATTATCAAGTGATGGGAATGGTTCGAAAGATTTAGGCACTTCTGAAACCTTGGCTATTCGTCCGACTGTCGGACGAAGATCCACAGCCAAATTAAACTGACATTTTGTTTTGATGTTAAATCAAAATAATCAAATCAAAAGTGATCAAAACGAAAACATAACCTAACAATAAACGTCAAACGAATGTGGACATCATCTTGATCATCATCAAATATGTAAAAACACTGAATATTTTGGAAAAACATCATGTTTGTCCAAGGGAAAATTCCTTGTCAGCTTATTACTTTGTGTATCTATGATATGAAGACGCCAAATGCGAAATTAAAGGTTAGGATACCCCCATGATAATCGTTGACCATAATTTTCGAAAAAATGTGGGTCAACTTTCACTTATACCACTTATACTTGCCTTGGCATCTGCTTTCATAAGAATAGTTTTATTTCTAATATCGTCATTACAAGACTCGATTTCCGTTCAGAATGTCTCTTTCAAAATTGACCATGAATTTGTCTAGAAATAGGACAGTTCTTTGTAGTAGTGCCATAGCTCACAACCGTTGGGTTCCCAAGAGAGAAATTACGTACACTAATGCTCAATACGCGAAAAAACCTGACTGGAATAGGGCTGTCAGTGAGGCAGAAAAGATTGTAGGATATCCAAATTCATTCCTGAGTTTGCGCTGGTTACTGAGTGATGAGATAGCAAATGTGGCTTTGCAGTTGCGAAAACTTGTTGGATCCAATCATCCTCTTCTCAAGACAGCAAAGTGGGTACCTACTCCTGAGCAATATATTTTTTAACTATTAATTATTCTTCAATTGTTATTATGGAACTATGGATGAAAACAATGATGAAAGCTCCACCTAAATGTGAAGTCTGTAGTAACACCCAGTAATTTTTTGTGCAAGAAAATACAAACATATAAAAAACATAATCATTATCAAGAATTTAAGATAGTGTTCCATTACGCATTACAAATTTCAATTTACCAGTGGCGTACCAATACTAATTTTATAAGGGTCTTATAACATAATATGGTTTGGCAAAATTAACACACCCACAGTGTTATTATCAAGGTATTGTTATTATGAAATCATGAATATCTGTATCAGAATCAAAATATACTAAGTTTGAAAGCAATAGCAATTGGATAGAGATTCTAAGTTAGTATTTATGAAAGATGCAGCAAATTTTAACTAATTTGTATTAAACAATTGAGAATCAAAGTGAGCAATGCTAGACCTGAATCATCCTGTGTACAGTTTACAGTGGAGTTTGAAAAACATAAAATCAATTATCAAGAATTCAAGATAATAAGATAGTGTAGCATTAATAATTTCAATTCACCAGTGGCATACCAATACTAATTTTATAAGGGTCTTATAACATATGGTTTGGCAAAATTAACACCCACAGTGGTATTGTCGAGGTGTTGTTTATATGAAATCATGAATATTTGTCATATCAATATAATATACCGAGTTTGAAAGCAATAATAGCAATTGGACAAAGATTCTATGTTAGAATTGATGAAAGATGCAGCAAATTTTAACCAATTTTTATAAAAAAAATAAAGAATCAGAGTGAGCAATGCTAATCTTGAATCACAGTGTACAGTGGAGTTTTTTTCTTCATTTGAAGCGATAAATGCAGTGGATATATTTCCATTGGAAAATATATTTTGGAAGACATCTGTGAATGTTTGAAGTTTGCTTGGAAATTTTGTGGATCATTGGACGTTGACAGCCGAACCCGATCATTTGCTTTCGGCGATATCAGAAGAACCAGAAGTATCAATTGAATTGACACTATATTGCCGGTAGTTCAGTAAGAAGTGAACGTGTATTTTTTTTTAAATAATCGATTGCTTCAACATGAATTCATGGAACTATTTTTATTAAAAAAAAGGGATATTAAAGATCAAGTCCCAGATGAATAATCGTGAATAATAGACATTTAAAAGAATGGTTATGAATGGGTATGTTTTGTATCAAATGAGTCTTGGTATGGTACTTTTTTGTCTCTGTTTGACCCCATATTCAATACTGCTTCTCTATCAGCTGAATGGAGTTGTGTAGAAGAAAAAAATCCATGCATTGATCATTATACCTAAAAAAATCGTGAACTTCGATATCTCATCAATCAACCGTTTAGATCATACGTATATATAAACTCACCTCAACTTCCTCTTTCCGCCATCTAGCTATGCTCTGGTATGTTCATATATGAATATATCCGATTTTCGTACCGTCGAACTTCTACCAATAACTTTTTCAGTACTCTTGCAAATTTTCGTGTATCATAACCTCAATAACTAACACCTCTAAGCCCTGTCAAAGTAAAAATCTCTCAAGTGAAACTTCTAAGATAAAAACGATCAGAGCTGAATTTAGACGACTAGGCGTGAGGTGGCATGCGGTGACTAAATGTGCTATATACTCAGGAATTCCCTTAAGCAAGTGGAAAATACCATGTATGAAATTCAAAGGTAAAAACATATCTAGTTGGCATGACGAGATGTCACTGTCACGACGAGACTTCCAGACTTCATCGATTCGGAAGAAGAAGAATTTATTCAATTACGTACCAATCAATTATCTAATGATTCTTTCGGCTGTTCGAATTTTTGAAAGTTCGACTGCATCTAATATTCTTCCAGGGCCCCCAGGGGCCTTCTGTCCAAAGCCAAGACCAACAGGCAGGCGTGGGGCCTCATCGTGCTGTTGGATTCACTTCAGTATCTGATTCAAGTTAGTAAGGGCCTTGTTCATTAGTTAAGACTTCTTATTTAAAAAATATTTTTAATTTTTACTCAGAACTCTTTCGGCTGTTCGAGTTATCAGAGGTGTTAAGCATCTGAACTCGATGTGCTTCCAGGAACCTTTTGTACTATGACAACAACATGGCCCAAAAAATTCCTAAGTCAATTTCAATCAAACTCATCATTTTTAATGTCATTTCACTACCTGAATCATGTTAGATAGGGCATTCTTTGTTAGTTCGACGCTTTTTACTGTTTTACTGCATCTGATCGCTTGAGCTGCTTGTTGCTACCTGTGAAAGCTGTTTGGCATTCACTGTTATTCCAGGTAGTCTCCAGTGCTGCTCTGTTTTGAGACGAACTCGGAAGTCTTGAAGGTTCGAATTTAATAGATCCAGCGGCTCGACAGACCAATATCCGGCTCGAAGGACCAATATGTTCGATGGTTGATAGCTAGTGGACTGTATTTCGTTATGATATATGATAATAAAATGAAGATTGATATAAGAATAGCAATTCGTATTGCAATCCTTTATTTATTGATAAAATCTTATGTTTCAACAACACGTCGTCATGTTAACAACAAAATGAAAATCTTTTATACTACATACACGTACCAAACAGCATCTGACCCCAATATCTTTCTAGGGGCCTTCTGTACAATGGCAAGAACAACATGCAGGCGTGGGGCCTCATCGTTCTTTTGGTTTCGAAGGCTGCAGGTCATACTGCCGCCGTCCCTGACATGGAGGAGGACAAGTCCGCCGGCGTGCTGCACAGCCAGAGGGCGTTAGCCGAGGTCACCGAGATGATAAGGACGAGCCACTTGGTGCACAAGGGGCTGGTCAACATGCAGCCGTGCGTCAAGGTTGAGGCGCCAGGTAAACATCATTTTATTGAGTGTGCATCAGGGTCATTAATGTAATGTACTATTATAACTGAATCCACATAAGATTCTTAAGGCTTAAATGTTTAAATGTTAGATCTCAAAAGCTGACAGTTTTTTTTAAGTCACCCTAATTATCTCTTCCAGGAGATATGATAGCCGGGAACAAGATCGCTCTCTTATCGGGCGATTATCTGCTCAGCAACAGCTGCGTGGAACTGGCGAATCTCAAGAATCAGGACCTGGTGGAGCTGATGAGCTCTGCCGTGAGAGATCTAGCGGAGGCCGAGTTCGTGGAACCGAGAGACATACAGAACGCTCCGTTGCCTGCCAGGCCGAGGACCGATGGAAAAGGGTACGAAGACTGTTTCAGGTTTGCAGACGAGATTCTCGAGCCTTTTACAGCCGGTTACATAATCAACTAAAAGGTCCCTTTCATTTGAAAAGTTTCCTTTTCGTGGTGGATTCGATTCCATAATTCATTTTCAAAGGAACTTTATCGGCTCGGTGGTCGAGAGCGTGAAGGCGCTGAGTTCGTATGGGGACTCCCACCGAGACATAGGTTCGAATCCTAGTTAGGCCATGGATGTTTGTGTTTGTATGCATATCTAACCCCGCACAAGTTTCGACTTATGGGGCGTTTGGTCCCAGTGCTGGGACCAACGAGGTAATGCAATTGCAAAGAAAAAAGTCTTTCAGTATCGTGAAATATGCCCTCTGTTTGGCCATAATACCAGTGACACTTCTATTCCAATGCATTTTTCTGCCGAAGTTGCTAGAATTGGGAGCCATCTAGCTATGTTGACCTCTAAAGTTATCTCAATCCCTGTTTCTCTTAGTCAATACAGGGTGTCAGAATAAAATCGACAAACTTCGTACACGGATTCCTTGACTCATTATGAGGTGAAAAGTTCCTATCAAAGTATGTCGTAAAATGCATCCTCACTGAGATACAGGGTGTCGAAAGTAAGAAAAATGTTTTGGGGCACCTCAGATACATAGTCTATTCTACACCTGTAGAATCTGAAGAAGATTCAACAGCTAGAATTTTAGCAGCAGGCATGGTAATCCAGAATAGGTCGCGTGCACGAAGACCGACCCTGGAGGCAAAATATTGAAACACAACCTCATTCTTCTGTGAATTATTGAAACACAACCTCACTTTTTTATTTGGTTACAGAGGAATCAAAAGGTTGAAATAGTTTTTCACAATATTTTGGCATACGACTCGTGTTTCTTGCGTTATTCATTAATTCAAGCATTCCTTCGCATTGGGCTATTGTACAATGCACAAAAAATGCAGCAAGAGACTAGGGAATATGATTTTTCAGGTAAATAGTAATCTCACATAGTTAGCATCATGAAATGTTGTCATTCCTTATTAAAATTCCTTCTGCCTTCTGCCACTCCTGCAATACAAGCTAATACTGCTAATAGATTGAAAATGTCTACAACACACACGATCGTCAGCATGTCAGACCAGTCCTACCGATTGATTGCATGAATCCAATCTTCTTGCAATATTCTAGAAATTTCAGGTATATTTCTATTAGCTGATCCTATTGCAGAAGGAATTCCGATGAGAAATCAGAGAAATAACCAAATTTCAAAAATGAAAACTATGTGAGTGACTATAGTAGGTACTTACTTTTGAATCATAATGTACCATCCGGATTTCTTCATCTTCCGCTGCAGTTTTTGTGCATTTTACAACAGCACAATGTGATGGCATTAGCGAATTGATGAATAGCGGAAAAATACGATTCATATGCCAAAATAATTGTGGAAAACTATTTGGATCACTTGTAAACAAATATGTTTTGCCTCCAGGGTCGGTCATCTGACAGTTCTTGCACGCGACCTATACACCAGGCATCTTCCAAAACGTGCGACAGTCCATGATCCAGAAGATGTCAATTATTTATTTTACAAAATATTCTCTGCGCCAAATAATCTATTATTACTGTTTGACATATGAAAAACGTTGCCATGGTTTCCCTCAATTAAAAACTGTTGTTTTGATAGGTTGATGATTCTGACAAATTTAATATGGCTTACGACTATTAACCTCGAGTTTGTCGATTAACTTCTGAATCACCCACACAATGTTTTCAATTTTTTGGAAAATATTCCAGAGGTTGGGAAGAAATATCTATATCTCGTATAATACCAGCATTATACGTTCATTGGTACCCAGCAAATTAGGCCTCTACTGAATATTACTTCAGGGCATGTCTTAGGTTTTTCTCAAATATTTCCGCAACCTCTACATTTAGGCATGAAGAATGTTAGGTAACTAACTGATGTCATTCACAAATTTGATAATTCATCTGTCTGAGAAGAATTTTGAAGGAAAATGTGGCGACATACGACCCTAACGCCACTGGTTGACAACATTCAAAAATGAAAACTCCCTGTGATTACTCTGATTAATCTGGATTGGTATACCGAGTTTCAAATCTTTTGCTACAGGTGTGTTCTGGAGAAATTCAGAGAATTCTCAACTTTTTTCATACCTACGTTGATAGAAACTTTTCACCTCACAATGAGGTGAGGAATCCGTGTACGAAGTTCGTCGGTATTATTCTGACTTACCCTGTATATTGCACTTCCTCTAAATATGATATGGGTTGGGTGCAAGAACTGTCAGATGACCGACCCTGGAGGTGCAACATTGAAACACAACCTCACTTTTCCTATTTGTTTACGTTTTTCACAATTATTTCGACATACGAATCGTGTTTTTCTTCTATTCATTAATTCGCGCATGCCATCACATTGTGCTGTTGTACAATGCACAAAAAATGCAGCGGGAGACGAAGGAATCTGGTTGGTACATGATGATTTAGTTAGCACCTACTATAGTCACTCACATATAGTTTTCATTTTGAAATTTGGTAATTTTTCTGATTTCTCATCGGAGTTCATTCTGCAATAGAAGCTAATAGAAATACTCGTGAAATTTTTAAGAGAATGCAAGAAGATTGGATTCATGCAATCAAACGGTAGAACTGGTCTGACATGCTGACGAAAGATGATCGTGTGTGTTGTAGATATTTTCAATCTAATAGCAGTATTAGCTTCTATTGCAGAAGTGGCAGAAGGCATTTTGATGAGAAAAGACAAAAATTCAATAGAAAAAACTATTTGAGATTACTATTTACCTAAAAAAGGATATTCTTTCGTCTCTCACTGCATTTTTTGTGCATTTTACAAAAGCACAATGAGAAGGCATGCTTGAATTAATGAATAGCGCAGCAAACACGATTCGTATGCCAAAATATTGTAATTATTTCAATCCTTTTGATTCCTCTGTGAACAAATAAAAAAAGTTAGGTTGTGTTTCAATGTTTTACCCGGTCACCGTGCACGCGACCCACGCGACCTATATGATATTGAGGTTATAACCATTAGTTGCCAGAACTCTAGTTATTTTTCCCTTGTATCAAGGTATGAGCAATTTGTGGACTGTACACTGGAACCTCTAGTAGTTAGCGAAGCTCTAGGGAATGCACGGGCCGAGTGGACACTCCGACACGTCTTGAATGCAGGTATGAATGATTATATTTACTGATATTACTCAAATGGGTGAGAGTCATGACCCTCATTCACTATCAAACACCCTAAATTTACTTGACATTTTCATTTTGACGTTTTTGTAAGTTCAGAGGACATTCTGACAACCACTGACAAGTGACAATCAGACATAACCACAATTTAAATGAATAAAAATTTATAACTGGCAGTACAGGGACGTACATCAACTTCAAAAGTTTGTCAAACTAATAAGAACAAATTGGGGAAATACTAAAATGCAAGTTTGTGCTGTTTCTAACTGCAAAGATTCTGGGAATCGAATTACTTTATTTGAATTTCCATCAAATAGAACACTCTTACAAAAATGGAAAGAAAACATGAACACTTGATTATGAAACATTCCCCAAAAAGTCTGAAATTCATACCTATGTTTTGGTCGTCATGGCCTGCCTTGACCAAAAAAGTGGTGAGACACTGGGAAGCACGAATCCGTTTTGCCCAAACATATGCATCGGCGATTCCTATAGGTCAATCAGAGCGATTTGGGCAATGGCGGTAAATTAGAAGAACGAATGTTTTCACATCATAGAAAATATAATAGCAATAGGTAACTACCCTTATCATAATTGGAGTGGAATCCAGTCTACAGAAAATTCCCTGCCGAGAGCTACACTCATGGCCGATCCAGAAAATGAAACATCATTGAAATAGTGCATCACTATCAGCCTCAACAGTAAATGCCTCCACAGTACTTTTTTCATAGAGGAAGGAACATATTATCCCTTCTGCATAAGGAAGGAGATTACTTTTTTAAACATCCTAACCTCACTCAAAATTGAATTTTTTGGAAAATCACTTGAAAGAAACAAATAAAAAAAATACCACTGACGCAGTAGTCGTCGAACCCAGATCGCAGGAGTGGAATCCGGACGCACAGAGAACTGCGCCTCGCAGATACTTGAAAGTTATAGTATGAAGACAGCATTTATTTACAGTGTATGAATCGAATTTCGAAATATTCGCGTACTCTGTATGCGAATGCGCCGCTTAGAGATTTCCGAAGCCATACAGTACGGATTATTATCGCTTACCATGATGCGAATATCAAACGTAACAAGACCCTGAAACCGTTTAATTCGTGGTGGCGAATTGACCTATATTGCGTGTATCCAGTAAATCATCCGCTTTGACGCTATACAGGGCGATGCAACGTATTTCGCCCGTAACATCTTTTTATTGCTTCTCTGGATTTTTAGGTAGTTTGCTGGGCAAATCCTGCCAAGGCACCTTGAAGCTGGCCGGCCACTCTGAGGAGCTGCAAAGCAAGGGCTACCTCTTCGGCAGACATCTTGCTCTCGCCTGGCAGGCCTGCTTGGACAGAGAACCGTTCGCGGGGGGCTCAGGGGGGCAATTCAGTCTTGTCAGCGCCCCCGTTCTCTTCGCTTTGCAGCACGATCCGGACATGTACAGTTTGATCGAAAAAGGTGAGCGTCGGGTATTATTTTTTAACAAATAATGAAAATAATAATGATAATTACCTCAGTATAACTATTTGAAAGAGTGATTGTTTTGCTTATTTTTTCTGAAAAAAAATCATCCTAATGAGGACCCATGTGGAACTGCTGCCAAATCGATAATTCAAGGGGATTTTTCGGATAAAGCATCTTATTCAACTCGGAATAAATAATTTATCACCACGTTCATTGAAAAATAATACACCCCCATAACAACATAATTGTCAAAAACTCACTACCAATAATTATATACTCATTAGTTATTGTGAGATAACTACAGAACAGTATGATGAATATGAATTATTCAAATATGAACGTGGCGGCACCGCAAAGTTTCATAAAGATAGCAATAAAATTTGCTTTTAGGTGTTTTAGTAGCTCATTTAATATAACGAGTCTGTAATAGATATTTACGATACAAAAGTATCCTAAAGACTCATATTATGATATAAGATGGAAAATTTGTTTGTAATATGAATTTTCGAAATCATTATAGTGCAATATTTCACCTATTATCAAAAACACTAATTATTTATTGAAGAATAGTTAATATATTACTTGAATTAATGTTGTTAATGATTTCTGAGGAATATGTATAACGAGCAAGCGTTGCTAGTATTGGGTGTAAACCTACTTTTCGTGAATCTATATTGTGTTCTCGGCTTTCACTCATTCTGAGAACTTTCAACTTTGACGCGCTCATTTTAATTTGAGAAAAATAATTATCGACATGAATTCAGATAACGAATGTATACATTCAGATGTAGAAATGTCGGCAAATGAAACAATTGAAACTTGAGTACCTCCTATATTTATGATCAATTAGTTCTTTTTTTTTATTTCATTTATTTTTATTTATAAACTGATATTTGAAATTAGTTTAATTTACTTTACCGCACAGGTACGTAGAAATTTGGTACAGTGGCAGTGCTGTTTTTTTGCTTTTGTTAATGAAAAACACATTTATAGAAATTCCGATTTATCAGGTATATAAAATATATATGGAGAACATCAATTATCTGGCAGTGATTCCGCAGAGTTGTCCCCACCATTCACGATTTAACAGGGAAGTGTCCTTCAGATGAATTTTTATAAAATAGGTTCGGAACTCTCCAGTTTTATGTCCACGCAGTACAGAATGGCGACCCATTAAGTCCAAGTCGTTTTCACTTTCAAATTAAAGACAACCGTGACGTACATTCTAAATCTAGTCTCAAAATAGCTGATGGTGATTGGTGAAGAATATAGTTAGCGAATAGCTAACGAATAGCTAACGAATGAAAAACCATTGAAAAAAATAGAAGAAGGTAAACGTACATAACCACAAATGCACTCGGAGCAGGAATGCAGAAGGTAGTTGGCTTCATTCTGACAGGTTATGGTTTTTTGTTATTAATGCATTGAAATATATCTGGAATAGACCTCGATCCTAAACGAAAATATCACTGATTCAATGAATCACTTGTAACGCTTTCAACTTTCTATGGAAAATTGAAAAGTCACTGCACCGTTAGCGTTGTTGTCTAGAGAGCATGGAGGTCGGGGTTAACAATTTATTATGTAATTTATTTAATTTCATAAGTTTCCAAAGAATTAAAAAATGAGAAGGAAACTTACCCAGGCGCCACTTGACTTGAAGTACTTGGGATATTTGGCCTTGTCCAAGTCAAGAAAACAAGATCCATTTAATTTTGAAAAGTTCTTTACAATACAAAAAAATTATATATACTTATTTAAATTTTCATAATGTCAAACCAACGTCAATCAACTCAGGAAGAGGGGGAATGTATAGAAATTATATTCACCCAGATATTTACATATATTTACAAAAAAAAACAATCAATTAACAAGTACCTATCTGACCTGAAGCCTTGTTGAACCGACAAGATCACCCTGTATATCACACACTGAAATTTAGCTGAATAATATGTGGTGATATTCACACATTTATACTACCTTCTCACCATGGTAACTCACCTGAGTAAATCATAATTGACAAGTTAAAGAATATTGTCAACAATCATAAGTAATGTTGTGTATGAAATATTATTCTCAAAATAACATTGAGGATGATGATCATGGCATTCGCACAGTACTGAGCGAAGGCTGTACAGCTTGAGAGTAAATTCACATTTTACAGTCTAGGAGTTAAAGTTAATAATATGGTTCCAGGTGAGGCAAATGTGAAAGCTAAGTTATGTAAAAGAAAATGACAACAAAATATCGTTAAAAGGTTATATCTGGCCTTGTTATTGGTGATCCATTCCCATTCCAGAATTCATCAGTCCAGACAGCTCCACAGGTTCAGTTCAGCAAGAAAGAAAAATAACTTCTATCCTGGGTACAAAATTAACAGGTCTCTTCCATGAGTTACTTCTCATTGAGAAGCCGTAGGGCATTACTACCACCCAGGATGGTAATACTGGCAACAGCTAGGGGTTGATAATACTGCCCTTATAGTTTCCCAGCAAAACAACTACATCTACAAGTAACCAGGACACTGGCTACTGGTTAATATTAGCTTGGACGTAGTCCCACCTAAAACCCTAAATAACAAAAATGTTATTTCTCTGACATTCATGCAGAGAATGTCTACTTACCCCTTACAGAGGGTTTCATACAAAAATGGACAGAAAAACATCATATTGTTCCCCATATGATGTGAAATTAAGAAATTTGGGTTCACCAACTGTAAATAATGGAAAAGATATTCATGAAGAGATTTTATGGAAATTTGAGTGGAAAAGAATAGACTTACGATTCACAAAAAAAACCGGCACGTGTTTGAAGTTTCTGGATGCCTGGAGCACTGGAAGTTTCACACTCGGTTTATGATCACCTCATATAATGGCTGGAGACAAGTCCACAAATCAGGAGAAACTGTTCATGGGAAAAACAGGCACTAATCCCGAAAATATCGGTTCGAAGCCTTGTGTAGTTTCACCACAAGCTCCTGGAAGCCTATAGAAGCCAATCGAACTCCATCGAAATCAATCGAAGCTTTCCCCCTTCACCCCGAAACCTGTGAGGAAGCTGTTTACAGACATCGCTGTCAACGCGATGGTCGTGCCATCTATGAATCAGATTCTTTCCACTCATTTTCCTAGGATTTGGAAATACTCCGGAAAATAACAACTAGTGCTAGTGAAAAACGAAACGGAAGATGCTTTCTGAATCCTGGAATACAGGTGATACTAACAACAGAGACTGGACACAGAAAAATACTGATTTTATCCCACTGAATTTGGTAAGTACAACAGCTGAATATTGATATTTTCTAATTGTTTATTTCAGGTACTTTATAACAGACCAGGCTGACAGTTTGAAATCTCCAATCAGGAATAGATGGAAATTGACAGATCGACCAAGAGATTCACCTCAAACATACTAATTTGAAAGAAAATTGAGAATTTCATTTCCTAACCTGTAATTGAGACTATGATGATACTTTCTCAAATTCACAATACATTTGTTGCAAAACATATATGTTCAGGTAAATTATATAATTATTATTTGTATTCTTGAAGTTTAATAAACAATTGAAAAGATGATTTTTGTCTAATTCCTTGATTTTTTTCTCTGAGTTCGACTAGCGCCATCACTGAGCGAATAGCGAAACTAAGAGTTAGGTCTAGCTGTAATATAAAGTACTAGTCTGCACTACCAAATGTATCGATTCCTGCTTTATATGAGTGTAGGTGTGTTCCAAAGTTGAAAGTAGTGTACGTTAGAGGGCACTGGGTGCTCTGAGCATTTGCGAATGTTACACCACCCCCTTCCAATAAAGAAAAAAAGGTCATGCAATGACATTTTTTTTTCTCAAGTATCTACTTCATGATTATCATAAATAAATAAACCACTTCTTGCAAATGCGAAACGGTAACTTCGCGTACCATACGTCCTTGAAAGGATACTAATCAGGGAGAGTCATAATAAGTAAAAAGTCATAATAAGTGGAGGTCATAATCGGTAAGGGTCAATTTTGAGAAAAGTCTTAACGCAAAGCATTTCGAAATGGGTGAACAAAGTCATCTTATTCTAATTTAGAATAGACACAATGTAGGATTACCTAGGATAATATGTACAAAAAAAAAAATTCGAGAATACTATATACAAAAGTATCTAGCGAGTACAATATACAAAAGTGCTTTATTGAATACACTATCTCATGGTGGCCAACCATTATTGTGAAAAACTGAATTAGTGCACTAAAAAAATATTAAAGAAAAATTGTTATACCTGAAATATCAACATAACTGCACCAACAGTAACATACAACACGTGCAGTCTCACCAGTGTGAGTATACCTTACCCCACTGAAATGTCTTCATTGGAACCCATGTAAGGCTTTAAATCCTTCACGTGCCAGTCACCTCCCGGTGAACCATTGGCGTTTCTCAATGTATATACAAGACGTGAAACTTTCTTTACAATCGTACAGAGTACGTATTTAGGCGCAAGTTTGGCAGTAAATTTGGAAGCAGCGTCGGAAAGGACTTTGTTTCTCCTCCAGACCTTCTCGCCTACTACGAACGAGTGATCTCTCCGACGGAGGTTATACTTGGAAGCATTCTTCTGATAAGAACGATGCAAATTTTGACGAACTTCTTCAAAAACGTCTCTCAAAGATTTAAGCTCAGCTGCATAGGAATTTCTATCACCTGGTAATATTTCCAAGTCATCAGTTGACTGTACTTCGCCATAGTAATTTCCTGACAAAGGAACGTGTCGAGCAAAATTCAGAAAGCACGGTGAATGACCTGTTACTTCGTGACGGGACGTGTTAATAGCATGTTGAATTTGTGGCAACTGTAGGTCCCAATCCTTATGTTCCTCAACAAAACATCTAATCGCGGTTCCTATTGTTTTGTTCATCCGCTCAACAAAATTCACTTGAGGATGGTATCTGGCGTTAAACCATATCTTTTGCACTTGATATTTTTGACATAAGTTCTTGAAAATCGTACCAGCGAACTGCGTGCCGTTGTCAACTATGAAAAATTGTGGGACTCCAAAAACCAAAAACACATTGTTTTCAACGAATTTAACTATGTTTTGTGCCGTAGCTTTACGCATTGGAAAAGTCAGGGTGTATTTGCTAAACCAGTCACCGACTACAAGAAGATAGGAATTACCTCGGCTTGAACGTGGGAAAGGACCCATGATATCCGCAGCAATCACTTGCCAGGGAAAATCAACTGATTTCTCAGAACCCATCAACCCTAGGCGTCCTGAAAGTGATATCTTCTGAGAAGCACATACTTTGCACTTACGTACATACTTTAAAACGTCTTGGCGCATCTTGGGCCAGTAATGCAATTCTTGCAATCGAGCTAACGTTTTGAAAAATCCGAAGTGACCACTAGTCACAGTGTCATGTAATGACTTTATAACCTGTTTTCTATGAGGCTTAGGTACCAAAAGTTTCCACTCTTTTATATTTGAATGTAAAGGTAATGAACTAGGAATAAATTTATACAGTTTTTCGCCCTCTACTTTCCATTGAGGAAAAAGTTCTGGACTTTCTGAAATTTTAAATTTCAACGAATCATACCAAGGGTCTGGCGTATCAAAATCAACGTCTAAATTAGCTACCTGATCCGAATCGTGAGGAATTCGCGATAATGCGTCTGGTACGACATTTGCAGAACCTTTACGGTGTTTCAAATCGAAGGAATATTGTCGTAACTTGACCGACCATCTGGCAAGTTTTCCTGTGGGATTTTTCATGTTATTCAACCATAACAGAGAATAGTGGTCTGTAATTATGGTGAAGTGAGTACCTTCTACGTATGAGCGGAATTTCTCTATACAGAAAATAACAGCCATGAGTTCTCTCTGAGTGACAGTCCAGTTTCGTTCGGTTTTTGTAAGGGACCTACTGGCATACGCAATAACCCTTTCATTACCGTCAAAATCCTGCGTTAAAATTCCTCCCACACCCGTATCACTTGCGTCACATTGTATCGTGAACGGCCTAGAAAAATCAGGACTACTAAGGATCGGAGCTGAAACTAAAGCCTCCTTGATACGAATGAATGATGATTCTGCTTCATCATTCCACGAAATGGTTTGACTTTTCTTTTTACCAGTTAATAAAGCGTTTATAGGTGAAATTAGAGTAGAAAAATTGTTAACAAAGCGTCGATACCACGAGCACAATCCTATGAATCGTTTAACTTCAGTAGCTGTAGTTGGTCGGGGATAGTTCACCATTGTAGAAACTTTTTCGGGATCTGTCCGAATTCCGCGTTCGTCGATGACAAAACCGAGATATTTGAGAGAAGGTTTGAGAAATTCACATTTCTTCAAATTCACGGTCAACCCGGCGTCTTCTAAACATTGCCTGACTTCATTCAAAATTTTAAGATGTTCTTTTAAAGTTGAGGATATGACAATAATGTCATCTAAATATGTGAAGACGTTCGGCTCAAACTTTGGACCAAAAATAGCATCGATTAAACGACAAAGTGTCTGGGCTGAATTTCTCAGACCAAATGGTACTACTTTAAAGTGAAAAAGGCCCCTACCAGCTACACTGAAGGCTGTCTTTTCGCGTGAAGCTAAATCTAGAGGTATCTGCCAGAACGCTTTCCGTAAATCTATGGAAGAAATGAATTTTGCGTTGCGCAGCATGCTCAAAATCCTATCTACTCGAGGTAGTGGGTAACTGTCGTGCTTAGTGAGCTCATTTAATTTTCTTCCATCGAAGCACAAACGCATCTCTCCATTACCTTTTTTAACTAAGAGTACTGGCGAACACCAGTCACTGCGCGAAGGCTCGACTACTCCTAAACGTAACATTTCATCTAATTCGTCGTTGAGTATTTTCAACATATACGGCGATAAAGGATACTGTCTCTGACGAACTGGGCGTGCATCACCCGTATCAATATGTAAACAGATTCTATCTGTGAGACCAAGTTTGCCTTCATTACTAACTCTTTCAAAAGACTTTATCACTTCATCTACCTGTGCTCCCTGTATCGACGATAAGTTATCTAATGTACACAAGTTATAATTGGATTTAAAATTTGGAAAACTATTAACAGTTTCAATTTCTATATTGTTCAAAGAACTCCGAATGTTCCAAGTATTTGCTTCGAAATCTAATACAATGCCAAATTGCTTAGCAAAATCGCTGCCTAGAATAAAAGGTTGTTTGATTGAAGGTACTACTAGCGCCTTCACCAAACGACATATATCACCTACGCATAGGGGTAAATCAACTAATCCCGTTACGGTATTTTTAGTCCCATCTGCCGTGGTGATATGTCTGATAATAACATTTTGCGACGAAACGTCGAGTCCTAGTTGTGCGAGGCGGTTCACACCGACACTCCCAACTATACTCACTGTCGAACCGGAGTCAAAAAGTGCCGTAATAAATTGGTCAAAAACCTTTACATTAATATACGGTCTATTGTCACTTTTGACATTAACAAAAACAGGAGCTACCTGATGTCTAACATTTTCCGGACGAGTTTTATAAAAAGTTTTAACTTTCTCCAACCAAAGTTTCCAGGATACAGATCTGCGGTCAGACGCATCAGAAACATTCAAATCAACGGCCTTCCTACTTACAGGAGATGAATGCCGGCCTAGAGAACATCCACTCCTTCCTAATTTACCGAACAATTTGTGCATGACTTCGTCATAACACCTTGTGCACCGCATTTATAACAAAAAATTGTTCTCTTCATGGTACATCCATGATAAGTGTGGTTTGGGAATCTGCAGTTCCAACATATTAAAGTTTTAGGACCACTGGTGGAAACATCACCATCTAAATTTCTGGTCTGATTTTGAGGAGTTGAATCTTTAATTTTATCTGAAGACTTTCTGAATTTACTATTTTTATTATGGAATCTATTTTTATTTTTATTTTCAAACTTGGACGAATTTATTTTACCTACGCCACTGGGATTATCAGAAGATGGGACACTATGTGAAACGGCGTTATTTGACGCCTGACATGAACAACTAATTTCGGAAATTTTCAATCTTGAATTTGTTTTATTTTTCAAATAATTAGCTTCCTCTAATCTCTTGCACATTTTTACTAGGTCTTCAACTGTAGAAATCTCTGAGAGAGCTAAATGTGATATATGTTCTGGAAGTAAATTTTGTCTTAAAATTTTAACCTTTGTAGTTTCATGAGGTGGACGAGAAAGTCTACTAAATAAATTGTCCATTATAGCTGTAAAAATTACAATTGATTCATTCTTGCCTTGTTTACGACTTTTAATACTATCCCAGATATCATCTTCTGCATGAGGAGGTAAAAAATCAATTTTCAAACGTTCAACTAAACTGTCCCAATTACTTAAATTTGATCGAACTTGTAAGAACCACATGAAGGCATTTCCTGAAAATAATTCCGCCGCTGACTTGAACAGTTCTGAATTGTCTAAACCACGAGCTTGAGCATATGCGGTCAACCTATCTAGAAAAGAATAAAGTTCTTTACTATCCCCACTGAATTTCAAACCCCAATCTGAAATAGGAACTTGGCGGGTATTGCATGTGACCACTGGTGCAGGAATATTAATGACAGGTTGGGTATAATTACTCGAAGGTCCAGCTTGTGTTGTACCTACAGCAATTTGAACTTTATCATTTAAGTCAGCCTCTAACAATAAGCAGGAAGCTAAGGTCTCATTTTTATAGAGAATTACTTCATCCTTCCGATTATCAGGTATGGGTATTCTTTTAACTCGACCAGTGACATGAGCAATTCTAGATACAGCGCGTTTATATGAAGAATCTTCTGTATTTCCCTCAAACTCTCTTATTAAAGCTGCTATAGATTCAATTGTACCATCAATTGCAGTTTTCTCTGTCTCAAAGTCAAAACGGTAAAGTGTCATAGTGATAGTACTTCCTGGTCTATTTCTTTCTCTATCAAACATACGACCTAAAATTTTACGTTTTTCATCTTGAGTTTTACTAGTGACCAAACCTCTAATAGCTAGTTCATAATTCAATTCTTCACACAACAAATGAGTTGGCTTTATAGTATCCTCCATTTTGAAAAAAATTTATATACAATAGGAAAGTTTTTTTTTGTAAATTTGAACACTCACTATCCTTAAATAATGCAAGTTCCAGAAGAAATTTCAATCTGTGCACTTCAGAAAAAATTGAACTTATTTTTAATTATATATGTCCACCCTGTATGTGAAATCAGAGAGTGAATCTATCAATCACCAAGACCCGTTGGAAATCTCAAAGTGATCAGCCAAAAGAAACTGAGACAAAAAAAGGGAATTGTCCTAATGCATATGCAAAACCCAGTAAAACTTTGCTATCTGGATTGATAAAAAAACTGGTTTTCTTTATGAAGTTATTTCATCCTAACATCTGTTTATTTAATAATTTCTACAATTCATCACTCTTCATAAGAGTTGTATCGGTATTGACAATATGAAAATATTTCAGAAAAGTGATTACACAATATATTTCGGCCCACACGTTGGCAGCGCCACTTGTAACGCTTTCAACTTTCTATGGAAAATTGAAAAGTCACTGCACCGTTAGCGTTGTTGTCTAGAGAGCATGGAGGTCGGGGTTAACAATTTATTATGTAATTTATTTAATTTCATAAGTTTCCAAAGAATTAAAAAATGAGAAGGAAACTTACCCAGGCGCCACTTGACTTGAAGTACTTGGGATATTTGGCCTTGTCCAAGTCAAGAAAACAAGATCCATTTAATTTTGAAAAGTTCTTTACAATACAAAAAAATTATATATACTTATTTAAATTTTCATAATGTCAAACCAACGTCAATCAACTCAGGAAGAGGGGGAATGTATAGAAATTATATTCACCCAGATATTTACATATATTTACAAAAAAAAACAATCAATTAACAAGTACCTATCTGACCTGAAGCCTTGTTGAACCGACAAGATCACCCTGTATATCACACACTGAAATTTAGCTGAATAATATGTGGTGATATTCACACATTTATACTACCTTCTCACCATGGTAACTCACCTGAGTAAATCATAATTGACAAGTTAAAGAATATTGTCAACAATCATAAGTAATGTTGTGTATGAAATATTATTCTCAAAATAACATTGAGGATGATGATCATGGCATTCGCACAGTACTGAGCGAAGGCTGTACAGCTTGAGAGTAAATTCACATTTTACAGTCTAGGAGTTAAAGTTAATAATATGGTTCCAGGTGAGGCAAATGTGAAAGCTAAGTTATGTAAAAGAAAATGACAACAAAATATCGTTAAAAGGTTATATCTGGCCTTGTTATTGGTGATCCATTCCCATTCCAGAATTCATCAGTCCAGACAGCTCCACAGGTTCAGTTCAGCAAGAAAGAAAAATAACTTCTATCCTGGGTACAAAATTAACAGGTCTCTTCCATGAGTTACTTCTCATTGAGAAGCCGTAGGGCATTACTACCACCCAGGATGGTAATACTGGCAACAGCTAGGGGTTGATAATACTGCCCTTATAGTTTCCCAGCAAAACAACTACATCTACAAGTAACCAGGACACTGGCTACTGGTTAATATTAGCTTGGACGTAGTCCCACCTAAAACCCTAAATAACAAAAATGTTATTTCTCTGACATTCATGCAGAGAATGTCTACTTACCCCTTACAGAGGGTTTCATACAAAAATGGACAGAAAAACATCATATTGTTCCCCATATGATGTGAAATTAAGAAATTTGGGTTCACCAACTGTAAATAATGGAAAAGATATTCATGAAGAGATTTTATGGAAATTTGAGTGGAAAAGAATAGACTTACGATTCACAAAAAAAACCGGCACGTGTTTGAAGTTTCTGGATGCCTGGAGCACTGGAAGTTTCACACTCGGTTTATGATCACCTCATATAATGGCTGGAGACAAGTCCACAAATCAGGAGAAACTGTTCATGGGAAAAACAGGCACTAATCCCGAAAATATCGGTTCGAAGCCTTGTGTAGTTTCACCACAAGCTCCTGGAAGCCTATAGAAGCCAATCGAACTCCATCGAAATCAATCGAAGCTTTCCCCCTTCACCCCGAAACCTGTGAGGAAGCTGTTTACAGACATCGCTGTCAACGCGATGGTCGTGCCATCTATGAATCAGATTCTTTCCACTCATTTTCCTAGGATTTGGAAATACTCCGGAAAATAACAACTAGTGCTAGTGAAAAACGAAACGGAAGATGCTTTCTGAATCCTGGAATACAGGTGATACTCACTGGCGGATCTGAGGGGGGGGCCATGGGGGCCATGGCCCCCCCCTCAGAGCTCTGAATAAGTAGTTGATATTGGTTCAACAATCAGTCTGGATATGCAACCAAAGCTACGTTATACAAACCAAAATTATTCGTATTCGTAGTTTTCGTATTGAATGGTTCCTCAAACACTCGAACATGCCAAATCAACTCTTTTTTGAATTTCATTCATTATCATTTACAAATATTATATAGAAATATTCTTGTATGCAGTGGGAATATGGGAAAACGACACAGGCGGTCAGATCAAAGGGCGGCAAAACAGATAACGATAGAGGAAAAATAATTATTTTCAAGGCCGGGGCTTCAGTAAAATGCAAATTAGCGGTAAGCGGTGACCGGTGGCGGTGAGCGGCAAGAATCAAAAACAAAGGGAATAACTGAAATAAGTAGTTGTTTTTTATCCGAAACCGCAAAAAACACCAATTGGTTTTGAAAGAAAAGGGTGAAAAGGGTCATTTCACATTAGTTCTTCAGAACAGTAAGATTCAGTTCACAGATTTTTTCATTTAAAAAGAAAGAAGAAGTAAGTGATAAGTGAAATTGAAATTATACTAAAAATTAAATGGTAAGTAGGTACATTGGTACATACGCAACAGTGAGATTATTAACGAGATTGATTTTTATATATTTTTGAAAACCGATAATCAGTGTATAAAATTTTACTCACTTGGATGAACAAAACTATTTAGAGCTGCAGATAAATCTTCAATACATTTTCGAGAATCATTTAATGTCTACATTCCTGAGTTTATTCCAACTAAAAAATGTATTTTAATGATCATGGTTTCATTGTGAAAAAAAAATTTCAATCTCCTACCTATTCGATCTGGAGAACTTAGCTGAGCTCTTTAATTTTTCAGATGGATAGAAGGAAGATTAATTCATACTTTTTGCCAGTACAAAAAAAGCGGAAAATTGAACAACCAATTCAAAGTATTTAAAGCGAGGCAGGGCCGTCATCTTCAGCTTTAGGAAACCGTGACATATCAGAGGGAAATATTAAAAAACTATCTCAAAGCATCCAAAGTGAGGAGAAACCATCATCGTCATCTCAAAACCCTTAGGGAGGCCGCACATCAAAGAAACATGAAACCTGAAACATGAAGCATGAAACGTGAAACACGTTTCATGAAAATAGAACACGGCCAGAGAAATGGAAGTCCGCCCACTAATGAAACAAGTGTGATGCATGTGCCTAAAACATTGTTATCGTGTTGAAACGTGTTTCATGAAATAGGTCGTGTTCTATTTTTCTGTTTCAGTTGCATTGTTTTGGTCAATTAAATACGTGCGTTTAAAATGAATAACGACCAAGAATTTAATATTGAGTTTGTTGCTGTCGTGGAGAAATATGAAGAATTGTATAATTATAACCTAGAGAAGTACTCGAATACTATAAAATGATTGAAATTTGGCAGGATGATTGTTTAATTCCTCTGCAACCACATATGTACTATGTTTAAGATTTATATCATTGTATGGATGCACCCAGTAACGTCGTTTTCTTTTGTTTTTGTTTCTGGACAGTAATAAAAGAGTTGACACGACAGCAACGACCTCGTCGTTATCACTTTCCATTGTTGACTATACAAATTTTATTTTTGTTTCTTTGATTAGTATATAAAGTGAAACGGTTTTTTTTTCCGCAATTTCCTTATTTCATGTTTTATGTTTCATGCTTCACGTTTCAGGTTTCATGTTTCTTTGATGTGCGGCCTCCCTTATATGTCAGAAGAAAATATGGAAAATGAAAATATTTTCGATATAGGTAAAGCAGTTGGGCGAACAATGAATGACTATGAGAAATACAATTTCTTGAAAAATACTTGGCATCCGCCTCGTAACCAAGTGTTGCCGTTTTCGGAACACAATAAAAATAACCGAATCGTTAAACGTTATTTAAATCATGATCATTTAACAAAATATGAATGGTTATCGTATTCACTCATCCACAAAGGAATATATTGTAAATACTGTGTTGTCTTTGCCCAAGTTGGTGGCAGAAATAGGACAGATTTGAAACACATATTACTTTGGTCTTTTCAGATGTTTTTTCTACTCTGCTGTCCCTGAACATTTTCATACCAAAACCATTCCCTGTGCAAAGTTTCACCCTAAACGAAAGTGATGAAGTTAAAACCATGGGCTTTGTGCTATATATATATATATATATATTCATATACATATCATTCATTATTCATGTGGTTTCAATTACTTTGGTTTCAAAATTCCATTAACTCACGGCCCATGGCCCCCCCCTGAAAAACTGCCTAGATCCGCCACTGGTGATACTAACAACAGAGACTGGACACAGAAAAATACTGATTTTATCCCACTGAATTTGGTAAGTACAACAGCTGAATATTGATATTTTCTAATTGTTTATTTCAGGTACTTTATAACAGACCAGGCTGACAGTTTGAAATCTCCAATCAGGAATAGATGGAAATTGACAGATCGACCAAGAGATTCACCTCAAACATACTAATTTGAAAGAAAATTGAGAATTTCATTTCCTAACCTGTAATTGAGACTATGATGATACTTTCTCAAATTCACAATACATTTGTTGCAAAACATATATGTTCAGGTAAATTATATAATTATTATTTGTATTCTTGAAGTTTAATAAACAATTGAAAAGATGATTTTTGTCTAATTCCTTGATTTTTTTCTCTGAGTTCGACTAGCGCCATCACTGAGCGAATAGCGAAACTAAGAGTTAGGTCTAGCTGTAATATAAAGTACTAGTCTGCACTACCAAATGTATCGATTCCTGCTTTATATGAGTGTAGGTGTGTTCCAAAGTTGAAAGTAGTGTACGTTAGAGGGCACTGGGTGCTCTGAGCATTTGCGAATGTCACTATCGGCTACATTCAGTGATACTATCCTTCCTAATTTATTGCCATCGGTCAGAACAGAATGAAGCCGACACCCAGGCTCCTTCCTCTTGTTGTGTCTGTCAGTATTTTGAGTGGTGTGGACGGACTCGAAGTATTAGGCGCTGTTGCAAGATATAATATGCAACTTTCCTAGAAAATAGGTCCGTTCTATCAAGGAACGAATACATTAGCAAAAAAATGACTGACAAGTTATGAATAACATATTGTAATATAACGATAGTGACAAATTATAGATACTATCGCAAAATACATAATTTATCTTTATAAGTAATCAACTTCATTCAGCCAATGAGAGATTTATGGGAATTATTCATAATACTTGACAAAGTAAGATTGAAGAACCTAAATAGCTATGCTGCTGTTATGCTATAGTTATTATGCATTCAAAGAACAATTTCCGGAAATGTAGACATATTGATGTTGTTGGCAACGTCGTACTGGCACAGGAAATCTCATTTTGGCCATTTTTCCTCGAAGTTAACCACACAAACCGGGTGAACAATAAGTTAACCAGTCAATTTTCCTGGAAGTGTATTCCAAACTATGACGTTATAGTTAGCCAACCACACAAACCAGCTCACTGAGGTACTTCACGGATTAGTTACTTGATTTAGCTTTTGTTGTTGTTATAATCTGAGGTTATATAAATGATTAGAAAAAATATTTCTTACAGAGATCTCATCATACTATTGATGGAAAATGAATATTTGATTACTTGTAAATATGTACGTAGAGAATTGTTTTTGTTACAGATGATGAATTTCTTTTCCAATATATTAGTATTTGTCGAGGTCAGGATGTTCGAGGTATTACTACTAAAACCAAACAATAAACAGAAACACCTGATATCTGTCAAGCTTCACAAGTAAACCGTGACGTCATCATATAGTTAACCTGGTTTGTCTGGTTGGATTCGAGGAAAAATGACTATTAACTTTGTGTGAATATGGATTTTCAGAAATTACTTCATAGGAATGGTGGAGGAACCAAGTTCCTCTCTTATTTATTTCTCTGACGTGATATTTGATCCTACAAATAAAAGAAAAAATACGTATATATTAATTTTTTACAATCTTCACAATGAGATAAAAACCGCAATAAAGGATACTTCCTCGTTCATCTATCCGTGTTTGGCGTGTAGGATTGTTGGCCTATACTTTTTAATGATTTATGAATCGCGCTCTCAATCTATTGTTATTTAGTTTGAGATGATAACCTCCTCTCCTTTTTACGATTCTGTTGAAAATTGTCACTTTGAAGGTTTGGACAACATTGAGAATGTTGATTACGCCGCTGTCAGACGTCGCGTCTTGGCCGGGCCGGCCCTGGAGATGACGAAAAATCTTCAGAGGGACCATTCCAAGGCCGCCCTCGAAATGCTCAACGAACTGCCCGATTCGGACGCTAGAACTGCCCTAGCTAACATAATAGCCGCCATGCAAGATTGAAACTGTCCTCAACAGAGTAGTGTCATTGTTATTGTGTTTGTGATAGAATATGAAGAGGGAAGGAAGGAAACAAAATAGCGACATAGGCACCATTTGCAAAGTTACCATCACAACTACTAGTAGGTATAGGTACAGGGTGATTCACCATAATGTCCCCCTCCCTCTAGCTCAGTTGTTTTTGAAGCGATTTCAAAATTTGAAATATCTCAAATGATTTTCGATAAAAATCTCGATTTTGAACACCCTGTATCTCCGTAATCATTCCCGCCAGACCCCAAGTGGGATGCATTGATGAAATCTGCTCTTCAGTAAGAATCTGAAAATACAATGGAATACAAAGTGTTCCATTTGAAAAAAACGATTAGTACTCTGTAGATCGTTTGTTCCGAGCACCCTATATCTTCTGATGCAACGGGAACAAAATTTCTAAAAAATCCTTTCAGATCATTTTTCAAACTTTCAAATCGGTTCAAAAATAAGTGAGCTAGAGGGGGAGGGGACATTTATGGTGAATCACCCTGTACACAAATGAAGCTCGAAAAATAATGATATTGAATCTCATGTCCCCAGTAGGTTTGAAGTATACCTATCATTTTTTGTGGAAGATATTTCATTCACTTTATTTGTTGATGTCGAATAGTAATTTATTCATTTAAAACATGTATGCTGAGGAAAATTTTCTCACTTTATATGTGACAATCGACATCTTCGAAACCAATTTCGTGGAACAAACCTTGAACAAATGCTCCTTCCTTTCCTTTCATTATATTCTGTTATCTGTGGTATCCATACTGTGAAACAAGTGACAAATGACATAACCACTGGCAGTGAATGATTTTATGATTTCTGAGTTATGAGAAATAGATTTCCGTCCTATACCACTATCGCTTCCCCTCTTTATCCTCTTTCTTTCTCTGTCTTTATCTCTCTCCCTCTGTATTCACCTCTCTATGTTTATCTCTCTCTCTCTCTCTCTCTCTCTCTCTTTGTATTCACCTCTATCTGTCTCTCTTCACCTCTCTATCTGTCTCTCTTTTCATCTCTCTGTTTCTTTCTTTGTTTCTCCCACCTTTTTTTGTTTTTCCACGACGAAGGTACCTACCAACAAAGACTCACGTTAGTCTTTGTACAGGGTGTTTCATGAGAAGATTCACATAGCCAAATGGTTAATAGGGGAAATCAAAACGAGTTGATGTACATATATGAAAACATTTTTTGACCCTCCATAACGAAGATACATGGGATTATGTGAAATTGCTTTATAACTTTGATGGTCGATATTACAGAAATGATTCGTCGTTATCTGCTGAAATTTGGCAGCGTCGTATCTCTATTGAAACTATAAGAACTGCTCTTCAATTTACACGGCACTTTGACCGGTTCAATAAAAAAATATGGAACAAAAACGTTCGAATGAATTTTCAATTTCGACCTGGCTGATAACTCTCAACTTTTAACTGGATTCGTGTAAATTGATTTTTTGTACATTTTTATTGGATAGAAATTGACAGAAGAGATTAGTTCTGATTTTTTTTATGATTTGACATGTTAGTTTTTTGACCGAACTTCTATATATAGATAGATATGATTACTCGTGACTCTATTTCATAAATTTGTTATAAAGTGGACCCTGCTTTTATTTCATGTAACGTGGCGTTTGTTGATAGGTAAACACTGGTAATTGAAATATTCTTACACTCTATACCTTTTCAACTTCAATTTCAGAATCGGTGAGATGAATTTCAGAAAAAGGTCATTCAATTTCAGAAATGGTGAGTTGTAATTTCAGTAAATGAAATCCTTTTATATGTTTGAAATGTTTTTAATTTCAAAAGAGAAGATTGTTTACAGTGGATGGAACAGTGTTTGAGAGCCCTATGTTGAATCAGATTGAACATAATATCAAGTCAGAAGTGAAGAGCTTCTTGCAAGAGCATCGCCAAAGGGCCATAGCTGGAGATCCGAACAGATTGCTCATCCAGATAGAATTCAGACTGCGATGTCTTGAAGAATGTGCAGATCATTCAATGAAAATGATAACACCTCAAATGTGTTTGCATTCTTATAATCATGTGCAACGCCACTATCTTCCAGCGATTCAGATGGAAGGCATCTGTGGATTAAATTGTTTTTGAAAAGTTGAATATTTTAAATATGGTTTGTTAATCTCACATGCAATTGGAAACATTTCGAACAAATATAAGGATTTTTTTATGATATTGAACCTACCAATTCTGAAATACAACTTACCATTTCTGAAATTGAATGGACTTTTTCTGAAATTCATCTCACCGATTCTGAAATTGAGTTTACCATTTCTGAAATCGAACTAACCAATTCTGAAATCGAGATTACTTTTTCCGAAATATAACTTACCGATTCCGAAATTGAAGTTGAAAAGGTATATAGAAGTTCGGTCAAAAAACTAACATGTCAAATCATAAAAAAAATCAGAACTAATCTCTTCTGTCAATTTCTATCCAATAAAAATGTACAAAAAAATCAATTTACACGAATCCAGTTAAAAGTTGAGAGTTATCAGCCTGGTCGAAATTTAAAATTCATTCGAACGATTTTGTTCCATATTATATTTCATTGAACCGGTCAAAGTGTACCGTATAAATTGAAGAGCAGTTCTCATAGTATTTGGTCTGATCTTTCTGAATCTGATGGAATTTTTCGAGAAATGTGGTCACAAAGTGAACTTTTTTGACACAACAATGAAACATAAAATTTTCCCAAGTACGGACCTGGATATATTTTTTCATAGTATGTTAACTTGAATAGTTTCAGTATATAGAGATACGTAGCTGCCAAATTTCAGCAGATTACGACGAATCATTTCTGTAATATCGACCATCAAAGTTATATAGCAATTTCACATAATACCCTGTATCTTCGTTATGGAGGGTCAAAAATTGTTTTTATATACCTATATCCATCAACTCGTCTTGATTTCCCCTATTGAACATTTGGCTATGTGAGTCTTCTCATGAAACACCCTGTATATGTATGTGTGTGTGTGTATGTCATATTTGTTATCTGAATACAAAATTAAATAGAATAGTATAAATTCTGTGATATTTTTAATAGACAGAATTTTTTATATTACTCACCTATATATTTTTTGATAAATTGAAATTGTACAATTTGTAGCCTAGTCAATGGGGTGATGGATGTTTTCGTTATTTTTTTAATATAAATTTTTGAATACTTCGTTGTTTTTTTGAAATCTGCTTCCATATTACTTTATCTATTTAGAAGCAAGAACACTACATAATTTTAATAATGTTTGTACTGACTGAATAAGATTATTATTTTTTCTTTGAGAAAGACTGACATAAAAAAATACAGAGTGATACAAATTCCTTTCTGTTTTTCGAAAATATGGGTGATAGATATTGAAGAAATACTGGTATATCCCAAGTTATATCGTACACAGGCAAATAATCACGCTTATTTGACAAGATAAATACAGGGTGGTTCAGAATTAAGATTTTTGACCACCCTGTATCCTGTTCAATTGAATATCAATTGATAGTACAGGATGATTCACTATAAATGTCCCCCCCTCTAGCTCAGTTATTTCTGTACAGATTTCAAAATTTGAAATATCATCTCAAATGATTTTCGATAAAGTTTTTTTCTGCTACATAAAAAAATACAGGGTGCTCGGAACAAATGATCCACAGGGCACTAATCGATTGTTTTTAATGGAACACCCTATTTTTCATTGTATTTTTAGATTCTCCATGAAGAGCGGATTTTATCAATGTATCACACTTGGGGTCTAGCGAGAATGATTACAGAGATATAGGGTGTTCAAAATCGAGATTTTTCAACTTTAGATTTTTTTTGTGACGAAACTGTTCATTATCGGTCAAAACGGCTTTCATGTCCGTATCTTAACTTTTGATTTACTATCTACTGACATTTAATGATTGGAACAGATACAGGGTGATCAGAATTCTGAATCTTGAACCACCCTGTAAATTTTCCAATTAAATGTCAGTAGATAGTAAATCAAAAGTTGAGATGGGGACATAGAAGCCGTTTTGACCAATAATGAATAGTTTCGACACAAAAAAATCTTGAAGTTGTAAGATCTCGATTTTGAACACCCTATATTTCTGTAATCATTCCCGCTAGACCCCAAGTGTGATACATTGATGGAATCAGCTCTTCAGGAAGAATCTAAAAATACAATGAAATACAGGGTGTTCCATTTGAAAAAATCAAGTAGTACTCTGTAGATTGTTTTTTTCGAGCACCCTGTATTTTCTGATGCAACGGGGAAAACATTTCTGAAAAATCATTTCAGATTATTTTTCAAATTCTTAAATCGGTTCAAAAATGAGTGAGCTAGAGGGGGGGACATTTATGGTGAATCACCCTGTACATAAAAAGTTGAGATAGGGACATGGAAACCGTTTTGACCAATGATGAAAAGTTTCGACACAAAAAATTCTCAAAGTTGAAAATTCTCGATTTTTCACTCCCTATATCTTTGTTATCATTACCGCTAGACCCCAAGTGTGATAGATCGATGAAATCAGCTCTCCAGGAAGAATCAGAAAATGGAATAATATACAGGGTGTCCCATTTAAAAAATCAAAGTTGTTGCTACTTTTCGATATAAGCGGCAACCTCGCAACACTGAGAATATTTTAGGTCGATAGAACACAACTAATTATCCAAGACACCAACTTTTCAGAATAATCCTGAGTTGCGTTCTCCAGAAACGTATGATGTGCCATCCACCGTGAATCAGCCTGTATACAGGGTGCCCTATTGGGAAACGGAAAAACTTCAACGGTGGGTAGAGCTCATCAAGGTGGTTCTGAATATACCATATTTGTAAGGTCTCACAAGTTTTATATCCGAAAATAGGGTGTTTTTATCAATTTTGCCCAATTCTTTGTGAGGACATAACTTACGAACCACTTAGTATATTCTTTTGCAATTTGGTACAAAATTCCTTCTCTTTCTACCAAAGTGACTCACCTATATCAGTCGCGAAGAAAATCCAGGTCCGGATTGACAAAAGTTGATAATATTTTCTAGACACCAAAAAGAACACCTTGTATTTTCGAATTCCCAAAATCCGCTTACATATTTCGAAAGTGCACAAAAATCTGAACCGAATGATATACTTGTCATTTTCCCGCTTGCAATTTCATTAAGTAATTTCTGATTTTGAATTCGAGGTTTTATGCATTTGATGGATAGGTAAAAATAATATGTTTTGAGTTTTCCCAATCGAATAACAACAATTATCACGAACCACCCAGCATATTCTTTTGTACTTTAGTACACGAGTTCTCCTTATTCTACCCAAGCGCCTCACCAATCATCCACGAGAAAAATCCAGGTCCGGATTAACGAAAATTGATCATATTTCTGGACCCCAAGAAGAACACCCTGTATTTTCGAATTCTCAAAATTCGTTTACACATTTGGAAAGTGCACAAAAAGTTTAATCGAATGATGTACTTTTCATTTTCCCACATGCAATTTCACAATGGAATTTCTGATTTTGAATTCGAGGTTGTATGCAATTGGATAGGTAAAAATAATATGTTCTGAATTTTCCCAATCGAATAATATTATCACGAACCACCCAGTATATTTTTCTGGAATTCGGTACACGAGTTCTCTTTGATCTACCCAAGCCCACGAGAAAAATCCAGGACCAAATTAACGAAAGTCCTGAATTTTTGTCCTGACTGATAGGTGAGTCGCTTTGGTAGAAGAAGGCGAAATTGTGTACCAAATTCCAAATGAATATACTGGGTGGTTCGTAAGTTATGTCCTCACAAAGAATTGAACAAAATTGATAAAACACCCTATATCTCGGATATAAAACTTGCGAGACCCTACAAATATGGTATATTCAGAATCACCTTCATGAGCTCTACCAACTGTTGAAGTTTTTCCGTTTCCCAATGGGACACCCTGTATAGAGGTAACTTTATTTCTCTTAGATACCTACTCGATTTTTATCTTTGTTTGAAATTCGAATACATACCTAGTGTTCCAAAATTCATCACAAAAATACCTTACTTTGAGCAAAAAAATGCACCCAATATCTGAAGAAAAATTTTGAAACACATCGTATAACACCCAAATTAAAGCGAATCGATGAAATCTAGTACAACAACACTCTGTATGGATTTTCCACCATATTAATAAACGTATTGAAATCGTTACTAGGGCAACCCCTATTGAAAGGTACACACAAACATGACATTTCTGCATTGCAGTTTTATTTGATTGAAAATCGACCTTTTATACAGTTTTTTCAATGGATATTTAATTAATAACGGTAAATAACACCTGAACAATGATGACTAGCTGTAGCAGTTCCGCATCTGCATTGAAGTCCCACAAATCTGAGGGACACAGGTGAGTGGACAAAACATTTTCAAAATTGGCACAATATAAACAGTTCTTTCATTATCATTTAATAAGAATGCCATTAATTAGATTAATTATAATGGTCTATTCATAGAGATATACCTTGTTTAATCGATATTATATTTCTACTCAATGTCAGCACTCAAGCATTCCTGGAAAAAATCCATCTAAAATGCAATGACGATTATTTCAATTACAAATTTGTATAAGTAGGACTGCTGTGTTATAAAACGAAACTTTCAGAACTTTATCCACCTATATAGGATGATTCGGATTATTCAATTTTATTTCACCTTTTTGTAGTTCAGCTTTTGGGTTAATCTAAATATATAATTATGTAGCTATAATTATACTTGACAGAAATAACATTTATGAAGAATCTAAGCACACTCGCAACAATTCCCAGTTTTTTTTATTGCAGATACATACTATATATATTCCACTATAGAAAATTGAATGAGTAGCTTTTTTGTGTGTTCTGTGTAGGCTTTCTTACTGAATCCATACGCTACCATATAAACACTACTGTTAATTGGAACACTACAGTGAATTATTGTTTCATAAATAGGTATCTAGCAGACAGTCGCAAACGCTGTTTTGCTATATACCTACATTATTTTTATGATATATTTTTTCAGTTTAATATTCATTATCAAGACACTATTATTACTTCATTTTCTACTTCTTTTTAGTTTCTCAACCTATAAAAGCGTGTTTCTTTATCGTTTTTCAAACTACCATTTATTTCAACTTCTTTTTAGTTCACTTGAATTTCCCAATTTTGACGAAGGAATCATAATTTTTGCTCCCGAAAACGCACACTTACAAATTTTGAATAGAATCGGTATATAATTACAAAACTCGTCCGGTATATTGATTCCACCGTCTTGAATTTCCCAATTTTGACGAATGAATCATAATCTCCGACCCCGAGAGCCACTGACACCAAATTTTAATAAAAACGGATCCTAATTACAAAATCCGCCATTTTGGATCCGCCATCTTGAATTTCTTGATTTTGACGAAGGAATCATAATCCCCGATCACGAAAACCCCTAGGTACCTACCAATTTTGAAAAGAATCACATCATAATTACAAAACTCGTCCGCCATATATATACAGTGTGTCCACCTTAAGAACTCACCACCCCTGTAAAATCGTTATTATCCGACCGATTTCAAAAAACCTTTCTATGTTGAATAGGTATTTGAAATGCCCATCCAACGAGAGAGTGATCTAATTCTTGGACTGTTATCGTGGCCAACTGCGACAAATTTCAATGACCCATATTCCAGAAAGTACTATTAGGGAGTTTTTTCCGCGGAACTTGATGATGGATTCTGAATCAGTACCACTTGAAATATACCTGTACCGATTTTCATCATCATAAAACACAGGTTGTCCGAAAAAACGAATAATCATTTTCTTCAAATGGGTGATCAGCAAATGTAGTTCTGTGGTTTTTCTAAAAAGGAATAATCACAAATTATCATTGAGGATTATCTCAAATATACCTGTACCAATTTTCGTCATTTTAATATACAATGTGTCTGAGAAAAAAATTAAAAAGGGTATGTAAGCAATATTTTTCATCCTGATAATTCTTCACTCAAAATAAAAAGATGAATCAGGATCACTTGGAACATACCTGTACCGATTTTCATCATCATTAAACACAGGGTGTTCGAAAAATCAAATTAATATTTTTTTGAGTTGATGAAAAAGTATTCCTACTTTTTCATTTTAATTGTTTTTTCATACACATCGTATTTTTGAATGATGAAAATCGGTACAGATATGTTCAAAGTGATCCTCAATAATAATGTGTCATCGATTCTTCTCAAAAATACCACAATATTACATTTTCTGATCACCTATTAAAAAAAACATAATTCGTTTTTTCGGACACCCTGTGTTTTATGATGATAAAAATCAGTTATGGTGTTTTTCAAGTGATCGTGATTCAGAATCCATTATTGTTTTTTGTGAAAAAAAATCCCTAATAGTACTTTCTCAAATATGGGTCAATAAAGTTGGTCGCAGTTGGCCACGATTACAGTTCATGAGTAAAATCACTCTCTTGTTGGATGGACATTTCAAATACCTATCCAACAAAAAAAAGATTTTTGAAATCGGTCAGATAATAACAATTTTACAGGGGTGGCAAGTCCTTAAGGTGGACACACTGTATATTGGTTCCGCCATCTTGAATTTACAGAATCTGCCCGAATTTTCAAATTCTGACGAAAGAATCATAATCTCCGACCCCAAAAATTTCCAGATACCAATTTTGAATAGAATCGGACCATAATTACAAAACTCGTCCGATATATTAGATCCGCCATCTTGAATTTGCTATTGGTACCGGAATAAAAAATAGTTTCGGAGCCTATTCAATACATACATACAAACAAAGAAACAATCAAATATGTTCAGTATTGAAATGAAAATTTAAGTGTGTATTAGATCTTGTTGAGCTTGGAACTTCAAAAAAAAATCATTCGTATCAGTGATATGGGAATTATATCTTCTCACAAACAGCTTACATATGACTTCACTCGAATAAATTCATTTCGGATATCAAAACTACCTTACTTCGCAGGAGTGATAGTTGTGACACGGTCTGCACGTCAAATTCTAGCTGTTACTTGCGAAAAAGGAAGCCCATGAATCCCCTAGTGTATTCAGTCAGACCAAATTATACAAAGAGCTCTGGAAACCCGGTCCGCCAAAGGGTTTTGTCAGCCAAGCTATTGAAACTAAGATCGATACAGAATCAACTGAACGATGCAAATTATCATCTGTCAGTGAGTATGATATAAAAGTAGTTGTGTTATCAGTAGTTTTAGTATTTTATGGGTATTATATTGAGATTATGAGATTAGGAATAAGTAATCGATGAAGTGACCTCAATTTTCAACATGAATACACTACACTGTTTTACCACTAACCAAACCGATATTTTAACGCCTCGACACGTGTTTCGCTAACTATGTTAGCATCTTCAGGAGAAGATTAAAACTAAATATCCTATTAGTTTGAATTATCATGTCAGTGGAAGTTTGCTCAAAAATTGAGAATTTGTAGATTTGGTATTATTTATGTGACATATAGTTTTGTTTCAAACTCTTGATTGGTTTATATTTTGTTTAAAAATGTTTTTGAGTTTTTATTCGATTTGTGCAACAAAAAATATGTAGGTAATATACCCGAATTATAGTGATATCTAGAGTGATATTCACCATTCATCTTGGAACTCATTCATATGTATATGAAAAATTCCCGCTGTCCGGGTTTTGTCCGGATTTTCAAGTAGCCTTGTCCCGGTTTTCACATTTTAGAGATGGCAACCCTATTTTATATAATGTGTGGTCGACCGACTTTGGAATTTGTGTTCTTCTTTTAAAATACATTGGACCACTTAGTCTTAGAGTATGGATGATTTCTACGATTTAAATCATTGATGAATAATAATAAGAGCTTACGTTACCTATAATGAATTCATCAACTTATTTATTTATTTATTTCAGTTATTACATTACATTCTCTTCTTCATTGATACATTTCATACAAATAATATATAAAGTATAATTAATTTTCTAGTAGGAATGACATGAATGATCAGACAGTAATTCCTGGTATAAGATCATTCATTAAGTATTATTATCGACTGTTGTATAATTGAAATTACAAATAGTGAACAAAACTTACATATCATTAAGATATCTCAAAATAATAGTCATATTATAGTGAACAAGAAGGGGAAAAATAAAAACAGTAAAAAAAAGGAAATTCATAGTCTTTCAGCTTTGATCATTTCTTTGCATATAAGGATATTTCTTAACTTTATTTTTGAATTGCATAATATTTGGGCTGTTTTTGATATCATCTGGTAATTTATTGAATTTCGAAATCGCCTCATATGTGTAAACTTTTTTTGCTCAAGATTAGAATTTACAGCTTCAAGATGAAACAAGTTATATTGTCTAGTGTGATGATCATGAATTTCGGAATTCCTGATTAATATAAAATTTGATTTAAGCTTAGTGGAAAGAAATTCTTAGTTTTACTCAAGATCTCAATTATATTGTACTACATTTTGATGCAAAATCGAGTTGTCTAGTATAAGAGAATATTATGAATTTCCTTGATTTTTTCCAGGAACTATGTAAGGAGAACCAAACCCTCAAAAATTTACAAAAACGCCAAGACAAAGCTTTATCAAAGTAAGTATTCCTTTCATTACTCACTTTACCATTATATCATCCTTGAAAATTACTTCACTCTGTATAGGCGTTTTCGGAAACTTACTCGGGTTGTTCGGATCCCTAACCTGAACATTCGGTTACCCAAACCGAGTTACCTACCTCTGTTCGGAAACTTGAATGATGCTAACTCGATCACTGACTCGGGTTGATTTTTCGTGACCCTACTCAAAAGCATGGTCACCAGAGTTGCAAAGGACACCGCATGCGCATTACGGAATTTAAGTCAATAAAAAAACGCGGGAGTTTACATTCGACGAAAACAATAATAATAAAATAATTTGCATGTTGGGAGAAATCACGACCGGTGATATACATGTTCTTTTCAATCTTCATAATTTGATTAAAGTAATTTATTGAGAAGAGAATTTGGGTAGGGGTGAATGTTGTGGTTATATGTGCAACAACACATATGAGACAAGTACACCAATCCACAGGTAAATATAAATATTTGAAATCAGATCAAATAATTACTTGAATATAATGTGACCAATTTCGTCTGTCAAATTCAAGAAACCACAGGAAAAATATAATATTCAGTGTTCCTAACCTAACACGTTCGTAAACGTTGAACACGAGTAGATGCTCCGAGTTTTTTGTCACGTGACCTTACTTGATCGAGTTATCAACCCAGAGTAAGTTTCCGAAAACGCCTATGTGTCGTTAGGAACCTGAATTAATTCTTGCAACACTTCTCACACATTTTTTATGTAAATAATGAGTATGCGTTGTTCGAAATTGTTAAATTTCAGAGCTCATTTCAAACGAACCTTCATGGCCGCCATTTGACGATATGTTTGAATAAATGGTGACGTCAGTTTTTATGCTGTTTCGTTATTGGTCAGATATGATCTTCCATTTCAACTCATGGAGCAAGGTTGTCACCAATTATAATTATCAAAAAGATCTAAGAGTCATGTCGTTGAATAAAACATAATAGGAGGAACCCATGATGTTTTATTCCATTCGTGACTTTTTCGAACAACCAGCATGTCTAAATATTCATTATTCTCCATAACAAAATTTCATGTGAATGTTGGAGACATGGCAACATTGTGCTGAATGCTGAGAACTGACAAGACCACGCCCACAAGTCGTGTGCCGTGGTTATCACGTACACCGATTCAAATTTCCTCTAGTGTGAATTGATATAATTATTATTTACACAAATTTAGTAAAAGCAATAAACCACAAATCATAAGAGGGAATATTTTGAAACGATTGAATTTTCATTGCTAATTAGGAGTTCATGAATTATTGAATAACTAATATTTCTGAAGGTCCCAATCGTATTTTAACACATGGCAACTGTGCTATGGTCTGCCCCTACTTACGAAATCATGACGTCAATTTTTACTGGCGCTAAATTTCTAGACGTTTGAAAATTACCGTGGCATTATTGATGATTTAAGCACCTAAAAATCGACCAAAACATTCTTAAAAAATATGAAATTGAAAGGTTTTTGAGTGATGATCCTATTTAAGAAATGAAAAAAAAAGTCCACTCGCCAAATGTTTTTTTTTAGATATGAAAGTACGAATGCTGATTTGCCACGGTTGATACATTCCCATGAAGAACAAATTCGCATTTTGAGCGAGAGGAACAAATCTCAAAGAAAGGCAATGAAAGAACTAAACGATCTTCTAAAAGTTAAAGAAGAGGAGTTGGCAAGAACTCTGGAAAAACTCGGCCATCTTGAAAAGCTCAATAGGTAAAAATATAAAAGATGTCTCCTCATTTCCTGACTCATCAAATTATCTAACTAATATTTAATATATTCTTTTTATAAGAGACAAGCGACTTTTGGACAGAGAAAAACTCGTTGACCAATTGGAGGATTTGAAATTGCAGCTGAAAAAATCGGACGAACAAAATTCGATATTGAATAGGAAGTTAGTGTTGGAGAGCAAAACTTCCAAACAGAGGCTGAACGCCGAAATGATGAAATACAAGCAATGTCAAAAAGAACTGGGGCAAGCTATGTCAGAAATTGACAGGCTGACATCACTCTTGGAGGTTAGTAACTAGAATAATAAAAATGTACACTGCGTCCATGAAGTAGAATTATTATTATTATTACGTATTGCCGGCAAAGAGCGCAACTCAACATTTGGTACAGCGTTTGCCCATAAATACGTTTGCCTAATAGTTTCAGGGAGAATCTAAAAATACAATGAAAAATAGGGTGTTCCATTTAAAACATCAAATAGTATCCTATAGATCATTTGTTCCGAGCACCCTGTATTTTAGGATGTAGTGGGAAAAACCTTCATCGGAAATCATTTAAGATGATATTTCAAATTTTGAAATCGGTTAAAAAATAACTGAACTAGAGGGGGGGGCATTCATGGTGAATCACCCTGTACAGAACAAACAATTTGGCAACATTTTTTAGTGGCCGGTTTTTTTTGCCGGTGAGTGTATTTTTATAACTCTTATTATGGAAAATTACCATTGTACTGAGGTGAGTTTGCTTGTATAGAAATGTTGTTTTGGTCTGTAAAGACCTTCTAGGAATACCCTGTATAAGATGTCAACTCAATGAATGACACTGTATAAATCAGTGGTGAAACGGTTCTTAGGTACGAGAGAACGTGGTACAACCGAAGAAGAACCGCTTCACCCGCCTGTCCCAACGCCAGTCCGTCTCCATGATCACTCTGGGAGCGTTCCCCCACCGAGCGGCCAGCTCAGAAAAGCTGAGCACCATCGAAGACCTCGAAAATCGAGTGGAACACGTGGCCGGCAAAACGCCGGTGACCGACGTCAAGCTCGAGCCGATCAAAGTAGGCAGGGAAGATGGCGGCGTCAAGAAGGCCGAGAGTATTTTGAGCGTACCGTCGGAGAGCGTGAAGAACAGATTGTCCGGCGGATCTGTGAGGACGAGGAGTGGGGGTAGCGGGGATAGCAATTTTTCTGAGGCGAGTTCAGAGGTTAGTATAATGCTTTTTATTGTTTAAAGATATCTAACTACGATACATATGAGCACATTGTCAAAACATGATGTCGACAAATCTGAGCGAGATATTGAAAAATCCAATTTTTTGAATTTACAAGGTCACGAAAAACTTGGCATAATTTGCGAAAAATCGAAACTTGTTTAAAGAAATCGGGAAAATTGTATTCGATTTTTTTTCAATAATTCTTTTTCTTACAAAAAATTTTCGTCACTAGAATACGACTGACAGTTTCTAACGAAAAATTTTAAACAATAGGGGAGGGGCAAAAATTTCATACAAAAAAAAATCTCACAAAATTTTAACAAACATTTTGCCACCATGAAAATGCCAGAATGTCACATTTTTTCTTTCACCCTTTCCCGTATACATATAAGGTATATTCAGCATTCCTATAAATTCTGTCTACCAGAATTATGAAATACACATTCTTGCCTCTACTACACGCTAGAATACCCGTTCTCGCCCACAGACAAACTATATTTGGCCTTCCAATACAGGGTGTCGGAGAATATGGGCAAACACATTTTTTTAACGATTATTTTCAATACTCATTCTTGCTTCTACTGCACTCTAGATTACCCGTTCTTGCCCAAAAACAAGCTATACTCAGCATTTCAATACAGGGCGTTTGGAGGAATTGGGCAAAACAAATTTTTTTCAGAAGCAAAAATCGGGTCAGGATGTTGACAAAATTCACCAAAAAATTCCATCTCTCATACTTTTCCCGTCAGACGGGGGTAAGTGAAAGCTGCTGTCTGGCGTAAAATGGTCCGAACCTAATTATCCTTCCTGAGCGGCTAAGGTCCAATAATGGTGTCCTAATAGCGTCAAACCATTCACTCATCTTATTCTTAGGAGTACTAGAATCATTATTGAATGAGTAAAGTTTTAATCCAAAATAGTCTGAAACAGATGAGCAGGTATGACACCTCACGCCTGAACTCAAATTCTTCACAGCTGAATGAATATACAATACATGCATGATTCAATTTGATTTGAATACTTGGCTCAACTGATGAAAGCAAATAAAAATAATTAATTAGTGATTACCCACAAACTCACGGATGAGAAGAAACATCTTTAGTATTATTAATCGTGGAATTCCTACACTAAAGAACGAAGCACTTCATTTCCTGGGATTAGCGAAAATAAAACGAAAAAATCAATACCACCACTCAATTTTGATAATATATTATAAAGCGCAGATACGGCCTCTTCTAGAATACTGTTCCCACATATGGGGTTCAGCAACAAAACATACGCTGATGCTCTTAGATTCCATCCAGAGAAGAGCCATCCGCCTGGTGGGTGACGCCACACTCACTCACTCTGACATCATTGGAAAACCGTAGAAAGGTGGGCGACCTTTCACTTTTCTATCGATACTTCCACGGGAAATGTTCTTCGGAAATCTCTTCTATCATCCCTTCACTAGCAATACCAGTCAGACGAACTAGACAAGTCCAGTCAGCACATCCTTTCGTTGTCAACCTCGAAAGATGTCGAACAGCACTTTATCAAAACTCCTTCATTCATAGAACGGCTGGGCTCTGGAATTCATTGCCTGAGGAAGTATTCCCAACAACATATAATCTCCAGAAGTTCAAAAAAAAATTCCAATACCTACCTCCTATCCTTATCCTCCCTAGGAACGCACGATGTTCTTTGAACATTATAGGGATTTCCTTTCGTGCGCTCCAAGCGATAAAAAAAATATTAAGCCGACCCAGGATGACATAAAGAAAACACTGAAGCCGACACCATACACCTTGTACCGCCTATGAACAAAATGTATGCTAGGTTGATTTCGATACCACGCAAGTCATGACCGACAGCTTGAAGGTTCCTGCGTATTGAGCAGAAGCGTTTTCAGGAGAGCAACTGACCCTACCTTTTCGGGTTGCTGCAATATGACCACTAGCAATCTAGATATAGTAATAAGTCGGTGTCAATAACAGACCATATTTTACCTGTCGCCTACAAACTAAGTAAAAATTGTGAGTTCAGAACGAAACAATACCACTATAGTGTCATCTACTCTACCTATACAGACTATTCCTCTCGATTTCCAGACATCTTTCAACAACCTAGAACACTCATCGGGCAGCAGCGGCATAGAAAAGAGCCGACCAAACTCCAGTTCGCCCCTGGACAAACTGGACGCCGCCATTCAGAGAGCCACCGAAAACACCACCGAGGAATTCGACAGGAAATTGGGCGACTATTGCTCCGACGTCCTGTCAAACGTCAGAATATCCTCGAAGCGGATAGACGCTCACAAAGAGAGCCTCAAAATGTCCAAGGACGATACCGACACTCTCCTAGAAACATTCAAGAAAACGCAGAAAATGGAGGCGAAACTGAAGGACTCCTTGTTGACGTTTGACAATGACAGCGGAGTGGACGTCATCAACGAGATACTGGCAGAGGAGATGAAGTTTCAGAGCCAGAGCAAGGATCGCAATGGGAATGTCACGAAGAAAGAGCCTAGAGTGGGTTCGAATGACAGGAGGAAGCTGCTAGCCACGCTCAAGGCGATTGATAATGGTGATAGCGTGGAGAGTTTGAGCCAAAGTCCAAAGCACTCTGCGGGATTGATATGAGAGGGTTCAGATTGATAGATACGATTTTGTTATGATAATGAAGGAAATAAAGTATATATTTCTTTTTTTGGGCGACGACTTATTGACTCACCCACTATATCTATATATTTTCAGGAAACCTGAATTTCTCATCAAAACACAAAGCTAAAACTGATACTTCCCGCCTATCGGACTTCTTGAAAGCTGTCAAAGCGGCCTGTTTACTTTGTTTTCATTGGTTCACATTTGTTTTTTTGTTGGTGCTTATTGGCCACAACATTGATTGATTGTCTTTATTACCCCAAGAAACATTATTGTTTATAATAATAAGTCACGGTGGATGGCCTATTAGAAGTATCTGGAGAACGAAAAGACAGAACATTCTGAAAATTGGGATACTTTGATAATTGAACATACTCTATTCGTCTAAAATGTTTTCATCGATACAGTGTTGCCACTTCTATAAGAAACAACTAGCAACTTCGTTATTTCAAATGGAGCACCCTGTATTTTATTGCATTTTTAGATTCTTCCTAAAGAGCTGATTTTATCGATATGGCACACTTGGGGTCTAGCAGCAATAATTACAGAGATATAGGGTGTTCAAAATCGAGATTTATCAATTTTGGGATTTTTTTCTGTCAAAACTATTCATTATCGATCAAAATGGTTTACATGTCCCTATCTCAACTTTCGATTCACTATCTACTGACATTTAATTGGAACAGATACAGGGTGATCAGAATTCTGAATCATGAAGCACCCTGTATTCTTTCCAATTAAATTCCAGTAGATAGAGAATCAAAAGTTAAGATAGGGACAAGTAAGCCGTTTTGATAAAAAATGAATAGTTTCGTCACAAAAAAATCCTAAAGTTGAAAAATCCAGATTTTGAATACCCCATATCTCTGTAATCATTTCTGCTAGACCCCAAGTGTGATACATTGATGAAATCAGCTCCTCAGGAAGAATCTAAAAATGCAATAAAATACAGGGTGTTCCATTTGAAATAACAAAGTTGCTAGTTGTTTCTGATAGAAGTGGCAACACTGTATCGATGAAAACATTTAAGACGAATAGAGAATGTTCAATTATCAAAGCATCCAAATTTTCAGAATGTTCTGTCTTTTCGTTCTCCAGATACTTCTAATAGGCCATCCACCGTGATCCACCCTGTATACAACAAAAACATACATATAAAACATAATAAATCGAAACAATAATAATTGCACAGAAGTGTTCAAGCTGTTGCCGTGAGGTGGAACGACGTGTCATTTTCTATCGCGAATAGATATTCATATCTCAGAGACAGTACAGGTATTTCTGAATTCATCACAAATCATGTAATTTCAATCACTCTCAATATTTCCTGGGAGATTCCAATGACATAGATCTAATTACACTGATTTATGATATATTGAAGTCGAAGGCGTTCATGAAATTGGGAATGTCAGACATAACTACTAAAGCCAGCGTAGCCTCGTGGTTAAAGCGTCTATGTTCTATACACGTTGGATTGCCGGTAGGTGGGTTCGATTTCCCACCACGACCGCAGAAATTTTTCTGATGGCCTAAGAAAGTGTATGGGATCACACGTTAAAAGGTAAGACCCCTGTCATTCCTTGCTCGCACAAGTCTCTTGACGACTTCTGAGGGTTGCTCGTAAGGGGGAAACCGAATGATGGATAAGAACAATTTTTTTTTAGTCTGATATTAGCACACTCGTTCAGCATATGGAAACTTAGAACACGAATATCTTCGTAATCGATTGAGATAACCATATCAAGTATCTAGTATCGTGGAATTCGTTGTGATAATCTCTAACCGATTATGATATAAAATAGTGGGTCCCATTTAAAAATCAAAAGTTGGGGGTCGTTTCCGGTTAAACCGGAAGTGATAGATAGAAGACAAATTATTTTGTCAATTTATCAGCAATTTGTAATACTTACTACCCCGCAATTTTCAAAATCTGATCTCGAATGATTCAGAAGTTACCGCACTGGACGTTTTTTGTGCACTTCTCTGTATAAAAGTCGAAGGCGTTCATAAATTCAGGAATTACTGTCTGATCATTCATGTCATTCCTACTAGAAAATTAATTATACTTTATATATTATTTGTATGAAATGTATCAATGAAGAAGAGAATGTAATGCAATAACTGAAAAAAAAAAAAAAATAAATAAAATTGAGAATGTCGGATATAACTACAGAGTCTGATATTGATTTGACCCTTAAAAATCTCAAACCAGCGTACATACATTCTCGAACTTTGGTGTTGAATATCTCGGGACCATTTATGAATATCCTACCGACTGCGCCAATTCGAACTTATTAGGCTCTCATCATAACCTAAAGAATTGTTGATTGTTGGTTTTCAGCAGTTACGCACAAAATTTCATCTCAGAGTCGGAAAACCAAATATAGAAAATCTATTACTTTACTTAAAATTTGTCACGTCACTTGTCGAGGGAAGAATGAAACTTTGTTCATGCGAGAAAACATTGTCTCCACTATTAACAAAAATAGTGCAACATCAGTAGATATACCAGATATCCATGATAATTTATACCAACAAGATGAACCATCCTTATGGGATCAATGAAGTTAGATATGTCATTCCTTGCTCGCACCAGTTTCTTGAAGACTTCTGAGGGTTGCTCGTAACGGGGCTGCCGAATGACTGATAGAACAATTTCAGAACAACAAATTAGTAGGGAGCGGTATATATGAGCAACAAGGTGAACTACTTTTTGTTGAGTAGCGAAGGGTAGACATAGGTAAGGCAGACTTAGGTTTATTTTTAGATGATTTTATGCGAAAAGGTTATGTCGCATCAGGGTCGGATTCAAATATTTTTATTTAAAAGCCTTCATGATATCAAAGTTAGAGATTTTCCTGCTTCAGAAAGAAGGATATTCCTAGGTAGTTCAGCAAACTTGCAGATAGATGGACTGGAACAGATTCCGAGAGTATAGACAAATCGACCATATTTTGCTGAGTTTCACTCGCGCCGCCTAAGAACCAAGAACTGAGGCCAAAGTCTTCAACATTTCACATGGAGGTGGATCATCTTATTAGTGTGAATATTATCAAGGCAGTAAGGTAGATATAAAATTCCATGTCGTCATAAAAATAAAATATTTATTGCATCCCCTCACTGAGTCAGTTTGTACAAGATATTTACAAGAGCAAAAATAAAAACATCTGACAACAAAACAAATAATATTTACATGACATAACAAAAAATATACACCATTCGAGATTTCACCCCGCTCTCGCCTTGTCCTCGCTCAGCTGCTCCTGACTAGCCTGGTTCTGCGTGTCCCACAGCTTCCAATAGAGCCCTCCTCGCTCCTGCATCAGCGTCCTGTGGGTGCCCCGCCCATTTACCTGCCCATCTTCGAGCACGAAAATCTCGTCGGCATCCATGACGGTGCTCAGACGGTGCGCGATGACGATGCTAGTGCGTCCTCTGGTGGCGTTCTTCAACGCTTTCAGGATGTTCTGTGGAATGCTCGGAGAGTTAGTTAGATACATATACCTACAGTATGTATAATATTTTTTTGCGCGTACGTCACAACTTCAAAAAACGAATCAAATCCATTCAAGGTCATATGTTCCAGTGAAGCAGTGCCGCGGTGCTTCAGAAATTGGGTTAAAATAAATAATAATATTCAGAACATTTTTATTCACTACTCCAGGTAATTTTGACTTAGAAACAATCAATAAAACATAGGATTGGTATATATTTTGAGTTTGAACTCTTCAATTCGTCAATTTATTGAAGGCAACAACATGTATCAGAACTTTGGTATGTATATACGTATGGGTTGGTATATGACCCGATATACACATCTATTTAACTGTTGAGTCGTTTTAGGTATTTGGAATATTACTATGCAGCATTTCCCACAAAACCACCACTATGGCCAGCATGAAGTACAATAAATCGTTTTCCATCATAACCTTCTGGTTTACGAACACTTTTTGTACTTTGATCTTGCTATGATCTTATCTTATTCCCTTTAGCAAATATCCAAGTTTCATCTAAGAAGACGATTTGTCTAGGGTAACTAGGATTGCGATTTTCATAAAACTTTCTGAAAAACTGTTCTCATTTTGGATATATCCGTCTTCTCAAAAAATAACCGTCTGTTGTATTTTTTTTATATTTGTGAGGAGTTTGCTCAATGTGTCTATACTTGCGTCAAGAATATGTTCAGTTCTGAGTTCTTGTTTTAAAATTCTAAGAGTGATGTGTTTTTCTGTAAAATAGTCAGTTGAAGGTAGTCAAGAAGTATCAGATGAAATCACTCACTTTCTGCATAAACAGTATATATAGATCACATTGCGTAGAAAGATGCAGATCAAAAATCTCAATTTTGAACACCAAATAAACTGATCTAAGGATATTTTTGAACGCATACAGTTTTCAACACACTAAATGGACCACTTATAATTTGACTCTTTTTCGAAGACCTGTATTTTTTTTTTAAATTGACCGATCTTCATGCGATTTTCGATATCAGATGTGATATTTCATCGGCTTCAAAGAGAGCTAGGACACTCTGAAAAAGTCTGCAGAACACAACTTTCACAGGGTGTAAAGTGGAACCATTACACTATGGTCTACATTTCCAATGCTGCCAGAACTCGAGACATTTTTCTCTGATCAAAGGTCAGTCATAATATGATACACTGGACCTCATCTTGGAACGTTTTCGTGATTTCTTCTTAATTGGTCATTGGAACAAGAATTTGATTTTTTCTCGAATGTCTTGCATTTCAAGAATTTTTTCTCTAGAACTTTACTTGAGCTGAATATTGGGAAGAACTATTCTCATGTTTTGTGGAGGACAATGAAAGACGAAACAAATACCATTGTGGAATATACAGGGTGACAAGAAAATAGGACAAAATCTCATTCCGGTAAAAAAATCAAGAACGGTGACTAAAACCATGGCCCATTGAAATAAATAAATACATTTTTTCTGTGACGGGAAAGAAGTTTGGTAGGTAATAAAATGTCACTTTTCATATATTACTTTTTTCCCGTGGGAAAAAAGTGAGTACCTTTTTTCCCGGATATATATCACATATATATATACACTGTTGATGGCTTTTGTTGTGCTATAGTTCAGAAAAATGAGTCAATAATACCGTCTCCGAGAAAGAACTGCAAGTCCTTTTATCTTCCATTCGACTACGCGTTTACGTCTATTACTAAAAAACCACTGAATTCGCAATTTTTTGAAATCAAATCACAGAATTAGACTGACAGAAGTGACATCAGATATTTGATTACTTCAAAAGAATGATAAAGATGCCTACAACGCAGGTGTCCCTACTGTTAAAAACTCAACATTTCACGTCGATAATTTTCAGATTTCAAAATAATGTAATATCTTCTCGATATTGATTCGTCCTTTCTTCTGTAACACAAAAGAAATAGTGTATTATACACGGGAAAAATATTAGATTTTAGCTCACGGTTCTGGAGACAACACAATCTGGAGCTAAAATCTTCAACCTTTTTCCCTTGTATAATAAATAACTATATGGTTTATTATGAAAAGTGACGAAACAATTACTTTCATTGTTCATCACAGGCATAGGCGTACATTGCATTTTTGATATCTCGTCCTTGAACGGCTACCGTGGTGATTTCGGAGAATCAATGACAGGCCAGTGGTCATTTTCATCATATCGTTTGTCATCTGTTGGAATAGAAGCTTCTCTAGTCGCAAGGAGAACGGTTGGTTTATTGGCATTTTCATCCACCCACTCAACAAATATTCCTCCGGCACTTCTACATGTTCATATGCATTCAACTCTCACTGTCATCTTTATCGGAATTGATTTCCAGATCTGACCCTATCTGATCTAACAAATCGTGAATTTCATCTTGATCTTTTTGCAATTCAAATTTCTTGGAATGGAGGACAGTTTTGACACACTGGAATGTTCAAATCAAAATCGATAATGACCATTGATCCGTAGCGGTACGCTTCCGGAGCACACAAATGTGATGGTACACAAATATGCCCCGAAATCTGAAAATTTTGGAAACAGACACTGTGAGTCACCATGTTGAATCAAGTTTTCATTTGCCATTCAATGCATAAAATCATTCACAATATCATATATAGTTGATATTTTTGATTCACTCACCTTCAGGAAATATTTTTCAGTCGAGACCAATTGCACCACACAATGATTTATATTTTTTACGCCGCCTGAAGATAAAATAAGCAGCAAATGCGGTTTGTTCCGTGCAAATAGAACACTCACAAGCATAGTGGCTGGTTGATATTTTGATCCTTATAAATCACTTAGATAATGCTCGTACAATGGGCGTGTACACCTTAGCAGAACTTTTAAGTCAAACCATGTTTATAATGATCCTGAAAAATTAACTGGAATGTTTTATTTTTGTACATAAATAATACCTTCTGAAAACGGACCCTCTAATGACGTAAAAACCTCATCTCGCCATAGTCGAAAGAAAATACCAAACGCCCGACGGAGACTGGAGGCAACTGATATATTAATTCTTTCAACTGTGATCTCGCGCTAATTCACTCTGTCAGAAATCATGTATCATTCATCTCTGTCTGGAATAGTCTTGTTTCAGTGTTAGGGTTTTGACGTCACATCATCGCCTCGTTTTCAGAGGTCTGAGAAATCGGGGATTTCAATAATTTTTTATAAAACGTAGGGAGCTCACAGCAAGAAACGGTTTGCGGTGGTGAGCTAGTTTGGGTGAGTTCTATCGAATTATGAAATACAATTTTTTTGTGATATGAGCCCATTGTGAGGGTACGGAACGTAAGGGATTGTAACAGAATTCAGGAATTCAGGAACATGCTTTAAATGTGATTTGGGGAAATAAAGCCTCGTTGTCAGGTAAACTTATAAATAGAGATATCAATAAGGAAATTTGTGATATCAACGTTTCGAAGATTTGTGTGCGAGATTTTGAATCCCTGGGGGAATCTCCCAATTCAGTATTACTGGGTGAGGAAGTGTCCCTGATTTAGGTATGTGGGATTTGCCCATTTTCTGTATGAAGGTATTATGTTTATGTAAATTTTAGAACTCGAACTTATCTTGGAAATAAACTGTTTGGACCTGGATATTCGCATCTGATTGCTCAGAACCTTTACAGGATAAATAAATACATTTTCCCGAAAGAAAAAAAAGTTGATACTCACATGTTCCGTGATGGAATCCAGCGAGCTGGTCGCCTCGTCGAACACCAAGATGGGCGCGTTCTTCAAGATGGCCCTCGCGATGGCCACGCGCTGCTTCTCGCCGCCGCTCAACTTCAGCCCCCGCTCGCCCACGGGCGTATCGTACCCACGGGGCCAGCCGACGATCGAATCGTGGATTTCCGCCAAACGGGCGGCGCGCACTATTTCCTCCTGAGTGGCTCGCAGGTCGCCGTAGTGCAGGTTGTGCCTTGATAAATAGTTATCTATACTATGATGCATTGATGATTGAATAAAGAAATAAGACATATATATCGAGCTCTGTCTTTTCAATTCCCCTGGTATCAATAGGTCGCGTGCACGAAGACCGACCCTGGAGGCAAAATATTGAAACACAACCTCATTCTTCTGTGAATCATTGAAACACAACCTCACTTTTTTATTTGGTTACAGAGGAATCAAAAGGTTGAAATAGTTTTTCACAATATTTTGGCATACGAATCGTGTTTCTTGCGTCATTCATTAATTTAAGCATGCCTTCGCATTGTGCTGTTGTACAATGCACAAAAAATGCAGCAAGAGACTATAGGAAATATGATTTTTCAGCTAAATAGTAATCTCACATAGTTAGCATTATGAAATGTTGTCATTCCTTATTAAAATTCCTCCTGCCTTCTGCCACTTCTGCAATACAAGCTAATGCTGCTAATAGATTGAAAATGTCTACAACACACACGATCGTCAGCATGTCAGACCAGTCCTACCGATTGATTGCATGAATTATGAATTCAATCTTCTTGCATTATTCTAGAAATTTCAGGTATATTTCTATCAGCTGATCCTATTGCAGAAGGAATTCCGATGAGAAATCAGAGAAATAATCAAATTTTCAAAATTAAAACTATGTGAGTGACTATAGTAGGTATTTACTTTTGAATCATAATGTACCATCCGGATTTCTTCATCTCCCGCTGCAGTTTTTGTGCATTTTACAACAGCACAATGTGATGCGAATTAGCGAATTGATGAATAGCGGAAAAATACGATTCATATGCCAAAATAATTGTGGAAAACTATTTCGATCACTTGTAAACAAATATGTTTTGCCTCCAGGGTCGGTCATCTGACAGTTCTTGCACGCGACCTATGATTGTCAGAAACAATTTTGAGGGTTAGATTATTTGTCAAACCGTTCATAGCCGTAGGTAGAAGTGAGAAATAGGGCTATTCCAACTAGAATAACTATTAAATAATAATAATAACTTGAAGCCCCATTTTAATGAATTATCGCAATAATGTACGCAGCAGGACATTGAAATAATTCAAAATGCTAAATTTTGGCGGTCATAAAATTTCAAAGTGACAGTGACAGGAATTCGAAATAATTAAAAAAAGCGGGCGGGACGACTATGATGTTTCGTCACATTGTCAGGTGGGCAAACCAAATGAAACAAAATATTGAAAACCCCAACAGCTGTCAGTTTTGTGTCCGGACTCTTGTCTAATGTATATACAGGGACTCTAATCTATACTATACTAATCTATACTAGGGTTCCTTGATGCAAACTGACGTATTTGTCATCTAACAGGGTACGGACAGATCATAGCTCCTTTCTCTTTTAATCATCCAAGTTGTTTTTTCTTGTTGAACCGTGTTCAAAACGATTTGAAATTAATCATGTTCTTGTGCAAGTTATGACGTCACCAAGTAATACGGTTCATTCCGGTTCAAAAACTTCTAAATGAACGGTTTGAACCGTGTTCGAACCTGGAAAACCAGTGGAGGAGTGGGAAAACGTCGAAGTTTGATGGTTTGAGCGTTTGTGGTTATAAATATTATTTTTAGCTTAAAAAATTGAGTGTGTATGGTGTGTGAGTGGGTATGGTGCATAATTTTCCACTTTAGAATGTTGGAAATTTTCGAGAAGAATAATCATTTCCAGATTATCATCATCATATTTCTCTGGACTGGTTCAGCATTTGTGAAAGAGAAACACCGTGTTTGCTGATTATCAATTAAATATTCAACTATTCTCAAGTTCTCACAGATAATCATCAATTTTAAAATTTAATTATTGATTTCGGTTTTCAGGTTATGTGTTATGTATCTGACTTATGACAGCTTCAATTTCAAAATAGTCTGTTTTCTTGAATGAGATAAATTACTGCGTCACGCTTGAAAACGTTCAAAACTAATCTTGAACACGGCTCAACAATAAAAAACAACTCTAGTGACTTTGGTTTCGTGTATTGGCGTCCCTAACATGACATTGCTGTCACGCCATATTCATAGGCGTTAAAAGAGATCTTACAAAATTTTAATTTCATACTTGATCTTAATACAACATAATTCAATTCTGTTTTGGAAAGATGGTAAAATGTGCTGCGTTTATCTGTATCAATCAGTTGGATGGCAAATATGAGTTTGTCAGCTTTCCATCAAATGCAACTGAACTTAGAACATGGAAAGTGAAGTAAGTGAATGGGGAAAATTGGTAAATACATCAGCAAAATATTCGAGGTAAAACTAATACGAAATCACATATTATACTTTCTCATTGTGCCTATAATTATCCCCTCCGCAAGTTTTTGAATGCATTTTAGTAGAAACAGTTTTGATTAAAACGGAGTATTAAAAGGAGAGGCATATGCCCTACCATTTAAAAAATTATACCTACATTCAGGAAATATTGAGTGAAAAACTGCAAAAATGATTCCCAACATGAATATATACAGCACACATGACATTGAATACCTACATACACTTCTTCACCATTTCTCAACCATAAGGCTTAATCTGAAATCAAAATTCATTGATAGGTAAGTACTGCCTAAGAACAGTCCCATTTGGTAAAACGTATTAAACTTTCAGAAACATTACCTCACTGCCTCACAAAGATTAGGCTGGAGTTGAAAAATCAAAAACTCGAAAATTATCATCATCATTTGGATATAATATGTAGAGTTGAATGAGAAATTACATGTGGAAATTACGTATGATACGCCAATGTCCTCAATATAACCTAAAAAACAACAAATGTCAGAAATCTAGTGTTTATCCCCAGAAATGAATAGAGATTGAACTATATAACTGTTTCACAATCACTTTAGAGTGAGAGGAGACGAGGATCTGTCCGTACTCTGTTAATATGACAAATACGTCAATTTACATCAAGGGACCATAATCTATACTAATATTATGAAGAGGAAAGATTTGATTGTTTGTTTGTTTGTATTGAATAGGCTCCGAAACTACTGGATCGATTTGGCTGAAAATTGGTAAGGAGGTAGCTTAGAACCAGGAGAAGGTTATTGGATACTTTTTATCCCGGCACCATTAGGAAATTGAAGAAAGCCGATCTAATATACCAGACGAGTTTTGTAATTATGGTCCGATTCTATTCAAAATTGGTAACTGGGGGTTTTCGGGGTCGAAAATTATGATTCTTTCGTCAGAAGTTGAAAATTCGGGCGGGATTTGGAAATTCGAGACTTCAATAATTCCATTTCTTATTTGAATACCTTCTTATGAAGGACAAGGTTGATATTGCATGATTATTTGCATTTTTTCTACTTGTTATATCTTATTATAATTTCATAATTGTATTTATAACATTATGTACTAGACTTAGATAATTACCCAATTTATAAATGAAATATGGCTACTCGACGCTGGATAGGAAATACACAGGAATACTGTACATTCGCACTCAAGTCTGATCTAGACTTACGCGGATTCGCTAATTCATTTGTATTCAACTGTTTAGTTTCGGGTGGATATTATTTATGTATAAATAATGTATACTCTTGTTGAATATGAATAAATTATTATTATTATTATTATTATGCATAATGTTTATGTATCCCTATTATGAACAACTATGTTTCTTGGGGTAATAAAGACAATCAATCAATATGGCGGACGCCTTTTGTAATTATAATCTGATTCTTTTCAGAATTGTTACCTAGGGGTTTTCGTGATCGGGGATCATGATTCCTTCGTCAAAATCAAGAAATTTAAATCCACCTCATTGTTGATCGAGGAGTGTTAATGAATTCAAATACCTCCACCGCTTGTAAAAGTGCAAAATGGTACACCAAAACAAACACACCAACAATTAACTCAAAATTAGACAATCTCATCGAAATTGTAATTTGTATGATGTGAAGTTTTGAAAACTTCAACCCAAAATTGTCCATTTTGACAAATTTTCTATGGAAACAAATGAGGTGTCGATGTTCTCAGTAAACTAGAGCCACTAACAGGTGACAGGCAGCCAAATTGTGGGTCAATGAACAGACAATATTGAACCTTCTCACCTAGTAACTAGGTTTCCATCTAGAACTACAATGTACAAACAATCCTATTTGATGAATGAAAAGGATATGTGTGTTTTTCATTATTGTTATTTTCTAGATAATCGTATTGATCGATGAATGAGATTGCCGCTAATACTCAAATCGGTGGAGATCGTGAAGTTTTTTTAGAGATAAGGATACTGATAATATTTTTATTTCATTCTTTGTTATACCTAAACATTACATTGCATCTCGTATGAATATAATTATATGTTATTAAGATTTACAAGGAGATAACATGAATAATCAGACAGATTCATATCTGGTATGAGATTATTCATGCGTTATTAAATCTCAAGTTATTGAAATAAACAACATACACAAAAATAATAATAATAAAAACAAAAGTCCCATAAAAAGGACATTATGACATGATGAAATAAATTAGTACATGAGAAATCATTCACTCAGGTTTGATTTTCTCTTTGCAAGAGGATATATGTTTCTTGACTTTAATTTTGAATTGGGTGATATTTGTGCAACTTTCGATATTATCAAAGAAAGAGAAAGCTCCGTGAGTAAACATTTTTTGGCCAAGTGTAGAATTAGCAGCATCAAGATGAAACAAGTCATATTGTCTACTATGATGTTCATGGATTTGAGAATTCTTTACCAATATGAAGTTAGACTTGAGGTGTTTGTTGATAATATCAAAAGAAATTTTGAGAGTATTTATCAGATAGTGCTCTGCCAAAGAAAATGTATTTGTTTCTTCATAAAGTTGATTTGATGGGGTGTCATATGGAAGATGATACAGTACTGACAGCTTGACAACAGACAGTGAGAGTGATATATCATGATAGATAACTGTTCATGCAAATATGATAGAGATTATGCGATGTAGAAGTATTCATTATGTGTGAATTTTTGTTATCATTCCCCGAAATTTGGTACGTAATTAAATCGACTGCCTTTGTACCATTTAGTACAAAATGAAAGACTCATCTACAGGGATCATAAAAAGGGGAATAAAATTTAAAAAAAAAATACAAACCCCCGTTCGTTGCACTTTCTTCAATAATGAATACTACTCACCTAATTGTGTCATGAAAAAGAACACTGTCTTGCGGTACAATTGATATGGAACGTCGCAAGCTGTCAATATCCACTTCTCGTATGTCTTGATTCCCTATCAAGATGCGTCCTTCATTAGGTTCATAGAATCTGTAGAGCAGTCTCACCAAAGTGGACTTCCTATAAGAAAATAAAGAGTATTCTTCCGAATTAAAAAATATCTCCGACTCACCCTGATCCTGAACCACCAACTAATGCCACTTTTTTGCCGGGTTCAATGGTCAAATTCAAATTCCTGAAGATCTCTTTCCCGGGCCCGTAGGAGAAGGAAACATTCTCGAATCGAATGGGGCAAGATTTTGAATCGACATGAAGGTAAGGAGCCTGTGGTTTACTCTAAAAATATCGATTTTGAAAATATTTGTTCCGCACTGGGCCGACATTATATTATTATTACTTTGACAGCACTGTCCATGGTCATGAGAGTGAACATCGTTTGCATGTCGATCAAAGCTTGCCTGACTTCTCTGTACACGCTTCCCAGGAATCCTAACGGGATTGACAACTGGAACAGTAACCCGTTGACCATAACCAAGTCACCCACTGTCATATTGCCTAGAATGTGTTTTTTTTTGGAGTTAGTACAGGATAGTAAAGGATAAATAATATCAGAGGGGATAATGAGTGATGGATGCCATTAGAATTTTCTGAATTATTGTCAGATTGATGTCAGTGATCCGGCTCGAAGGACCACTGTTACAATCCACAATATTATATCGTTGGAGAATGTTGAATATTGAAATAATTTACCATCCTGTATTTTTTTGTTATTGAAACTGAGAGTGATGGATGTCATTAGAATTTTTTGAATTATTGTCAGATTGATGTCAGTGATCTGAATAACAGTTTAGATCGTTTATCTATATAATTATTAGTTACAATCGTCTGATACATCAATGTATGACACAGATTCGACGTCATGCCGTTTACAAGATCCTCGCTGATTGGTGCAGGTATACATGATTGACGATGACAGAATATTTTATTCGATATTCCACGTTAGCTTTTGAAACTGATTTGATATTTTCGGGCGGATGTAAGGAGATGTAGAAGAATGGACCTGTTTCAGTGAAAAATTGTATTTCATTATTTTGAAGCACTAACCCTAACTAGTTCACTGTTGCAAACCGTTTTTTCCCTAGAGCTCTGTACAGGGTGGCCAACTAAGAATCCAGAGTTCGATACCTCTGTTGTCTTGAGAGATACAAAAAAAAGGTTTGCATTCAAATTGATGTTATAGCCGAGCTTCACATTTCAAAATTTCTTTGAAATACACAGGGTGTTCCGTAAGGTCACAGCACATCAAAGCTATGTTTTTTTCATTGGAACACCCTATATTTCATATCATTTTTGAATTCTCCCTGAAGATCTGATTTCAACGATGTATCATACTTAGGGTCTAGCAGTGAAAGTTACTGACATATAGGGTGAGCAAAATCGAGATTTTCCAAGTTCAGGATTTTTTTTTGTCGAAACTGTTCATTATTCGTCAAAACGGTTTACTTGTCCCTATCTCAACTTTTCACTCACTATCAATTGGTGTTCAGTTGACATTTAATTGAAACAAATTATAAATTTAGATTTTTGACCACCTTGTATCAATTTCAATTGAACACCAATTGATAGTGAGTGAGAAGCTGAGATAAGGACATGTAAACCGTTTTGACGAATAATGAACAGTTTCGACAGAAAAAAATTCTGAACTTGGAAAATCTCGATTTTGCACACCTTACATGTCAGTAACTTTCACTGCTAGACCCTAAGTATGATGGGTCGTTGAAATCAGATCTACAAGGAGAATTCAAAAATGAAATGAAATATAGGGTGTTCCAATGAAAAAAACATAGCTTTGATGTGCTGTGACCTTACGGAACACCCTGTGTATTTCAAAGAAATTTTGAAATGTGAAGCTCGGTTATTCCTTCAATTTTGAATCATGAATTTTTTTTGTATCTCTCAAGACAACAGAGAAATCGAACTCTGGAGTCTTAGTTGGCCACCCTGTACATTTTTTAAATGATTATTGAAATTCGCGATATTTCGTAACATGAAAAACGCGGGGAAACGCGTGACGTACCAATCATCCGAAAAAATTCGACATCTATTCTCTATTTATGTAAGACAAGTGCAAGAATATTTAGGATTGTCATTTTAATGACAATATGAAAAAAACACGCCTCCTCAGAAGGTGTTCGTCCTAGACTGTAGTGAATTTTCTGGAATGAATAATTACTGCAGATAACAGAGAACGCAACACACAACTGACGAATCGGATAATAAGAGGAATATCTTTGAATAATCGCATCTTGGCTAGATGAAACAAGGATTTGAAGATGAAGATGACAGACGATATGTACGTTAGGAAGTTGGGTTGACAATATAGTTCGTTTTCTTCTTTTCTTCTTATATTTCTGGGAATATACGGATGTTGAAAACAATATGCTCACAATTCGAATTTCAAATTGATACTTAGTTTTAGATCCGAGCAGCACAGTGTTTGGCATCCAGGTCTTGATTATAACCCACGTAATGTGGAGATGTGGATGAACTCTACTGAGAAAACTTCTATTCGGAAACAAAACTTTTATTTTGCAATCCAACTATGAACGTTGCAAGAAATATTCTAGTAAGTTTCTATTTCAACATCCATGAACCGCATCCAATAATAATCTTTTTTGATTCATATGATTCGATATTTGATATGTGATGTTGGGTTGCAGATCCGAGAAGTACAGTGTCTGATACTTGACACAAAATCCGAGGAAACCATCCAGTCAAGCCGAACCTAAGAAACGACCCATAAAGAAAAATGACCAGAGTATACTTCTCTAAATTCAGATCACCATGTTCTTACGGAAGGCGATATATTGATTTATTTTCCAGATTCTCAAGCAAACAGATAGACAGATATTCACCTTTTTGTCTCTATGGAAACACGACAGGTACCCTTACGAGGGGAGAGTACCAACTTTGCGTTCATAAACCCTCTCTGCAAAGGAGGTAGACGCTAGATGGGTTAGGTATATACAGTGTTTTTCATCTCAGAGAACATTGTTGCTTATCTGCCTGCCTCGTATTCATTGAGATAGTTGATTAATCAATAAATTACGAAAATATATCGCATTCCAGTTACGAATGTTGAAAACAATATGCTCACAATTCGAATTTCAAATTGATACTTAGTTTTAGATTCGAGCAGCACAGTGTTTGGCATTCCAGGCCTTGATTATAACCCACCGAATGTGGGGATGTGGATGAACTCTACTGAGAAAACTTCTATTCGGAAACAAAACTTATATGTTGCAATCCAACTACAAACTTTTCAAGAAATATTCTAGTAAGTTTCTATTTCAACATCCATGAACCGCATCCAATAATAATCTTTTTTGATTCATATGATTCGATATTTGATATGTGATGTTAAGTTGCAGATCCGAGAAGTACAGTGTCTGATACTTGACACAAAATCCGAGGAAACCATCCAGTCAAGCCGAACCTAAGAAACGATCCACAAAGAAAAATGACCAGAGTATACTTCTCTAAATTCAGATCACCATGTTCGTACGGAAGGCGATATATTGATTTTTTTTCTCTCCATATTCTCAAGCAAATAGATAGACAGATATTCACCTTCATGACTCTATGGAAACACGACAGGTACCCTTACGAGGGGAGAGTACCAACTTTGCGTTCATAAAGCCTCTGCAAAGGAGGTAGACGCTAGATGGGTTAGGTATATACAGTGTTTTTCATCGAAGAGAACATTGTTGCTTATCTGCCTGCCTCGTATTCATTGAGATAGTTGATTAATTAATAAATTACGAAAATATATCGCATTCCAGTTACGAATGTTGAAAACAATATGCTCACAATTCGAATTTCAAATTGATACTTAGTTTTAGATCCGAGCAGCACAGTGTTTGGCATTCCAGGTCTTGATTATAACCCACGTAATGTGGAGATGTGGATGAACTCTACTGAGAAAATTTCTATTCGGAAACAAAACTTATATGTTGCAATCCAACTACGAACGTTGCAAGAAATATTCTGGTAAGTTTCTATTTCAACATCCATGAACCGCATCCAATAATAATCATTTCTGATTCATATGATTCGATATTTGATATGTGATGTTAAGTTGCAGATCCGAGAAGTACAGTGTCTGATACTTGACACAAAATTCGAGGAAACCATCCAGTCAAGCCGAACCTAAGAAACTATCCACGAAGAAAAATGACCAGAGTATACTTCTTTAAATTCAGATCACCATGTTCGTACGGAAGGCGATATATTGATTTTTTTTTCAAATTCTCAAACAAACAGATAGACAGATATTCACCTTTATGTCTCTATGAAAACACGACAGGTACCCTTACGAAGGGAGAGTACCAACTTCGCGTTCATAAACCCTCTCTGCAAAGGAGGTAGACGCTAGATGGGTTAGGTATATACAGTGTATTTCATCGCAGAGAAAATTGTTGCTTATCTGCCTGCCTCGTATTCATTGAGATAGTTGATTATTCAATAAATTACGAAAATATATCGCATTCCAGTTACGAATGTTGAAAACAATATACTCACAATTCGAATTTCAAATTGATACTTAGTTTTAGATCCGAGCAGCACAGTGTTTGGCATTCCAGGTCTTGATTATAACCCACGTAATGTGGAGATGTGGATGAACTCTACTGAGAAAACTTCTATTCGGAAACAAAACTTATATGTTGCAACCCAACTACGGAAGTTGCAAGAAATATTCTAGTAAGTTTATATTTCAACATCCATTAATCGCATCCAATAATAATCTTTTTTGATTCATATGATTCGATATTTGATATGTGATGTCAAGTTGCAGATCCGAGAAGTACAGTGTCTGATACTTGACACAAAATCCGAGGAAACCATCCAGTCAAGCCGAACCTAAGAAACGATCCACAAAGAAAAATGACCAGAGTATACTTCTCTAAATTCAGATCACCATGTTCGTACGGAAGGCGATATATTGATTTTTTTTCATATTCTCAAGTAAACAGATAGACAGATATTCACCTTTATGTCTCTATGAAAACACGACAGGTACCCTTACGAGGGGAGAGTACCAACTTTGCGTTCATAAACCCTCTCTGCAAAGGAGGTAGACGCTAGATGGGTTAGGTATATACAGTGTTTTTCATCGCAGAGAAAATTGTTGCTTATCTGCCTGCCTCGTATTCATTGAGATAGTTAATTATTCAATAAATTACGAAAATATATCGCATTCCAGTTACGAATGTTGAAAACAATATACTCACAATTCGAATTTCAAATTGATACTTAGTTTTAGATCCGAGCAGCACAGTGTTTGGCATTCCAGGTCTTGATTATAACCCACGTAATGTGGATGAACTCTACTGAGAAAACTTCTATTCGGAAACAAAACTTATATGTTGCAACCCAACTACGGAAGTTGCAAGAAATATTCTAGTAAGTTTATATTTCAACATCCATTAATCGCATCCAATAATAATCTTTTTTGATTCATATGATTCGATATTTGATATGTGATGTCAAGTTGCAGATCCGAGAAGTACAGTGTCTGATACTTGACACAAAATCCGCGGAAACCATCCAGTCAAGCCGAAATAAGAAACGATCCACAAAGAAAAATGACCAGAGTATACTCCTCTAAATTCAGATCACCATGTTCGTACGGAAGGCGATATATTGATTTTTTTTTCAGATTCTCAAGCAAACAGATAGACAGATATTCACCTTTATGTCTCTATGGAAACACGACAGGTACCCTTACGAGGGGAGAGTACCAACTTTGCGTTCATAAACCCTCTCTGCAAAGGAGGTAGACGCTAGATGGGTTAGGTATATACAGTGTTTTTCATCGCAGAGAAAATAGTTGCTTATCTGCCTGCCTCGTATTCATTGAGATAGTTGATTATTCAATAAATTACGAAAATATATCGCATTCCAGTTACGAATGTTGAAAACAATATGCAGACTCTTCTTCCATGTTCGTTTCACGATTCGAATTTCAAATTGATACTTAGTTTTAGATCCGAGCAGCACAGTGTTTGGCATTCCAGGTGTTGATTATAACCCATGTAATGTGGAGATGTGGATGAACTCTACTAAACTTCTATTGGGGAACAAAACTTATATGTTGCAATCCAACTACGAACGTTCCAAGAAATATTCTGAAGTTTCTATTTCAACATCCATGAACCGCATCCAATAATAATCTTTTGTGATTCATATGATTCGATATTTGATATGTGATGTTAAGTTGCAGATCCGAGAAGTACAGTTTCTGATACTTGACACAAAATCCGAGGAAACCATCCAGTCAAGCCGAACCTAAGAAACGATCCATAAAGAAAAATGACCAGAGTATACTTCTCTAAATTCAGATCACCATGTTCGTACGGAAGGCGATATATTGATTATTTTTTCAGATTCTCGAGCAAACAGATAGACAGATATTCACCTTTATGTCTCTATGGAAACACGACAGGTACCCTTACGAGGGGAGAGTACCAACTTTGCGTTCATAAACCCTCTCTGCAAAGGAGGTAGACGCTAGATGGGTTAGGTATATACAGTGTATTTCATCGCAGAGAAAATTGTTGCTTATCTGCCTGCCTCGTATTCATTGAGATAGTTGATTATTCAATAAATTACGAAAATATATCGCATTCCAGTTACGAATGTTGAAAACAATATACTCACAATTCGAATTTCAAATTGATACTTAGTTTTAGATCCGAGCAGCACAGTGTTTGGCATTCCAGGTCTTGATTATAACCCACGTAATGTGGAGATGTGGATGAACTCTACTGAGAAAACTTCTATTCGGAAACAAAACTTATATGTTGCAACCCAACTACGGAAGTTGCAAGAAATATTCTAGTAAGTTTATATTTCAACATCCATTAATCGCATCCAATAATAATCTTTTTTGATTCATATGATTCGATATTTGATATGTGATGTCAAGTTGCAGATCCGAGAAGTACAGTGTCTGATACTTGACACAAAATCCGAGGAAACCATCCAGTCAAGCCGAACCTAAGAAACGATCCACAAAGAAAAATGACCAGAGTATACTTCTCTAAATTCAGATCACCATGTTCGTACGGAAGGCGATATATTGATTTTTTTTCATATTCTCAAGTAAACAGATAGACAGATATTCACCTTTATGTCTCTATGAAAACACGACAGGTACCCTTACGAGGGGAGAGTACCAACTTTGCGTTCATAAACCCTCTCTGCAAAGGAGGTAGACGCTAGATGGGTTAGGTATATACAGTGTTTTTCATCGCAGTGAAAATAGTTGCTTATCTGCCTTCCTTGTATTCATTGAGATAGTTGATTATTCAATAAATTACGAAAATATATCGCATTCCAGTTACGAATGTTGAAAACAATATGCAGACTCTTCTTCCATGTTCGTTTCACGATTCTAATTTCAAATTGATACTTAGTTTTAGATCCGAGCAGCACAGTGTTTGGCATTCCAGGTCTTGATTATAACCCACGTAATGTGGAGATGTGGATGAACTCTACTGAGAAAAAATCTATTCGAAAACAAAACTTATTTGTTGCAATCCAACTACGAACGTTGCAAGAAATATTCTGGTAAGTTTCTATTTCAACATCCATGAACCGCATCCAATAATAATCATTTCTGATTCATATGATTCGATATTTTGTTTGGCATTCCAGGTCTTGATTATAACCCACGTAATGTGGAATTGGGATGAAGCCAACTGAATAATCAGATGAAGCCTGGTCAATAATACTTATTGGGTGTTGAAAATACGAGTCTGAATTTAGTTTTTTAATGTATAGTTCGAAACGGTTTGATATAAATCAACAAAATATCCCACAGATAAAAAACTTTTTACGCTCAATAAGATGAAATAAAGATTATTTCATAATGTAATTCAGTGGCGGCTGAATCTGGGGGTGGTGAAGGAAAAAATCACCCCAATTTTTATTTGTGCATTTCTTCTTCAATTTGTATTTCAAAATCTGATTTCTCATATTGTTAATCCGGTTCAATTCGAAAGCGTTGTAACGCATTGAGAAAATACAACAGATCTATTATACGCAGAAATCTATCTGTTCTCACATTTTGTACTCGAAAATGAAAAATTGAATGCACAAAAAAAAATAGGGTGATTTTTTTTCCTTCACCACCCCCAGATTCAGCCGCCATTGAATTACTTTATGAAATAATTTCCATTCCATCTTATAGAGCGTAAAAAGTTTAGTATCTGTTAGAAATTTTGTTGATTTATCTCAGACCGTTTCGAACTTTTCATCAAAAAACAATATTCTGACTCGTTCAGACTCGTATTTTCAACACCCTATATGAAGAAAACGACGCGTTCAAGAGTATTTCATTACCCCAACGAGTACAACACACTGCTGATTTTTTTTTATTACAAACCGGTCTACCCTGTATAGAGGGTGGGCCACCAGTAACGTCTCGGTCTCTAGAAGGCTAACCACTTATCTTCTTGGAATTCTTCCTCTCTAGGAAGTTGCATGTCAACATAGGCAACCATTTGAAATTATTTCGAAACATACAGGGTGTCCCCAAAAACCATAAAACACTGAAGTTAAACTTTTTTCTATCGAACACCCTATATATTATTTCATTTTGAGATTCTCCCTGATGAGCTGATTTCAACAATCCATCATACTTGGGGTCTAGCAGTTATAATTACTGAAATATAGGGTGTGAAAAATCGAGATTTTCCAAGTTCAACAATTTTTTGTGTCGAAACAATTCATAATTGGTCAAAACGGCTTACATGTCCCTATCTCAACTTTTGATTAACTATCTACTGATATTTAATTGGGACATATACCGGGTGATCAAGATTCTGAATTCTGCACCACCCAGTATTTGTTTCAATTAAATGTCAGTAGATAGTTCATCAAAAGTTGAGATAGGGACATGTGAGCCGTTTTGACCAATTATGAATGGTTTAGACACAAAAAATTCTTGAACTTGGAAAATCTCGATTTCTCACACCCTATATCTCAGTAATTATAACTGCTAGACCCCAAGTATGATGGATTGTTGAAATTAGCTCACCAGGGAGAATCTCAAAATGAAATAATATATAGGGTGTTCGATTGAAAAAAGTTCAACTTCAGTGTTTTGTGATTTTTGGGGACATCCTGTAGGTTTCAAAATAATTTCAAATGGTAGCCTATGTTGACATGCAACTTCCTAGAGAGGAAGAATTCCAAGAAGATAAGTGGTTAGCCTTCTAGAGACCGAGGCGTTACTGGTGGCCTACCCTGTATACCTACCGAGATACCTACCATAGGGAAAGGAACAAATTTTGAATCGATAAATATTGAATTGCTTATACATGGTTTGTGGAGTTTTAAACGTTTTGAGAAGTTTAGGAAGTTTGATGAAGTTTGGGAACGTCTAGAAAGTTGAGGAAGTTATGGAAGTTCGGGAAAGTTTGAGTAAGTTCGAGGAAGTTTGGGAAGTTCGAGGAAGTTTGGGTAGTTCGGGGAAGTTTGAGGAAATTCGGGGAAGTTTGAGGAAGTTCGGGGAAGTTTGAGGAAGTTCGGGGAAGTTTGGGAAGTTTTGACCCATGGGAAGTTTGATGTACAATTTTTTTCGCAGTGATTTACCCCTCGGAATTTCGGAAGGGTACTTCTGAATCAATATAGTGTGTTTCTTAGCAATTTTTACTTTTTATACTTCTGGTTATTCTTTAGTGGTTTCTGCTGCTGTAATCAGTGTTAATTGTGATCTCATATATCAATAAATAAAATTGATCTCAATTTCATTTTATTCTGAACATTGTGAAGCATTAATATCACCACTGAGGAATCTTAATAGTTATCTGTAAAAGTTCATAGTGTCTCAAAATGGAGTAGTAGAACACAATCAAATAATAAAAGTGAGCCCAAAATCATTTCCATGATATTTCAATTTGATTGATTAAATTAGGAGAATGTTGGATCAAAATGGAGTTTATCTTCATCCTATTCCAATCAAGAATCAATCAAGAATTTTTATACATTTTATATGATTGCCTCCTTGGTTGCCTCATAGTGTAGGAGGTAATAGAGGCTGAAGATGACTTAACTTTTGATTTTCTGAAATGTTATCTTATTCAAAAAGTTGAGTACAGGTACCTTTCACAATTTCATTAGCAGCCAGAATCATTATTCCACTCAGAGCTGCACTAAAAATGGCATTTTGTCCAAAATTCAACATTGCCAAGCTGGTGCTTGTTTTCAAGCTAGCAGATTCATATTTTTGCAAAGCACTATCATATCTATCTGCTTCAAATTTCTCATTATTGAAATACTAAAAATAATGCCATATAAAATATAATGACATTTGAAAAGGATCATTGATTACCTTGACTGTTTCATAATTAATAAGTGAATCTATTGCTTTGTTTCCAGCTTCATTTTCAGCTTTGTTCATGTAGATCCTGAATTTTGTCCTCCACTGTGTTACACTCAATGTGTAAATACTGTATACTCCAACACAACCCATAGATATTCCTGGAAAGATATTTTTTTTATTGACATACATTTTTTTATTGACACTGCTGTATCAACCTGCAAAAGCTGCACCACATTTTATACCCAGAATGGAAGATACAAGAGCTAGCTCAAAAATTGTAGGAACAACATTGAAAACCATGGCAGACAGAACAAAATTTATTCCTCTTGATCCCCTGTCAATGGTTTTGGAGAGAGCCCCTGGAAATTAAAAAATGAAAAATGTTTGGAGATTCTTTTATGAGAACAGTGAACAAATCCAAAAATTGAAAACATTAAATTAAGCACTCACCAAACTCATTTTGTCATTTCTTGACTGGACTGTTATTTTATCATGTCCACATTTATGACTAAAAGTAAATCTAAAATTCATTCAGTGAGTACCTACATTAGAGAAAGAGTCTCACCTGTTTGCCTTTGTAAATGAAATCCTAAATCTAGGTTGTGTAAGTGAATGAACACATTTTTGGCAATTTTTCTGATTGAATTTTGGGCAACTTTAGCAAAAACTGCATTTCTCAATTCATTGAAACCTGCTGCACTTGCCCTAGCAATACCATCTACAAAAACAATGAGTAATATAAGTACATATTTTATATACAGTGTATGCAGAAAGTAACTCAACAATTTAATATGTGTGATGAACACAATAATTAACCACATTTGAAATTTTGTATGAGTCTAAAGAGGAAGTGAAAGTCACAACAGCAACAAACAAAAAGAATTTTAAGGAATGAATAATTTCTTATAATGAAGTGTAATGTAGTAGAATGTATCAACTCATGAGTATTTTTCATTTATTCCATTAGTGGAATATTTTTTTATGTAGGATTATTATATCCATAAGGGGGCAATTTTCTCCTAACTCTTTCATTTTTGAAGATATATAAATAAAAGTTGGAAATACCATCATTATTAAGATAATAGTTGACCATGGTAATTCTGTTAATATAGCATCAGCTGATGTAAGGAAGGATGAAGGGTGGTATAAGTAGGTGAAATAAAATGTCTACAATTTTTCTAAATCTTTATCGTATATGAGATCCACTATCACATACTTTATTTCCATGTTGAATTTATACACACCACTCAACTTAGACCAGAGGAAGAATTCATGATTGGTTAAACAATCATCTATCAAGTAGAAAACAATATGTTGAAGTGAGTGGTACTTGTAGCTCCTTAATGAACATCTCATGTGGTGTACCGCAAGGGTCAGTCTTGGGACCAGTTTTATTTTTAATCTACATAAATTCAATATCAAGCTTGGAATTGAGAGGAAAACTTAAATTATTTGCAGATGACACGACATTGATTTATTTCTCTAAAGATTCAAATAATATTATCATGGACATGAAAAGTGATTTAGAGAAAATATCCTCTTGGTTACAAGTTCATAAACTATCTCTCAATTATAACAAATCCTCATATATGTACATAGAAAAAAGATCATTGAACATTTCAAATAGAACACTATCCTTCAACAATAAACTCATCAAATATACAGATGTTCCAAAATTTTTAGGTCTTTATATTGATGAACGACTATTGTGGAATAAACATATAGATCATTTGAGAAACAAACATAATCCTATTACAGGCATTTCATTCAAAATATGAAATTTCATTTCTACCAGATAATTGAAGAGTATTTATTTCTCTCTTATTTGAATACCTACCTAAGACTAGAGTCCCTGTATGTATAATTCCTACCTAAGACTAGGTTGATATTGCATGATTATTTGCATTTTTGTTTTTTTACTTGTTATATGTTATTATAATTTCATAATTGTATGTATAACATTATGTATATTGTTTATGTATCCCTATTATAAACAACTATGTTTCTTGGGGTAATAAAGACAATCAATCAATCAATCAATCAAATCAAGACCTAAATAGACCTCACTTGAGAATACAATGTTTATATTTTAAAATCAACTACTCTATTTACCAGTAAGCAAATTGTGAGGTTAATATAATTATTAGATATATGAGAGAGTATTATCTCTGGAATATGAAGTTCCTATTTCAGATTGAATGAATTGATGCAAAAAAATATACTCTCTCTTAGTTGAAGCTGTGAACAATTTTTGAATTATTAGTTTGAAATCTCCATTTCTTCATTAGAAAGGAAAAAGTTAAATAACAATAATTGAACACTTACATCCAAGTAGTAGACTGGTAGCAATTGTAGCAACAGTTTCTGGGGCTGAATCCATATTCAAAGTTGCACCAGCATTCAGGTAATCCACTGAGTACTTGAACACAAAGGGAACACATACATTCATCACTTTTGCTGCAACTAACAGGGACAGAGCCAGTTTAACCCTATCCCTTATGGATTTATCATGTTCCGGCCATATATACTGCATCATGGCTTGTATCATCTCTGTGCCAGTCAGTGGGGCCCTGCTTTTCAAAGGCACGTCTTCTCGTGAGAGGACAGAGGACCCAGGATGGAAGCATCCCCTTGCTGGTTGGGGTTTTGGTGCACTGCTGGGTATCCTTTTGAGGGCTAGGGCTAAAATACCACCACCTGGTTTAGATTTTTCGCGATGGGGTTCCTTGGTGGTAGCAGTGGACTAAAATATAGGCTGGAGATTGTCTTTGACAGGAATAAACTTTGGTACCATAACCTAGAAAATTACGTAAAAACTTACCCTCTTGTTTTGATTTACTATGAGTGCGTTATGATTTAATAATCCTCCTTTTGAATATAAATGAGTGAAATTTCTATGCGATGAGGTTGTCCTCAATTGAATGTGTAGTAACTTTATGTTTATTTTACTTAAATTTATGACACCCTTCATGTTGGAAATGTTCCACCACTGACTGAACTGAGCTGTGTGAAAATGGCAGCCAAAGATAGCAGTCAAAATCTCCGAACATTGCCGAAGATCCAGTGGCGGACATATTTCATTATCAAGACTCAGAATGCAAAAAAAATATTTTGATGGTATTATATAAAAAACTGCTGCGATGAGAGACTACTTGACCATAGAAACAATCCCCTCAACCCTTATCGAACAAAAATATCTGAACTAATGGTATTTTCCACTTGGGAAGTCATTGCAGTATTGCAGCGCGTTACAGTGCAGTGCCAGTGCAGTGCAATGACGGCTAAATATCTAGACTGTCTGACGACGGGTGGCCAGTGCAAGTGGTGATGTGACAGTGACACTGACATGTTCATTGGTTTCATTGTTTTTGTTCTGTTGTTTGTTGTTTTGCCGAAAGGATCATTTTCGCAATATATAAATTATTTTTTATAATAAACAAGAAAATATTGTGGAATAGTAATCAGCATCAGTATCAGTTTGAAAGCTCCCGTAGAAAAATGGTGAAATTTCCTCCTGTCCCGGCAGAAGTGAAGCCGCTAGCTCATCTTTTGAAATTGGCTGAAGAACATGACGAGCGTAATGTTGTTGTTGCCTACTGGGGTAATACGCCTTTTATTTTCTCGATAACTCTTGAGCATTTTTCAATTTCCCTTCTCTTGCAGCTCGCATGTCGGCTTGTTTGCTCGCTCTGAAATTGGTGCCCGGTAAGAAGACCCCAGAAACTGCTGAACTGATTAGAGCTCTCTTGGACTGGCTAGAGAAAACCAAGAAAATCAATGCAGATAATGATGGCCTCAGTAGCGAAACGACAGCTCAAGCCCTGATTGAAGATTATGCCCTGAAATTGTTTCAGTATGCTGATCAACAAGACCAAGCAGAAATTTTCAATAAGTATGTCATAAATAAAAGTTCTAGGAGCAGATGACTCCTAGTTTTGATATCATTTTTAGGAACACTGTCAAGACTTTCTACACAGCTGGCATGTTGATGGATGTTTTGGATCAGTTTGGAGCTCTCCCTGATGACATCAGAGAGAAGCGCAAGTATGCTAAGTGGAAGGCTGCCTATATCCACAACTGTTTGAAAGCTGGTGAGGTACCATTGTCTGGACCTCCAAAACCCTACAATGTAGGTAGTGGTATTGTACATAACAGTCAGTTGTCAGAGGAAGAGCTGGCTTCTTATACCAAATATACTGGGCCTATCAATTTTGAAGGTGAGTCATAAATTTCAACATTTTTAACACATCATGAATTGGTGTCATTTCAAGATGGTTCTAAGTGGTATTCACTTGAAATTTGCAGTTTCAAATGTTTGCCAACATATTCTTTCACTTGGAATAGTTGGTAGGGTAGGTACTTGAAAAAAAAATTTGTTGAATCATTGAACTTCTGGCAAGACTTTGGTATACTTCCCACCAATTCCAATATTATAATGACATGGGTACTTGGCAAGCAAAAAGTATACCTACCTATGGAGGATTTCATCTCATTTATTGTACTACCTACATCACATTTTCTTCATTCTATTTGTCAATTTCATTGGCAGGAACTGATGGTGTGTTTCTTCACTAAGTGTATATTTGAGTAAGAAGGAAACATATACATTGAGTGGAAAAACACTCCACCAGTGACTTTCAATGAAATTTGCTATTATGTTGAATCCTTGAGGACAATGACAGAAGGCAAATACATATTTCTTCTGGCTGAGCTTCTAAAATGAGTTCTAAAACCAGTAGTGAAAAAAATGGCAAATTAAATTCAGCCATTTCTGACCTGTGAACAAATATTTGATACACAAACTTTCTGATGGTCTTTCTGCTGAAATAACAATAATAATCTTTATTATTCACAAGAAACATATATGTTTATAGCAGGGAAAATTATGAAAGAGCAACTAAAAAAAAGAATCAGATAAGTAATCAGATCATTGTTTTAAAACCATTTACATAGTACATATGATGTTGTTCCTTCTAGAGACTGTTGAATATAAGTTCTTGAATTGATTTAGGATGAAATAAAAGAATCAAGGACATGAGTATTTTCTCAGTTCTTTTTAGAATTTCTCAATGAAATTTTAGAAGGGTCCTTTGCCTTAAATAAATCACACTGTACCAGGTGACATGATATAAAGTATCACCCCCTATACTTTTTCATTTCTGACATCAGAGAAAAAAAACTGTTTCACAGGGGTTCTTTTTTACCTCTTGAAACAAAAGATGTGTTTTCAGTATCAGAAAAAATATTCACGGAGCATCAAAAACTGTATGAATTTTGAATAGAACATTGTATATGAAAAATAAAACTCCTGTGAGGCTGTGTTTCATTTTTATTCTACTGTCAAAAATGAAAGAGGTAAAAGAGGTGGTACTTTATAACGTGCCACCCGGTATATTGAATGTGAATTGTCACTCAACCTCACTATTTGGGTATATTTTCAATCTGCTGAAAAGGGCTGTCCAGTCATTGAAATACCAAAATTAAATACAGAGACATCTCCTTCAATAGTACTCTGGGAGTAACTTTCAGTAACTTTTTCACAGGGATTCTTTTTTTACCACTTGAAACAAAAGATGCGTTTTCACTATCAGAAAAAATATTCAGGGAGCATCAAAAACTGTATGAATTTTGAATAGAACATCTTATATGAACAAAAAAAACTCCTGTAAGGCTGTTTTTCATTTTTATTCTTACATCAAAAATGAAAGAGTTAAAAGAGGTGGTACTTTATAACGTGCCACCCGGTATATTGAATGTGAATTGTCACTCAACCTCACTATCTGGGTATATTTTCAATCTGCTGAAAAGGGCTGTCCAGTCATTGAAATACCGAAATTAAATACAGCGACATCTCCTTCAATAGTACCCTGGGAGTAACTTCCAGTCTTCATTCGACCACAGTTTCCAAATCATGCGTTTCTCTCCTCTAGAATTGAAAAAGCCGCCCAACCCCGTCACACCCCCTCCCGACTTCGTCATCCCCTTCAACCCACCGCAAAAACCGCCCACCGACGACCCCGCTGACTTCTTTCACGCCCCCGCCTCCTCCCCGATCACGCCCCTCGTGCCCCTCGACCCGCCCTCTTTCCCCGCCTTCGACGACCAACCCCCGCCCGCGTCGACCACGCCTATCCAGCCACCTGTGGTGACCACGCCTATTCAGCCACCTGTTGCGACCACGCCTATTCAGCCACCTGTTGCGCATGCGGCCGGCCAGTTCGCTCCCACTCCCGAGCACATCCAGAAGGCGCAGAAGTTCAGCAAGTATGCGACGTCGGCGCTGAACTACGACGACGTGAAGAACGCGGTGGATTATCTGCAGAAGGCGATGAATTTGTTGACGATGGGCAGGGAGGAATGAGGCTAATGAGAGGCGTGGCTTGGGAGAAACGTGGGATGTCCGTCTAATTTTCTTTGTGATGATGATGTGCTTTATGTTAGTTAGATTTCTCCAAACAGGTATACATTGAGGAAATAATATATTTTAGGCTTAGTTAACAGTTTATTGGAAATTATTTTAATGGTCACTAATAAAAACACCTATTCAACTTACAATAAAGCATTGCAATTTAAACCTGCCTTTGGCTTCGAAACAAATGCTTAATTGCCTCAGATAACATTTTATCTCCAGGTAAACTTGTTGCCTTTGAAGAATCGTTGAAAGTGCATTCTTTAATTCAAAGTTGTATCAATAAAAGTTTCAAAAATTCCGTTCTTACTGTGTTCTTCTGCATAGAATTTTGTTAGCTAGGTATATTTAGGTGCAGTTTTGTATATTTCTGGAAATTTCAGTTGGTCACCACACTGACTGAATCATAACCTATATAAATGGACGGAGAAAGCTGTGACGTCATGTGAAGACTTACTAACAGCCTTAGATAAAAAACACATTGAGCTCTTTAAAAAATCGTGGGATTGTTGGACAAGAATGTTCAAACAATGAGAGACTCACATCAAATGAAAACAAAAAGTGACTAGGATTTTTCAAGAATTTTGTCATATAAAAGTTTCTTCAAAAATTGAAGGGATTAGTGGAAACATATTTGACAAAATTGTAGCATCTCTGTCTATGACGTCAAGCTTTACTGGTCTATTTGACCTTATTTATGCTACAGATCATGAAGCTGATTTCAAACTATCAGGTTAAAGGTTTGAAATTCTTTGAATATTCAGCATTTAGTTGAATAGGCAAATTTCTATTTTTTATAACAATGGCAATTATGAAGCATTCCTCTATTCCAATGAAGTAGATGATTTAGGAATATTTTATTCTTGAGGCAACAGTTCTTGTTTGTATAAATAATGTAGCTTGGGATATTCTTCAGATGAAATTTTCTTGGGGTATGGTAGTCAATTGTTTGTTGAATGATATTGAGAATATCTTTTGAATTTTTGATGAGTCTGGTTCAGTTACATTTTGAGTTATTTGTTCAGTTCTAGTTATATTTATTGATAAATCTTTTGATGACTTGTAGATTATAGGTCAAAATGATACTAGTTTTATAATCGTTGTTGTGGAAGTGATGTTTAATTAAAGTTGCACTCAAAGGTGATTTTATTATTTCATTTCTATCGGTCCCTATCTGGTTCACAACACCTTCATGGTATTTCTAAAGGCTATCTCGGCATCGTTGTCGGAAAAATGTTTCCAGACCCTCCAGTGGATTGGCCGCAATTTCATCTACCAATTTCCTTTTATCCAATCTTAGTCTGACGTTCCTGTTGATTTTTCTTCGGATTTTCCCGTAGTCCAACTGTTTGAACTTTTGTAAATCTCTAGTACATTCTCCTAGTGATTCCGATTGTTTTGGAGGAGTTGCTTTTTTGTGAATTAATCATCCCTCCCCCTCTTCCGATTTTCAAGATCGCTGTAGTGAACAATTGAAAAGCAGTAGGAGGACTTTGGAATTACCTGAAATATTTTCACGAAAAAATTACTTATTTAAAATGTATATGTCCCGATTCTGATCATTACCATCGAGACTATGAGGCCTGCATGCTCCGTGGTGACGTCACCTTAGTGAGGCCTAACCAGCGGCTCGAAACGACAAGCGCTTATGGCGCTATAAGGCGACCGCGTATTTCAATTTTAGTTTTAGATCATTATTGAGCCGATTTTGCTGTTTTTTTGAAGGGCTTCCGGTTAAAACAGGATGCCAGTCGTCAACTGAGCCCTTCTTCGCATCCCATTCGATTTTATTATGGAAAAACGAAGTTTCAAAGCAAAAACCAGAATAAAACACAAATACCCACTTACAATTTTAGTTTTAGATCATTATTGAGCCGATTTTGATGTTTTTTTGAAGGACTTCCGGTTAGAAAAGGATGCCAGTCGTCAATTGACCCCTTCTTCGCATCCCATTCGATTTTATTATGGAAAAACGAAGTTTCAAAGCAAAAACCAGAATAAAACACAAATACCCACTTACAATTTTGGTTTTAGATCATCATTGAGCCGATTTTGCTGTTTTTTTGAAGGGCTTCCGGTACTGAAAAGGATGCCAGTCGTCAACTGATCCCTTCTTCGCATCCCATTCGATTTTATTATAGAAAAACGAAGTTTCAAAGCAAAAACCAGAATAAAACACAAATACCCACTTACAATTTTAGTTTTAGATCATTATTGAGCCGATTTTGCTGTTGTTTTGAAGGGCTTCCGGTTAAAAAAGGATGCCAGTCGTCAACTGAGCCCTTCTTCGCATCCCATTCCATTTTATTTTGGAAAAATGAAGTTTCAAAGCAAAAACCAGAATAAAACACAAATACCCACTTACAATTTTAGTTTTAGATCATTATTGAGCCGATTTTGCTGTTTTTTTGAAGGGCTTCCGGTTAAAAAAGGATGCCAGTCGTCAACTGAGCCCTTCTTCGCATCCCATTCGATTTTATTATGGAAAAACGAAGTTTCAAAGCAAAAACCAGAATAAAACACAAATACCCACTTACAATTTTAGTTTTAGATCATTATTGAGCCGATTTTGCTGTTTTTTTGAAGGGCTTCCGGTTAAAAAAGGATGCCAGTCGTCAACTGAGCCCTTCTTCGCATCCCATTCCATTTTATTTTGGAAAAACGAAGTTTCAAAGCAAAAACCAGAATAAAACACAAAAACCCACTTACAATTTTAGTTTTAGATCATTATTGAGCCGATTTTGCTGTTTTTTTGAAGGGCTTCGGGTTAAAAAGGATGCCAGTCGTCAACTGACCCCTTCTTCGCATCCCATTCGATTTTATTATGGAAAAACGAAGTTTCAAAGCAAAAACCAGAATAAAACACAAATACCCACCTACAGCAACTCATTCGAATTAAATATATTGGCAAAAATTGTGGTGAAGGTAAACTTCACACCTACTTATACAGGGCCCGTAGAACATAAACTTATCGTGAGATTTATCGAAAGAAAACTGTGGAAAATGTATTTTATTTTGATAGACATGCCGTTTGTTATAATTACCTACATTTATCTTGGAGAACTCCTATTACCTAAAAAATTAGCCAGTAAGTGTTTTCTATTTCTTGTTGTTGGATTTTTTACCCAATTGATCGTTAGACTTGAAACAGTAATTTTTAAGTAGAGTGTTTGTAGTACATTTCAATATGATAGTTGCAATTTGATCATTGGAATGAATTCTGCATTCATTTCATAATTGCCGTTTTTTTTCTTTAATTTCAACGCCCTGTATTTCAGAAACGAAGCAACTTCGGACATATGTTAATAGGAACTTTTTTTCTTAAAATGACCTAACGAATCACCACCTGCAGTTAGGAACCGTAGTTAGCAAACACCCTGTATAGCTCTGCATGAGATTTTGTAGGTACTCAAAGATGATTAGTATTCATTGACACTTATGATTTTTATTATTTCATTTCAGTCGGTCGCAATTTGGTTCACAATGATATTTCTTAACGCCATTTTGGCATCGTTGTCGGGAAAAATGTGGAGACCATCGAGTGCATTGGTTCGTAATTCGTCTACCAATTCCCTAGTTTTCTCCAATCCGCTTCCTAGTCTGACGTTCCTCCTGATTTCCCCATAGTCCACCGTTTGCCTTTTCGTGATCTCTAGTACTTTCTCGTAGTAGTTCGGATTGTCTTGGAGATGGAACAACAGCGGAGCGCTAACTAAATCGAACGAATCGTCATTGTCCTTGAGGAACTTTGAATAGTCCACGCTGGCTTGATGCGCTAGAGCCAAATTGCTTCCGAGAAGGTGACCCGCGGTTTGAAGCGGTTTCGGGTGGTTCCCGACAAGTAGAGCTGCCTGAAAGACATAAAATTGATTTTCCTGGAAAACTTCTACAATATCCATACATAATACTATACAGGGTCATGAGGAACTGTACAGGGTGATCAGTTAAGGGTAGCGAGCGGCCATACAGGCTATCTTACCGGGCCGGAGCATCGCTTTCGTGACGTCACACTAGTAGGGACAAAATCAACGCAGTGGAAATTGTCTCTCCCCTTTCATTGATTTACCTAGGGAAAACGGTCACAGTTAGCGAAAAATATCAAGAGGTCAAATATGTACAGAAAAGAATTTTCCAGAAGATGAATCGAATTTCACTGATTTACGATCATTAATTTCAGAAATATGGCATATCAAAAATAGTTGACGCCATTCAGAATTGTCCTTTTTCAAACAGCTACCAAAATTCCAATATTCAATTCACAGAAATGATTCAATCATGAAAAGATTTCGCATAGTATCTAGATTGACTGAGTTTTTTCTCAAATTCCCAAGGGCCAACAACAAATCGATATTTCAATTCAAGTAGAACGATGATTCAGGTGTTCATTACAGAATAGTTCAAAAAGTTCGGACGCCTCCCATGCTAATCCTATCAACTATGGATATATGCTGTCACTGACTTTTTTGTAGGAAATTTGATTGCCTACAAATCGGTATAATACACATCCACTTTATCTCGAAGGGTTTTAGCAGCGTTTATCTCTAAAGATGATCAGGACGCACTTTGATGACGTTAGAAATCCTATCACTCGAGTGTGTTATTACACAAAAACGCCTATTCGGTATCAATTATTTTCTGCTGAAGTGAATATATTTGAATGATAACTTCAAATTCATGAAAAAAAATTGATTTGAATATATTTGCAAACTATCAAAATTAAAAAGAACAAAATATGTGGAGTTCATATGAACACAACATAACAAAAATAATTGAAAAAATATGTATCTCAACAATGAGAGATATAAAAATGAATATAACGAACTGAATAACAAAATACCCAGAACAACGATATATGAATGAATATGGAAAAAAATGAAAAAAAAAACGTTGAATCCTTATACACAAACAAAACCAAACAAAATAAACAGTAAAAATGATCACCATAACAAAATAAAAAAAATTGATAGATATCACAAAATGAAATACACTAATAACAAAAAATATATATACATCATCTTAATCACAAATTAAAAATTGGAATCTGAACTATATCTCATCCTGAAAGTTTAGTGATTTTTCTTTTTAATTTTTTTTTTTATTTTGCAATAATTGTTCAACATACAGATACAACAGATATTTGAAATGGTTTTAGAGAATGTTCTGCTGATTCCATCAAAAGACCCACAACTGCAACATTGATTCTCGGAATAATTGAGAAGGGAACTGATTTCAATGGGGGAGACCACTGATTTTTTAAAATGACATTATCGTGAACTCTATACTGAAAAACTACCAGCGAATTAATTTTGAATTTTTTCATTCATGCTATGACGATGGAAAAAATAAATTAGAATATGTCCATTTCAAAACACACAATTCCTGCGCCATTTGAAATATTGTCAATTCATTGATGTGACTGGTGCGACGTCTTATTCCCAACACGCCTATTGTCCTTGAACTGACCAATCACGCTGCAACACTGCAGAATGACGATGTATCAGAGAGAGATAGCTACAGTTCGGGACTAATACGTCACGACTCCATCATCATATCTGGCTGTTTGAAATATCGAATGAAATATGCTGATTTCAAAACGATATAGATTCGATTCCCTTCAACTTTAACTCATAATATTGATTGTACATCAAACGTAAATCATGATTCGTCGATTGGAAGAGGTTTGCACGGATTTCTTCTCTTAGTGGTCTTCCCCATTTCTGCTAAATTCTCCAAAACTTTATGTTGTGACTTACATTGTAAAAATATTGTTTCGAATTTTTCAGACACCAATATCAGTAGGTCTGAACCATACGCCATTTAGAAATATAATGAGTAATAAAAAGTATATCGCCCTTTACCAGTCCAAGGAATTACCGCGAAATCGTAATACAGCGTTTGGGTAGATAGGTATAACGGACCATTTTTTACGCGCTCTTTATATTTAATTTCTTTCGGACTCATTGTAGGTAACTCTACAATTTTTTCACTATTCAATTGATTCATTATCGTAGTTTGATTTATCGAGTTAGTTTAATCTTATTCCAATTCCAAATTTGCAAAAAATAGTATTCTGTAGTACAACGTCCTGATTTTCAATAAAATGGAATTTCGTTACAAAGCCATAACTCGGTAGTGATTCATCCTTTTTGATTCATTTTTTCACTAAAAGTTGAGGAATTTGTTGGGGATCATTTCGTCTCGATTGAGTGTGCTTCTAAAATTTATAGTAAATGAGCTATAGCATATCAATTACGAACGCACCAGAACGGACTGATGTGAAATCTCGACCTACTAGTGTGACGTCAGCGTCGAGATAGAGGGGATAGACTACGGCCCGGTGAGATAGAGTAGGCCCTGGGCCATACCTCATAAGATATTGGTCGTATAGATTTGAGAAAAAAAAATCATGATGAAAGTCGCTAAGAGAAATTGCTGAAAATTATTTTCGAGTTTATCAAACGTCCGCTAGAGGGCGTAACAACCAACACCAAGTAGAAAAATGGGATTTATAGAATTTTGTTTGATGAAAGTATATCGATGATATCATTTTCATATTGAATGGCCATTTCCCTACATTTTTGTCTAGAACGTTTTGTTCTATCTATCAAAATAAAGCGGTGGGGGAAGTTCAATTGTTTTTTTAAACAAACCAAGATTTCTCCCGTTTATTTCGACCGATTTTAGCAAACTTAGGCTCATATGGAAGAACATAATTTGCCCCACAAAACGCTTATTTGGTTTTGAATTTTTGACTTTTGCTGTCGCCGCTAGATGGCGTTAACTGAAATGTTAGCAAATTCTTGAGTTTATTTCAAAAAAATAAACAAATGTAATGGTATATTAATTTTTCTGTTTTAAAAGAGGATAAATTTGTCTATAATTTAATGAAAATAATTCACCATCTACCTTTTTTTGAACAGTTGATTAAAATATAATTTTATTACATTTAAAAATGGCACGCCACTGTTTTTATCAAAATGAAAACCAGTTTTGTAATCTCTCATTAGTTGCTAACAAAAATAACCTCTTGACTCTTTTTCGTTAGACAAACGGTTTTGGATTGAAAAAATAAAATAGGAAAATACACACTATGACCAAGTGGAGTCGTCTCCAGTGATATACACTGCTCGCCAACCGCCATGGAACCACCCAAATTTCCGGAAAATGTTATTAGGAGCCAAGATAGGTTGAAAATCACTTCGGATTCGAAATCAGGACGTCCAATTCACTGACTATTCATATTTTTTCTGGAAAATTCTCAGTTCAGAAAAATCGAATTTTGTCTCACTTCTCATGGAAGCACCCCCGTATCTCACGTAATTATTGAGGTAGGGTTCTGAAATTTGCAGGAGGAAGCGAAAGGAACATCCTGATTTTGAATCCGAAATGATTTTCAACCTATCTTGGCGTATGACTAAGAATTTTGTGGAAATCTAAACGTTTGTGAAGTTTTTACATTTGCTATGGATTTCTATCAAGATGCATCAAGTAACGGTCGAGTCAATTAAAATAAAATAGTATCTATTTTCATCATGAATACTTCAATTTTATAGCCAAAAACGTTCTAGAAACCTTTGAAATTGAGGATAGCTTCCTCTCAAACCCAAACTCCGAAAATGTTAGTCGTCTTAGACACAGATATTTTGTATTAGCAACACGGAAATTTTGTGTTAGCAACACTGGATTTCGTGTTTTATTCACCTGGCAACATTTTGACAGCATAATAGTGCCACCTAGCAGATGCCTCATGATCCATTCGTTCTTCGCGTTTCCGAAAGAGTCTGACAGGTTGGCGATTACTTCGATGTCGCTCAGATCTGGTACTGTCATCGCAATGTCTCTAGGAGGGTCGTCGGGTTTTGCTGGGATAAACCTGTTATGACTGGAACCAAAATTGATGAACGTCGTTTGATTGACATTTGTATTCCTATCTGTCATTAATTTTTTTTAACAAGAATTCAATCCATACTTATTGTCTGTTAACTTTTTGGACACATAGGTGAAAGCAATTTTTTATTCGAGCAACTTAAAAAAGTCACAAAATGTTCATGTTTTTTTTTTGTTATCAATGAACAAAACACCAAGTATATGTGCTTCATTATTGTATTCCAAATAGATTGACACGCAATTTTCTAAGACAATATGCACTTTGAAAAAAAAAACTGACTATTATTTACCATCAGGGGGCTGCCATCATCATATATCATATCTTCATAAGTCATATAATATGTCATTCAATGCAGTTTTTTAAAGTTTTCAATATCCTGATAAATAGGCGAGATATTGCCTGTATACGATAACTTATTGGGACACTCGGTATTTGAAGGTCGAATGAATATTTATTTTGACTGAGAATTATTAAGGCAAATGGACAAACAATTCAATATTTTTGTAGTGAAATATTCATTAATTATTCAGGTTATGTTCGTGAATACTTTAGGAGCTCGAAATGGGAAATGCTCGTTCTTGTTACGTCCAGGATATCCTTGGGTGCTCGCAGAAAGAAATGCCTATTCATTTCCTGGTATATAGATAACCTCAAGGATTGGCTATAATGAGAAATATTTCAAGTCTCAGGCGAGATCTCCGCGATTTCTTTCGGACGACTCCAGAGAGTATTTCCAATGGTGACAGCCTATATAGTGATCTTTGGCACCTCGCAGGAGGATTTCGCATTTTGATCCTGAGGATAACTACTTAGAGATATCGCGGAGAGTTCCGTGTTACCTGGGTAGGTATGCTATTATTTTTACCCAAAAAGTGCCCCTTTTTTATTGCTCAACATAGAGAATTGAAAGAATTGAAATATCCTGAAAATTTCAATTTCGAAATTCCGTTACTTTCTTCACTACTAATTTGAAATTTGGTACAAATCTTGACATTGCCGTCTATCTATACCGATGGTGTCAAGTTATGTCGGTTGTTTCATTCATCACATAATCTGACCAATCACAAGGTCTATCAGCGTTCATGTTTTCAACGATGTAACCATGAATAGCGAAGCAGTCTGTCAGTTTGGCATAAAATAATTATGGCTGTACTTGTCAGAATGAATCATTTATAATAAATGCTCTTTATGCTTCGTGAACGTGAAATAGTCTATCAAAGTACCACTCTGTTCTGAATATCTAACACAATTTCGTGAACAATGAAGTGACAACATTATCTCGAATATTCAGATTAGAGAATATTTGCCCCCCCCCCTCTAAAGATGATATCCGATGGACCAGTATAAAACTCCACATGTGGATTAGAATACTTGTAGTGTGAGCACCAGTTTCACTGTGGTTCATCGAATATCATCACATGAGGGCGAAATATTCACGGAAATATTGACGCTATGCCACTAACTTAGATCATTTTGAATCGCTGCACGTTTGGATATTCGCAAAGGGGACATTTTCCCCTTTCATTTGCCATTATAGTTTCAACTCGTTATCACTTGACTGAAATATGTCCGGAATAATAGCAGCAAATCAATCGCTGTGCTGTGGATTTAGCTCAGACTGAGGGATGGCACAGATAGGTTCCTGAGATCTACCATTCATATGGAATTGGATGGTATGAATCCTCGTCTCGTTATCAAATCGCGAAATCAAGTGCAAATTTTCGCACAGGACAGTGCAATTTGCAGCCAGCTCCCCTACTATAATGAAATTATAAGGTCCAATATGGAGTTATACAGGGTGATCTTCATCTTTATTAATTTTTTTCACGAGCTGTCAGATGGCCGACCCTGGAGATGAAACATTGAAACCCAACCTCACTTTTCTTTTTTGTTTACAAATGATTGAAATAGTTTTTCACAATTATTTTGGCATCGAATCGTGTTTTTCGGCTATTCATGAATTAGCGCATGCCATCACATTGTGCAGTTGTACAATGCACAAAAAATGCAGCAAGAGACGAAGGAATCTGGTTGGTACATTATGATTAAAAGTAAGAAGTACCTACTATATAGTCACTCACATATAGTTTTCATTTTGAAATTTGGTGATTTCTCTGATTTCTCATCGGAATTCCTTCTGCAGTAGGAGCTTATAGAAATACTCGTGGAATTTCTAAAAGAAAGCAAGAGAATTAGATTCGTGCAATCAAACGGAAGGCTTGGTCTGACATGCTGCTGACGAAATATGATCATGTTGTGTTGTAGACATCTTCAATCTATTAGCAGCAAGTATTAGCTTCAATTGCAGAAGTGGCAGAAGGAATTTTAATTAGAAATGACAAAATTTCATAATGATAACTATGTGAGATTACTATTTACCTGAAACATCATATTCCTTCGTCTCTCGCTGCATTTCTTGTGTTTTGTACAACAGCACAATGAGAAGACAAGTTTGAATTGATGAATAGCGCAAAAAACACGATTCCTATACCAAAATATTGTAAAAAACTATTTCAATCCTATGATTCCTTTGAATGGTCAGTTCATAGAAATAATTTATATTTAATTTACATTTAACGTAATAGTTGAAATATCAGTCTTACATGTAAGCGTTCATAGAATCTTATTTATTGCTTTCATTTAATTTATATTCAATTTAGTACTGATAATGCTGGGTTTATAGATTCAACTAAACTAAGAATTAAACTATCAACTATGAAATTGAAAAGTTGAATACAAGCGCAGATAGCACAAATTCCTTTTGAGGCCCTTCTGAGGCGTTCACAATCATGTCCTCAGGACGTCGAGAGCGAGCCTGAGGACATTCTCAAGACGTCCTCCTGTTACCATTCTCTACATACTAATAACGTCTCACAACATCCCTATAAAATCTTTTGAGACAACCTCAGGACATCATGGTAACAACTTGAGGCGGTTTTTGATGATGTTTCAAGGAGGTTCAAGATTTATGGGAAAATATTATTCGTATACAGAATGAGTCACTATAGTGTGTTCTCCTCCCATATTAGCCAATCCGTCAGATATATATAATGAAAATTCAAGTACAACAGTAATAGGGTTTCATAAGAACAATCACCTAAAGTTGTTTTCATATCTATAGGTTGTTCGAATTCCAAGACATCGGTTGATGATTGGTTTTTTTCAATGGAACACCTTGTATATTATTGCATTTTTGAGTTTTTCCTGAAGAGTTGATTCCATCAATGCATCACACTTGGTGTCTAGTGGGAGTTATTACAGAGATATAGGGTGTTGACAATTTAGATTCTTCAAATGTAGGATTTTTTGTGTCGAAACTATTCATTAATGGTCAAATCGGCTCACATGTTCCTGTCATAACTTCTGATTAGCTATCTACTGATATTTATTTGGAACAGATACAATAAGCTGATCAGTATTCTGAATGTTAACCCACCCTCTATTTGTTCCGATTGAATGTCAGTAGATAGTAAATCGAAAGTTTATAAGGATATGTGAGCCGTTTTGACCAATGTTGAATAGTTTCCACAAAAAAAATCCTAAAATTGAAAAATCTTGTTTTTGAACACCCTATATCTCTGTAATCATTCCCGCTAGACCCCAAGTGTGATACATCGATGGAATCAGCTCTTCAGGAAGAACCTAAAAATGCAATAGTATACAGGGTGTCCCATTTGAAAAAAAAAACAATCATAATAATAATAATAATAATAATAATATTTATTCACCATTCGAATCGAAAATTACAATAACAATAATTTTAGATAACGATAAATAAATATAGAATTCCCACAGAAGGATATACCTGTGCGTGGGTTGTAACAAAACAAAATTTTAGAACAAATATATCAATTTGATTTTAACATTACAATGAATATATTATAAAAGTAAAGTTTCGCTCATTATGAAAAGATAGATAAGAAAAGAGAGAAGGAGAAGCACCCGAAGATCTATATATACATACATACACATACACACACACATACATATATATATTCATATATCATATCAGAAATCACTTAGAGATAATTAGCAAAATATCGAAAAAACGGATACAAATAGCATATATTTCAAACGAAATTGGAATAGGTATTTGCATCAGACATATACATCAATTGAACGAACAGAAAAATGAGAAGTATTAAACCATGGAGGTATTGAACTGCTGGTTATACATCAGTTCAGTAACATGTGAGTATGTTTACATCTATCTAATCTATACACGACTATTTATGTACTGTAGTGATATGTATTTTTCATATCGACATAATGGTGAATATGTACTCTGGGCAAATTCAGGATCCAAATTTTGAGTTTCTTCTTGAATAAATTATTACTAACGATAGCTTTGATGTCTGCTGGAATGATATTATACAGCCGAGGAGCTAAATAACTATAACACTTTTGTAAAGTGTTCTTCTGTGATTTTGGTACATAGGTTGAATTTATTTTGTGGCGAGTTGCATATTGGTGTTCAATTTTTTTGAGTTCATGTTTATTTTTGTGTTGCCTTATAACAGTTTTGAAAAAGTACAGTTGTCGTATGTCCAGAATTGATGTTTCTTTATATAGCGCCTCTGTAGGGTAAGTCCTTTTTTTATTAGTGATTATTTTCAAAGTCAATTTCTGTATTTGTTCTAGATTTTTTATATGAGAGGCATTTGCTGCTCCCCAGGCAACTATCCCATAGGAGAGGTGGGTTTCAAACAAAGTATAGTAGAGTATGCGCATCTGAGCTATATCTAGATAGGGTGTCATATATTTCATCCTGTATGTTACACTACGCAATTTTCGTACCAAATAATCAATATGTGCGTCCCATTTCAAGTGAGCGTCTATATATATGCCAAGATACTTTATTTTGTTTACTGGTGAGATAGCGAGATTTACGCTTTCATATTTTATGAGGAGTGATTTGAAACTTGGTAAGTTGTTAGCATATGATGTGAAAGTTATGTAAAATGTTTTGCTCATATTAATAGTCAGAAGTTTACTTTCAAACCATTGAATTATAGTTTTGAAATTTCTTTCAGCTTTTTCTTTTAGAGAGTTCCATGTTTCCGATTTATAAATAACAACTGTGTCATCTGCGAAGCTTATTATGTCCCCTTCCACTTCTAGTGTAAAAAGGTCATTTAAGTAGATGTTGAAGAGGATTGGACCCAGAACTGTCCCCTGGGGTACACCATATTGAACTCTTCGAGATTCACTGAAAATGTCTCCGATTTTGACAAATTGACTTCTCTCATTGAGATAGCTACGAAGGAGTTGGTGGGATATTCCTCTGAATCCAATACTCATCAGTCAATATATCTTGGAATTCGAACACCCTACAGATATATATGAAAACAATTTAATGTGAAAGTTCTCATGAAACCCTATCACTGTTGTACTTGAATTTTCTCTATTTATCTGATGGTTTGGCTAATATACAAGGATAACACACTATTGACTCACCTTGTATTATGCAAATGATAATTTCTTCAAAATAATATGGATCTCATGATATTTGCAAAATTTCCCTCTATTTATAATAGGTTCAAATGAAAAACCAAATGAAAAACTTACATTCTATTATTTAAAACTTATTCTGAAAAATTTCAATTTCCTTTTCAAAGAAATGTATTTCAGCTTCTTGTTGAGCACTACTAGAAGTTATTGCCTATTGATAGTTATATTTCTCCATGTTGTTTTTGATTTCTGAACTCTGGACATTCCTGATGCAGAATAATCAACTGGATGTTGAAGCCTTCATGCAATATTTTATAGATTCTGAAGAAGCAAAACTAATTTGGAATGAAAACATCATCAGGTTTGTGTTTTGCATAACCTTCTGAAACAAACAATGTGTTAATATTTCATGCCCAGTACTTATACTATCAATGATATGATTTTTGTAGTTATAGGTACCAACCATTATTGAATCTACTGAAAGTTCAAGTCTGCATATGTACAATCTTTCATAATTTCCAAAGAAGCCAAAATATCTTGGAATAAAATATCTCTGCTCTGATGATATCATCATTTTGTGTCATTAATAACCTCCTGAAACAAATAATGTACCTATTAATATCTCATGTTCCAGTCCCTACTATATCAATGATTTGATTTAGGTACCTACCTTTATTGAATATACTGAAAGTGCAAACATGCATACGCAATTCCACATAGATTTCGAAGAAGCCAAAATATCTTGGAATGAAACATCTCTGCTCTGATGACATCAACAATCTTGTGTTCTCAATAACTCCATCTGAAACAAATAATTAACCTATTAACATTTCATGTCCAGTACCTACTATATCAATGATTTGATTCAGTTACCTACCTTTATTGAATTCATACTGAAAGTTCAAGCTTCCATACAATATGTTATAGATTCCGAAGAAACAAAGCTATCTTGGAATAAAACATGTTTGCTATGATGATATCATCAAGTTCGTGTTCTCAATAACCTCCTGAAACAATAAATAATGTATATGAATGTATCAATATTTCATGTTCGGTACTATCAATGATTCTATTTAGTATTTACTCACCGTCCTTTTGTTATTGTTATCTTTTAATTCTGTGCAATAAGTTCTTCTCGCAATCATTTTGTGAAATAGAAATTTGATGAAGGTATTCAATGAATACTCTAATAATTTTGATATAATCATTAATATATTATGATGTATCTTGAACAAATCATGACTATCATGAGACATAACCTCGATTCTAGTTCTTCTTTTTCTTCCTTTTGTCTTCGATGACACGTTATTTCATGGAATGTCATCTGAAGACGTCCGTAGGCACGGAATTCTTTACATCCTCAGGCTGTCACTGAAAGAACTCATTTAGGACAATTACAGCGCTAAATTCACGCCTGATTATGTTCTTAGGTTGTAGAAAATAGAACGTCCTCTCCAGGCGTTTGGCGACACATTGAGGATGACCTTAGGCGAGTGTGTGCTATCTGGGAGGAAACATCTATGAGGGTTTATACATTTACATCTGTCATTTAAATCAAGAATTAAGAATTTTAAAGTTGGCCAACTTTCAACTTAACAACTAAGAATTATGAAATTCTGGAGACAGACCTTTTTTATTGTTCAAGTGGAGTTTGGTGATCTTTAATTGGAATATTTTTCATGGATTCATGAATAGTAGAGACCAAAATCACTTTTTAACATCATTTTGATATTCAATCCAAAGACATTCCACATTTAATTCCTAATTAATATTAGATATGTATAAACACCCTCATGATTATTAATTGTTGATTGTTAATTGTTAATTCCTAATTGTTAATTTAATTGAATCTATAAACCCAGCATAAGATAGCCAACTTTTCATTGCAATAAATTAAATTGAACTGAGCAAGTGAGCATGCGCTTGTTGTGATCCGCTGTTACCAACATTGAATAACAATAAGTAAAAAAATTAACACTGAAAATAAGATGTGTATTGAGCATTAGCGTCAGTTGTACCAATAAATGCATTTCTATGTACTACTCAAACTCGCTTACGATAAAATTGAATGAAACTAAATATAAATTAAATAAGACCATATTGGCTGAAGGACTCAGGTCGATGGCCACTTTATTGTATGTTTGTTTACATTTACATAATTATATGATCAATAAAGTACTTTATTATTATTATTATAAATTATATATGAGTTATTTCTATATGTATGAACCAACCATAAACAAATAAAAAAGTTTCAATATTTCACCTCCAGAGTCGGTGATCGTGCACGCGACCTATTCATATAAAAACGTATTCATTTGGTTCACTTATGAATTTCACATTAAAATCAAGATTTTACCTGTCCTTTGGTTCCATGAAAGCGACATCCGAAAAATCTCTAATCCCCGAACAAATAATTTCCATGGCGTCAGTTCTTTTCCACGTTGCGAATTCCTGATAGGTTCGAGCGAAGATGAAATCTCCAATGAGAATGAACAAGTTATTGCTAAAGGTCTTCAAGTTGGTTTCTTTATTCTTTTTGGAAAGATTCTGGACGTTGTTGTGGAGGATTTTCATGCAGCGTAACATATCTCCAACTTCAGCCATCGATCTCTGAATATTGAGAACTTCTGAAAAATTTAGCAGTTTGTTGGAATGATACAGGGTGTTACTCAATTTCATCTAAACTACGCAACACTGATTTCGTCGCACCCTAAAATTTTGCCCCAGTTGAAATCAGGGTTGGCATGAATTAATTCATATGAATTAAATCAGTGATTTAATTCGTGAATTAATTCCATTGACTTTTTTCGAAAAAGTCATGAATTCATTGAAACTTTTGAAAATGAGACAAATTGCATTAGTATCTTTGATTTTAACTAGTTTAAACTGAAAAATTCGATCGTATTTTGGCAAGACTTTGTGATTTCAAGCATCACAGAGATTTTTACTAACAGATATACAGTATCAAGTATCATTCATAAAGTCCATAACATATGAGAACAGGTTTATTATCACAGCATCGAATTTTTTTCTCTCGGCGATCCATTATGCATATCCGATAACTTGAAAATCGATTTTGACACATGTCACGTGATCATTGGTATGGTGATAAATAAAAGTGGGGTTAGATAACAAAATATCCATAAACATTTCTTATTAAGTTGCTATTCCACATTCAGTTTCGAGCAATTATTGGAGGAGAATTGGAAATAGCTATATTTTTTCGAATATTCTTCAATTTTGTTACAATTCTCTTTTTTTTTCTGACAGTAGTGATGTTGATGATGTACAAGTTGAATAGAATTCAATTTCATGCTCACATATGGAGTTTCCAGCCATTATTTGAGAAAACTGAAAATAGCTATTTTTATTTTTTTTAAATAACTTCATCTTCCCATCCAACCTCACTTTTTGCCATCGTAATTTTTTGAATTTACCGCCATACCAGTGATCAAGTGACATGTGTCAAAATAGACTTTTAAGTAGTCAGACATGCATAATAGATTCCCGAGAAAAAATGTTTCGATATTCTACTAATAAACTTTTTCTCCATGTGTTATGAACTTATGGATGATACTGGATCTATGTATCTATTATTTTGTATTCTAACATCACTTTTAATTTTGTTTTGAAAAAATGACATGTTATATTATGATGTTATTCTACAAGATTTCTGAAGGGAATAAAAACATAGTTTTTTTGTTTCTTTTTTTTTATTTTGCTTTGGGTAAATGAAATTTGTTTTTTTTTTTTTTCAAATGAATTAATTCAAAAAAGGCTGACTTAATTCAAAAAGTCGGACTTTGATGACTTTTTTATAAAAGTCATGACTTGAACATGAAATCGCAACAGGGTGTTACCCGAAACTGTGCAAAATTTCGGAAATTTCAAAAGTATCCCAAATGAAGAAACACTTTCTTTTCAACTTTGACAGTAGAGGCATGTAGATGATCTCATTATCTTGGGGCAGTTCTCGAATTTTCTACTAATCTCTTTTATTTACAGAGTGATCTCAAAAAATCAACTTTTTGGTTTTGCAGTGATAACTTTTTTCCTCGTCAACCGATTTTTGAAATCTCAGGCTCAGTTTGAAGCTCAAACTTCAGATGAAGATATATGAACATCAGAATTGACTCAAGATGAACATTATTTATTATTTATTGCTATTTCTTCTAAAAATCAATTGGATCAGTTTGAGAAATATGGCTATTGTTTACCTTGATTCGTTTCAGTGTCTGAAAGTTGATTTGCTGAACCGGCACTCTTGGATATAAGCAAAATAATTAGTCCCCATGGAAAAACGTGATAGTCATTCAGAAGAAGTTTCCTAAAAATATCAATAAATGTCTACAGGATAATTAGGTATGTGGTAACTGACAAATATCTCAATTCGTTTAGAGCTAAAAAGTAGAAAATTCACCATTTTGAACACTTCAAGTGCAAACCATACACAGGGTGGGGCATTATTAGTGCATCGAATAGCTAGAAACTCGATTCAAAATTAAATGTAAATGAGACAACATCTGGTCCATATCTAGAAATCATTGCAACATATACAGAGCGTACCAAAAGAAATTTAGAGGGTCTGGATCATTTTTTTAATGGAATGTTCTGTATACAGTGTGTAAAAAGTTGATGATGGTTCCACGAATACGAAACGTCGCATAAAAAAGTCGGTATCACCATGTTCAACGACATCAAAAGTTGCTATGAAAAAGTATTTTCAGTTTTTCTGTATCTCTAATAATAACTGAGAAAAAAATAAAATAGAAATTCCAAAAATTCACTTTTTTCGATATAACTCAAAAACTAAAAATAATTTTAAAAATTTTCGAAGGCTCTTGATATGAGCCTCCGAATGCGCAACTTTTTCCCCATTTAAGCGACTCCGTATCTCCTACCGTTTCCGAGAACCCCATGCTGTTCAACCTTATCTTGGACAGACGACAGACTGTATATACTACGACATATTCGATTGACGAAAACTTACTTAACATTTTCTTCAAAACTCACATCAGCTCCTAGCAATTTTTTCGTTAGGACTTCTATCATTTTGATATTTTCGTTCTCCATCCATTTTTGTCCGAGACAAAATGAATAGCCGACTAGTGATTCTGCTTCCTGCAAAGCTTTCCTAGGACTTTGGAGGTGAATCTGTGTTTTCTGCTGCGCGATGTTCGCGAAAATTTTCGATAGCAAACGTTTTGGAATCGGTTTCATTATCAATCAGTCTGGCGGTTGTTGGATAAATAAAGACATTGGCGAGTCGTCTATATAGGACCATTAGTAATAATTATTTTGATAGATAAAAGCAGCTTGATTGTATGCCAAGGGCCCAAATGATGTTTTTTTTTTATCAATCATTTTCGATTCTCAAGGTTGCAATCGATGGTGATTAAAATTCAGTCACTACAACTTCTGAATAGTGTGTGTAACGCAGTTTGGAATGTATCGCAGAAAAATAATGGAGGCATAGATGAAACCATCTAGGATGAATGATGAATGTAAAATACTTGCACTTCTCCAGGAAATTAACGCTTGTCCGATTTGGACGTTTTTTTTTTCTATAGCCAGGAAAGTAGTTGTTTTCTGTTGAATAAACCGAGAAAGAATTGATATTTTCATCACATAGAGAATGCGAATGGGCGTGTACACCTTAGTAGAACTTTTAACTCAAACCATGTTTATTATGATCCTTTTATACATAAATAATGATTGACGACATAATTGGATCGAAAAATTAACTAGAATGATTTATTTTTGACATAAATAATAGTACCTTCTCAAAATGGACCCTCTTATAACGTAGAAACCTCATCTCGCCATAGTTGAAAAAAAATACCAAACACCCGACGGAGACTGAGGCAACTGATATATTAATTCTTTCAACTGTGATCTCGCGCTAATTCACTCTGTCAGAAATCATTCATCTCTGTCTGGAATAGTCTTGTTTCAGAGTATTAGGGTTTTGACGTCACATCATCACCTGCTCGTTTTCAGAGGTCCGAAAAATCGGGGATTTCAATAATTTTTTATAAAACGTAGCTAGCTCACAGCAATAGACAGTTATGAAATGGAAGAATATAATATGTTACATTTAAAACTAGTATTTTCATGCAAATATAATAAGTAGAAATCAGGAATCTATTATTGGTGCCGAAACTGCGACCTAAACTAAATTAATTGATGAACCTGTATGCAAATCAAATGAACAAATAAATTCTGAAATTATTAAATTTCCAAACACAATCTGGTGTGAAATTTTCTTACCGAACACCATACGAGGTCAAATTACTTTCCGGGTTCAAGATTCAGAATTCTGATCACCCTGTATCTGTTCCGATTAAATATCAGTGAACAGTAAAACGAAAGTTGATATAGGGACATGTGAGTCGTTTTGGCCGATAATGAATAGTTTCCACACAAACAAATCCCAAAAAAAATCAGCTCTTCAGGGGGAATCTAAAAATGCAATATTGACACATGAAAAAACAAAGTTTTTGCTACTTTTTGATAGACGCGGCAACACTGCATTGCTGAATAATTTTAAATGAAGGGAGCGTATTTTCATGGATTTCTTCCGACTGATTCTCGATATATAACTAGTGTAAGCTCGTCATGACATACCGTGTATACTGCAGAGAAGCCTCTGTGGAATCATTGTATTTTTTTGACTTGACAAATGAAAAATCTTCATCTAAATTCCTGTACATGACTTCGAATAAAACTACTTCAATGTTTCAGCAAACAAATATATTTATATTATCATTATTATCCTATTATTATAACACACAGAATGACTAGAGATTGAATGGAAATATTGACAAATAATGTTCAACTGAATTATCTATTGCTATTGTGTATAAATTCGCACCATTTATAGAAATCACATTGCGCTCATTGAAGTAAAATAAATAACCACTTTGAAGAAAGATGAATAAATTCAGTTATAATGAATTTATCAACTTGCTGTTGCATTCAAATTAGATTTTCAAGAAGTTGAGAACTAATTTTTTCTAAAAAACAAAAACAAACAGTTTTCTCATTTTTTTATATGAAAATTGGCACTCACAAATGTGTCCAATCAATATGACGGACATATTGCCACTTTTAAACACGTGACATTGAATCATTTCTTCTAATATACCTATACCCAATGAATCATAGCCCAGCTACATCTTCTATAAAGTGAAAAAATCGAATCCAATGACCATATATTTTCTGAAGTGAGACATTTCAAGTTTTGAGATTGGCCACAAACGTGTCAAATGCAAAATGAAATAGAGTAAAATTCCGAAAATTAGGTCAAAAACTTATTGAAGTATAGAAAGCCCAGCAACTTTATATTTTTGAAACTACTTAGATGTTTCTTCAAATGATAATTTCCTGTTTTATCCACTGACATAACAACTATCTAGACCGCAATATATCATATCCCAGCAACCCGGAAATCTCATCCATATTGTTCGCCTAAAACGCTTCTTTTCAATACGCAGTAACTCCCAAACTGTTGAACTGGAGATCATGAATCATGCGAATTCATGACCTGTTATATATCTCAGTCACTCTTACTTATCTTTCTGAACACCAACAAATATGACTCGCTGTCATGAACGATGGTTTGGGGTTTCTTGCGCATTGAGCAAAAGCGTTTTCGGGCGAGCAATGAGGAAGTTTATCTCGAACGGATTATCATAGAATTATAATTCAACTACCTAGTATGAGGTTTCTGTTTCCGATGCCTAAAACGGCAATTCAAATCATTAACATTATTCTAATTGTCAAACTACAGTAATTTAAAATTATGAATGAAGCAGACATGACGTACTACCTAGATCTAGTGACTTTTGGAGATATTTGTCTACGATGAGTTTCTTGACTTATTTTGTTCACGCTTACTGTCGGTATGGTCTAACCTAGAACCTTCAACAAATATGTTAACAAAATAGATATCAGTATGGTGTAAATAAGGCTTAACAACCACTGTTGCCAGACCTCGGCTATCAACTTTTTGGAGAAATTAAAATATCTCTTCAACTTTTCCACAGATATTCAAATTAGAATGATCAACCTCAAAAACGAGCTGTCAGCATCATTGTTATTTTGTATATACCCATAATATTAAAATCGTCAATTATTATGCTATTCTAGTATTTATCGCTCGTCTATTCAGGTATTCTGTATATAATTTTGGGAAATAATCCAATTTCCACCTATACCTCATTTCAGGTAGTATTCCTAACTATGATGTCAGAGCGAAATATCCCGAATCATTAATCTTGTGACGATGTACTGGCGTAAAACGGCTCACATTTTAAGCTGGGCGTACATGGCTTTTCTAAGTAGTACGTTATGGAAATGGTGGAGGAGCCGAAACTACATGTTCTCACATTTTTTCTGAACTCAAATTTGATCGCACTACAGAAAAAAAAAATATTAGCTAAATGAATTCTCATAAACTATAAAGAGGAATAAAGATTTGAACGTTAGGAATTTTCTCAGTTGGATGAGATATTCGAGTTGCTGGCATATGGCATAAGCGGTCAAGATAGTAATTATCACTGATTTGCCACTTTGAACTGATAGTAGGTAATAGTTGACAGTTGTCAATATTGTCATTTTGAACCTGCAATTGCAATTTCCATCATTTCCAAATTCCAAATTGTGAAATAAGGAGTGCATAGTGCAGTTGCTCTGTACACCTTCACTTTCTTTGTCAGTTACTGCCAACATGAAAAGACAAAATGCTTCAAAAACGTTGTCCTTTTGACACCATTCAAATTGTCTTGATGATATTAGCCAGAGCCTCTCTGGCCTCGCGATAGGGAAAAATCACGCTTACGTACCCGAAAATAAGAATAAGTAATAAGAAGAAAGCTGTCAGTATGGTCTAACCTCAAACCTTCAACAACAATGTAAACAAAATACATATCAGTATGGCGTAAATCAGGCTTACAACCACTGTTGCCAGACTTCGGTCATCAATTTCTTGGAGATATTCATTTCAGGTAGCATTGCTAACTATGATTTAGAGCGAAATTTCCTGAATCATTAGATTCATCGATAAATCTTGTAAGGCTGTACTGGCGTGAAACGGCTCACTTTTTTAGTAACATTTTTTTAACTCATATCATCGGACCACAAAAATGAAAAATATGCGTTCAATGAATTCTCATAAAATATACAGAGGAATGAAAATTTGTTAGCAATTTGCTCATGTTGATGAGATATTCGTGTTGCTGGCATATGACGTGATAGTTAGACTTCGAACTGAGAAATTACCACTTATAGCAACTCCAGTCGTTAACCTGGTGGTGCACTAGTTTTGCACCAGTTTTGCATTTGCACTACGTTGGTTTTCTCCAGAATGTGAACTGGTGCATTCCCAATGGAATACGAAATAATATGATGATAACATTTTTCTATAGGTTATAGACGATAGTTGGTTTGTTTCTGTTTATAACTTAACGAATTTATATCAAATTCGTGTTTCTGAAAGTAAAAAAATATAAATGGACTTCATGCAATAGCATTTCAACTAAATGAAGAGATAAAATTACATTATCAATACCGAAGAGTGACAACGAACATATTTTCAAATCAACAAGGAGGCAGTATTTCAGAATGGTATTTATTCATCACTACTTGATGATGATGATATGATTGCCACTAACAATTTGCCTTTCAAACTATTAATTTTCAAATGATTCCGCCATTTTCAAAACTGTACTGACTTTAGCATGATCGATAGAGCTAGAGCTCGTGCGAGAATTGTTGCACTGAGCTCTAAACTGTGTGCACCGGTTTTCCAATGGATTTCAAAACCTTGACCAATGTAATACAAAATATGCACTCAATGCAAGCCAGTTTTACCAATAGAATTAGCTATTAAAACTGACAGTCGTCACTATTGTTACTTTGACCTCAATTGCGATTTTCAGTCAAAATTCCCAGTTTGAGATAAGGAGGGCAGTGCTCTGGACACTTCAACGTTCTTCGTCAGTTACTGCCAACACAAAAAAAACAAACTGCTTCGAAAACGTTCTCCTGTTGACACCATTCAAATCGTCTTTATGATATTAGCCAGAGCTTCTCTGGCCTCGCGATAGGGAAACTTGCTTACATACCCGAAAATAAGAATAAGTAATTAGAAAAAAGCTGTCAGTATGGTCTAACCTCAAACCTCCAACAACAATGTAAACAATATACATAAGGCCTGTTCATTTGTGCTTGCTCTACCTGCTGAACTTGATTTTTTTCCATGACTCTCTCTGTTTACATCATGCCATGGACAGAGACAACTATCGGAAAAAAATCAACTTTAGCAAGTTCAGCAATACAAACGAACAGGTCTAATCAGTATGGTGTGAATCAGGTTTACAACCACTGTTGCCAGACTTTGGTCATCAATTTCTTGGAGATATTGGTTGAATACCTCATTTCATGAATTATACAGAGGAAGGAAAATTTGTATGTTAGCAATTGGCTCATTTAGATGAGATATTCGGGTTGCTGGCATATGACATTAGCTGTCAAGATAGTAGTTCTATCACTGATTGCCACTTCAAAGTGATAGTTAAACTTCGAACTGAGTAATTGCCACTTAGAAGTGACAGTCGTCACTATTGTTACTTTGACCTCAATTGTGATTTCCAGTAAAAATTCCCAGTTTGATATAAGGAGCGCATTGTGCAGTGCTCTGGACACTCCAACTTTCTTTGTCAGTTACTGCCAACACAAAAAACAAACTGCTGTCCTGTTGTCACCATTCAAATCGTCTTGATGATATTAGCCAGAGCTTCTCTGGCCTCGCTATCAGGAAACTCCTTCAACACCTCGGACGCCTTGGAGGCAAACTCCCCCCGTAACTCCCTGGTCCTTTCCAGTCCAGGACCTGCTCGCACCACCCTCCTGATTTCCCCGTAATCGGTCGAGTTTTCCTGGGCGTTTTTCACCAGGACTTTGTGAAAATCGGGATCAGATTGGAGGTGGAACAATAGGGGGGCGCACACTAGGCTGAAAGAACCTGTTTTCAGGGGTTCGAATATGGTTTCGTCCTTGTTGGCTTGGACTGCCAGGGCGAGGTTTCTGCCGAAGAGGTAGCCGGCTTTTTGGAGGGGTTTCGGGTGGTTGGCCAGCATGAGGGAGCCCTGAAAATGTAATTCATTTATTCGGGTTGAATATGGGGTGTATCATATACAGGTTGTTCGTGATTTCCCTGTAATTAGTGTATTAGATCCGGCTCGAAGGACCAGTTACGTTCGTGATTCACCTGGGATTAGTGTATTAGATCCGCTCGAATGACGTTTTTTGATATTTTTTATAATCTTTTCTGAAACCTATTGTCAGTCTTCAAATTATTTTTTATTATGACAACTTTTAATTTTTTTTTCACTAACAACTATCTTATATACAAAGGTATATAGATTAATACACAGAATAAATACATTTTAAGCTAATTCACAACACAGGTGTCCAGAATTTAGCCTGCCAAAAAAAGGAACAATAGTTTCAATGAACATGAGTCGAAAAATTTCTCCTAAGGGAGCTATGGCCTCCTGAAGATGATATTTCTTGAGTATTTCCAAAACGCCAAGTGATTAAATGAAGCAATTCTGCACAAGAACTAAACTTTCCATGCCCAATGCAGAGGTAAAGTCCGAAATTTCAGTCAAGAGTGTATAATACAGGGTGGGTCTCCATTAAATATTGCTCAAACTTTTTTGTATGCATATTTTTCGACAAATCTCGGATTATGAAAAACCACACCTCTTTACAGAAAAAAGGTGCACCTGTTCCGTATCAATCAGGACGATGTGATAGCTCATCCAAAAATATGGAGAAAAGTTAACTCACCCTCTAAAATGCACTATTTTCGAGATAAAGGGTGTTGAAATGTTTTTTTTGCGAATATCTCTGGAACCATTCATCGCACAGATAACAGCTTTTGTAAGCATTTTCTACTCATAATAGGCTATGTTTTGTGCGGAATATTTGAATTGAAGTTTGGAATTTTACTTATGTGGTATCATGGGATTCAGAAAATTATGCAGAATTCAAAAATGCAATGATATACAAGGTGTTCTATTTGAGAATTGAAAGTTTTTACCACATCCGGTGAAACCGGAAATAGAAAATAAAACATGTTTATGTCAAAACGTGACGTTTATCCTGTTACATCCGGTATATTATGAAACAGAGTCTGTATAGTGTGTCCTGAGTTGATTGCAATCTCAGAGATAGAAAGATAGAGACGAAACAAGCCGCGTGCAACTGATGATGTCTGGTTAATCCAAACAGTCATGTCTTCCGCTCTTATCGGCCTTTTATATGGAAGGGATCTCATCGTACAAGGTGACACACTTGAAAAATATTGAGTTTTTCCTGTGGGCTGAAGACGAATTCATTATTTCCGAATCACCGTTATGCCTTGTATAGTGATACTGAATATAATATAACCTGATGAAGATTAGGTTAGACATCTTGGAATTGACAGGGTCCCGCCGATTTCATATAGGAGCAGTATTGCTATTTCCTTAACCATAAGGAATAGAAATTTCATCAAATCAGACAAAAGTTGCGTAATTTGAACCTCTTCAATATGCGGTGTTGTCAACTGAAAAAAATCCACTCGTTCCTGAAATATTTTGAAAAACAAAATCACTAATTTGTTGATTAATATTTGAAGCAGAAATCTGAAATGTTGCGTTAAACAGGTGATTAATAATGACTAAGAGGTTGAGATTATAGAAAAAGGAATATGCTTATCTTCATTATTTTCAGAGATTTACCATACAACTTTAGTTTCTTATTTTTTTCGATGTCGAATATCTACGGGAAGGACCGAGTCAGGGATAAATAGTTGAAACGTTGAAATACGGATAAACGTCATTTAGTAAATATTTTCAACAAACCTGACAACATTTGGCTAGCAAACTGGCCCCGTCCAATAGGTGTCTCAAGGTCCATTCGGCCTTGGCATTGCCCAAAACCTCGGAAATGGTACACAACTCGCCGTCAAACTGATTTGGAACCACTATGTCGTTTTGTTTTCCAAGCGGTGGAGCAGGGAGTGGCCTATTTTGGCTGAAAAGTATACAGTAGTTATAGGGTGACTGAGAAATAATTCTAACTTCGGTAAAAGTAGCATGACCTTTTATAATAGGAAGGGGACTAATTTTTTGAATAGAATCATCACTCAAATCCCTTTCAAGTCATCAATAATGCCTCGGTAATTTCCAAACGGCTTGAAATTTACCGCAAATAAAAACTGCCCACACGATTTAGGAACTTCAGAAATATTAGTTATTCAATAATACATAAATTCTCAATTATGTATTGGTAATATTCCTGATTAGCAACAAAACATCCATTGTCTAGAAATTTCCCCTTATGTGTTGTGGCTTATTGCTTATGATAAATTTGTGTAAATAATAATATTAATTCACACTAGAGGACATTTGAACCGGTAAACGTGACAACGCGGTGCACGAATTGTGGGCGTTATCTTGTCAGTTTTCAGCATTCAGCACATGTTGCCAAGTCTCCAACATTTATGGAATGGAAGATTATCTGACCAATATCGAAGCAGTAAAAATACTGACGTCATCATTTATTCGACGTATCGCAGAACAAGGCCAAATGGCTGCCATGACGGTACGTTTGTGAATTGAGCTCTGAAATTCAACGATTTCGAACATAAAAAAGTCTTGCAAAAATTAATTTAGGCCCCTAACGTAATGGTGTAGTAATTGAATGCCAATAATTCAGACCACTCGCCCATTCAGTTGGAAAAAGTTAGACATTTTGTGCAGCAGTAACTGTCAAGTTGAGTGTCATTTGGTCATTGTCAATATCAATTATGATTAAACTACTCAACACTAATTTCGACACCAAAATGTCGCCCCTGTTATGATGTGAATAACTTTTTTCAGTTTAGAACAATTTGAATTTGGTTCACACTGTTCGATAGCCCAGTTCTTCAGCTATAATCTGGTACTTCATTGAAACATAAGGGTATTCACATAAAATCTCTACATGGTGTTTTCCGACACTGTGCAAAATTTCGGAATATTCAAAAGGCTCTCAAATGGTGAAAAAAATGTTTTTTCAACTTCGACAACAGAGGCATGAAGATGATCTCATTACCTCGAGATATTTCGCGAATCAACTTCCTATCTCTCTTATTTACAGAGTGATCTCAAAAAATCAACTTTTTGGTTTTGCAGCCATAACTTTTTTCCACGTCAACCGATTTTGGAAATCTTAGGTTCATTTTGAAGATAAAACTTCAGATGAAGAGATCTGAATATCAGAATTGACTCAAGATGGCTATCAAAGCTCTAGAGTTTTCTTGAAAGTGACCCAAATCTGGAACGCCCTCCGAATCTCGGTTGGGAGGAGAATTGAATGAAAATCAACTTGTTCTAAACGGAAAAATCTTATTCACATTATAACAGGGGCGACATTTTGATGTGCGACGAAATTAGTGTTGAGTAGTTTAGTTTGAAAAACGAAAGGTCCGTTAATGATCTCGAACATTAACGTGCTAGCAAATGATGATTCATTGCATTTATTAAAATGTTGGTTTAATAACTATCTCTTGTCTGCTGCTCTTTTCATTTCAACTAATTTCGTCAAAGTCAACTTGTCATAAATATCATTGGATTCAGAAAAAATCTAGAACAAGCAATAAACAATAAAAAAAATGGTGTCATTTGAAAAATAAAAGTTGACAGTCGCTGACGTTTCAGTTGAAATTTGAAACAATACTGATCAGTCTACTCAGTATCTTGATTTCGTTTGCTTCTTTGGGGAAGATTTTTGTCAGTCAGCCTGTATGAGAGAAACATACAGGGTGGCCCACGGTCGATGGTACCTTAGACGTATACGGAAAACGGTACATTGGATTATCCTGAAAATTTGGTTACTCTAATAAGCGTGTGTGATCTAACGATTCAAAATATTTTCAGCGAAGCAGCGTTGCCACTTTTACCAAAAAGTAGCATCATCTTTGTTATTTCAATTGTATTTTATTGCGTTTTTAGATTCTTCTCGAAGAGCTGATTTCATCAATGCATCACACTTGGGGTCTAGCAGGAATAATTACAGAGATATAGGGTGTTCAAAATCGAGATTTTTCAACTTTAGGATTTTTTTGTGTCGAAACTATTCATCATTGGTCAAAACAGCTTACATGTCCCTATATTAACTTTTGATTGACTATCTACCGACATTTAATTGGAAATAATACAGGATGGTCCAAGATTCAGAATTTTGATCACCCTGTATCTGTTCCAATCAAATGTCAGTAGATAGTGAATCAAAAGTTAAGATAGGGACATGTAAGCCGTTTTGATCGATAATGAATAGTTTCGACACAAAAAATTCCTGAAATTGAAAAATCTCGATTTTGAACACCCTATATCTCTGTAGTAATTCCTGCTAGACCCCAAGTGTGATGTATTGATGAAATCAGCTCTTCGAGAAGAATCTGAAAATGCAATGAAATACAGGGTGTTCCATTTGAAATAACAAAGATGATGCTACTTTTTGGTAAAAGTGGCAACGTTGAATCGTTAGATCACAAACGCTTATTAGAGTAACCAAATTTTCAGGATAATCCAATGTACCGTTTTCCGTATACGACGTCTAAGGTACCATCGACCGTGGGCCACCCTGTATAGTAGCTTATTATGATACATTAGGTAGGTATAGCTATTATCTGAGTGTTATATTGTTGACATTTGTGGATTATTTTTCAGTTAAATGGACATTTGAACAGAGTATACGGGTTTGTGTCCTTGTGAATTTGTGATTTTTTTAGGTGGCATTTCGTTAACATATTGAAAGGATTGTGATTTGATAGGCCTTTTGAAGATTGATTTGGGTAAAACTGCATTTAGCATGCGATGGGTTTTTTTTCGAAAATTTTTTTTGGTACTTACGTATTTTTGTCTGAAAAACACGAATTTGATAATGAAAATGTGAACAAACCACTATTTATCGAGATATTTCAAAAAAAAGTTCGAAATTTCGACTCCTTTTTCCCCTTGCGTTGGATGCATTTTCAGGTACTTGCTCTTCTTATTTTGTCATTGGACACTTTATATACTCATGATGTACTTCAATGACACATTTTTATACAGAAAATTCAACAGTTAATATGATTTTTATGGTGAGTTTTTCCTATTTAGTGAGCAAGCATACCAGATGACGGCCATTTTATCCATAGGCAATCCAAATACGAGATGTCAAATGTCAATAGATTGCTTTGGAATGACATTACACACGCCATTATTTCAAATGATATTCTTCCTTCTTTTCAATAAATATGGATAAATCACAAGAAAATCATATTTCTAGTTGACTCAATAATAGAAAAATATGTGTCTCACATTGTGATATATATAAATTGTCCAATGATGAAAGAAGAAGGGTGAATTGTTTAAAATTCAATCCAGAAGACAAGCGGAAAAGAAGGTGAAATTTGAAACTTTATAGTGAAATATCTTGATAAATAATGGTTTGTTCACATTTTCATTATCAAATTCGTGTTTTTCAGACAAAAATACGTAAGTACCAAAAAAAATTTTCGAAAAAAAAACCCATCGCATGCTAAATGCAGTTTTACCTTCATTTGTTTGTGAAATGAAATTGGTTAGTCGATGTTATAGTTCTTCAACAAAATGTGTTTTGGTGATGAATAAACATATAGATTGTTTGATTTGAGAAGGTCTAAATTCATTTGATGAAAATGATACTGCAGTAGAATGGAAATAATTTCTTTGGTTTCCGTTGTTTTCCATCAATTCTCTTGGAGTAAAATGGATGAGAAACAGCACCCTTTCACCTACCTGTCTCTTGGTTCGATGAATTCCGCTTCCACCAAATCCCTCAGACAAGTAGACACCAATTCGTTAACTTCATGGCACTTCAAACCTGCCAGCTCCTTGAAACTGCTGCTCAGCAAATAGTCGCCGGTCAAAAGGGACAGTTTGTTGCCGAAATTGAGGTCTTCCGCGTCAAGGTCATCTTGAGGTATGTTGAGGATGCTCTTGTGGATGAGGTTGCTGGTACGCACCATTTCGGTGATTTCGGAAAGTACTCTTTGGCTGTGTAGTATTCCTGAAAGAAGTTCTTTTTCCTGCAGCCGTCTCGAAAATAATTTTTTTTCTGCAACCGACTCCAAAGTCGTCCATTTTTATTAAAAAATTAGCTCTTGAAGTTGACGTTTCTATTACTGACACAAAAATAGGTATGTTGCTAGGCAACACTTTTAGATCCTAGAAGCTAAAGTTGAACTTCAACTCCTAGAAACTGAAAGGGATGTACTAGGTCATCAAGAATAAACAACATAGATTAGTATTCATTATACTCAATAAGAAACTCGACACAATTACGTAGTCAATTTGTAATATTTATATTGCAACTACAATTCAAACATCCTTGAGAATTGAATGAACCTGATCTGTAGATGCCTCCACAGTATTTTTTTTCAATTGATGACTTTTTTTTATCGCTTGGAGCGCACGAAAGGGAATCCCTATAATGTTCAAAGAACATCGTGCGTTCCTAGGGAGGATAGGGACAGGAGGTAGGTATTGGAATTTTTTTTAACTTTTGGAGATTATATGTTGTTGGGAATACTTCCACAGGCAATGAATTCCAGAGCCTAGCCGTTCTATGGATGAAGGAGTTTTGATAAAGTGGTGTTCGACATCTTTCGAGGTTGACAACGAAAGGATGTGCTGACTGGGCTTGTCTAGTTCGTCTGATTGGTATTGCTAGTGAAGGGATGATAGCAGAAATTTCCGAAGAACATTTCCCGTGGAAGTATCGATAGAAAAGTGAAAGGTCGCCGACCTTTCTACGGTGTTCCAATGAAGTCAAAGAGTGAGTGAGTGTGGCGTCACCCACTAGGCGGATGGCTCTTCTCTGGATGGAATCTAAGAGCATCAGCATACAAGAGTCGAATTCACAACCTTTGGCAAATCGGGCCAGTAAGCTACCCAAATCATTATACAGGTAGAATAATTCCTCATCACACAGATAATTTGTTGCATCGCATCCTTATGGCACGGCATCCACGTTTCGGGTAATATTGAATTCGTGCCTGTAGTCTCTGTCGACTAGAGTTCCTAAATGTACTTGACACTGCTGTTTTGACGTTTTTCGTATTGTAAAATCACCCTATGTGTGTTTTATTTCTTGAAATGCTGTAGGCGGCGGCCTGATGCCGAAATTGGGCCTAAGTTCGGCCTACGCCAGAGGGTAGGTCTTTAGCATGAGATAAGGGTATATTGAAGATTCCACAAGTAAAAGAAACTGATTTCAAGTTAAGCTGTTTATTGAATCTAAATAAAAAAAATGAATGAAATAAAATGACACAAAATGTTTGGAAATTTTCTTAAAAACAAATTAATGTATTCTATTCAATGAAGTTGAAGACTCGGACTAAACTATAGAGAATTGTAAGGACATCAAATAAAATCATTCTAATTAAGATACGAACAACTATCTAGTTTGATAAATATATATGTGAAGGGCTTATCTAACGTGAATAGGGGCTATGTAGTACCTTGTATGATCATACGCTGCTTCAAAGCTAATTAACAACATTCTCCTCCCAAAATAGACTCAAAAAGGTATTGTTAGTGACGTTAACAAAAAAAATGGGTTTCCTTACTCTTTGAGCTTTCCGTGAGCTGATTTTCCTATTTGTTGTGAGCCGCTACAGGCGAACACCTCTCGCCTCTCAGGGTGAACAATAAGATTCTCAAAGTTCTCACTTAAACCACCGTATCGAACTCCCGTTTTTACAAAGTCCACAAAAAAATATTAAGTTTCGGTCACTGCGCGTTTCTGTATTCTCTATTTATCCTCCCAAACTGACAACGAATTCCCTAGGACTCGCTAGTCCTCCCTCGTACGACCGTGACCTAAAGTTTTCCCGAATATCTGCCACCTGTCGCGAGCCTACCCTCACGATTTCTTCGCCCGAACCCTTTTTCGAACGCGACCTGTCGCTGACTCCTCGTTCACTCGTCCCGCAAAATCCCATTCCCTCTTCAGTCTCCACCAAAACAAAAAAATCCCATTCCCATTCTATGCTCGCCAATCCGGTGGTCTTCGTCTTCAATTTTTAGTCGCGATCTTCATTCCCATTTGTCCAAGATTAAATTTTCCTCTTAGGTGCCGCCCACTATGATTATGGCCGCTATGAATTTTGCTTATGTCTCAGAAAGACAGCCTGCCTGAGAAAACCTACAACTTTATCTTATTCCCATCATTTCTCAGCATCAGCACCTCATGATAAAAAATTAACTGATAATCATTGTTTCATATTTTCGATCTCACGGTACTAAATCTTGCTCAGGAGTTCGGCGCTCTTTGCGACTTGATCCGAGCCATTGTTCGGAACAAACAATCCCATCACCAAGTCATCTGTATGAGAAAATGATTAAGTTTCAAGAGACTATTTCCAATGCGAAGCAATTCACATACAGGGTGCTACAGTATATTAGAGTACGGACACTATGACAAGCACTGACAATCAGACATAACCACAAATAAAATGATGGAAAAGCGGGAACTGACAATCCACGGTCGCACATGACATAAATTTCAAAGGTTTGACAAATTGAGAGAATTAGGAGAGAGATGCAAGTTTGTGCAGTTTCCAACTGTGAGAACACGGGAAAACAATTCACTCTATTCGAATTGCCGCGAGTCTTGATAAAGAGTTGCTCGACATATCTCGAGGCTAACGACAAAAGGATGTGCTAACTGGGCCTGTCGAGTATATGTACATACCAACTTGATATCGACTTCCATTGAAGTCCTTCAGCCTCATCATTCAATATTTCGAGAAGAAATAATCTTCTAATCAATTTATCGTACCCACTCGAGGAGACGCTATGCACTCCCACACAAAAATCAAAGAGAGAGAAAGATATATGGATGTACTCTTCCCAGGACTTGTGGAGAAAGGAAGATGCGAGGATTCCTTCCTTAACTTCTTGCTTTAGAATAAATAAGTTAGCTTTAATTTTGTATAACAAAAGAAATAAAGGCAAATGATTGAAAATATCGTCCGATATAGCCCCGGTCGACGATTCAACTGGTCCCTCAAATTTTACCCGATAATTTTTCATTTCCATCAGTCAAACTTCTTTATTTGAGGCAAAATCTTTCAAACATTCATATCATTGCCAAATGAAAGAGTTTTCGTAGAAAATTTAGAAAAATATCGGAAAAATTTGAAGGATTGCAACCAAACTTTCAAAAATCAAAATGTCAACTAATTTCATGTCAAATAGCTGTAAGCCGTTATTTCGCTGCTATGGTAATGATCATCTGCATTCATCAAAACCATATCTACAAAGATTTTCATAGTTACAGTGACAACAACGATGTGATAGTTCCCGGCCTAGTCTGGGAAGTACAGGGAAGTACGTTCTTTCTCAAAGAAAAACCGTCCAGACAAGGTTTTATGATCATTCCGATTTCCACTCTATTTTTCTATCTTCTTGTTGTGACATGTGGACCATTCAAATTAAAAATCAACATGTTTCAGATTTTTTTGAAAAGGTTTCTCATTTAGGAAATATCGAATTTACCATGTAGGTTCTTGACGGTTCTTGGGAATGTTTTCCTAAATTCTAAATATTTGTCGTCCTATGATCGAACGAATTTTGGGCAGTGAATTGTTCCTACAAATCTTGATGCTGACTAGGGCAGGGTAGGGTCGCTTGATGTAAACATAGATTATTAATCTATGATGTAAATTAACGTATTTGTCATCTTATCAGGGTACGGACAGATCCTCGTCTCCTCTCACTCTAAAGTGTTTGTGAAACAGTTATATAGTTCCATCTTCATTCATTTCTGGGGATAAAAACCAGATTTCTAACATTTGTTTGTTTTTTAGGTTATATTGAGGACATTGGCGTATCATACGTAATTTCCACATGCCATTCCGCATTCAACTGTACATATTATATCCAAATAATGATGATAATTTTCGAGTTTTTGATTTTTCAACTCCAGCATAATCTATGTGAGGCAGTGAGCAAATTTTTCTGAAAGTTTAATACGTTTTACCAAATGGGACTGTTCCTAGGCAGAACCTATCAATAAATGAATTTTGATTTCAGACTAAGCCTTATGGTTGAGAAATAGTGAAAAATTGTATGTAGTTATTCAAACTAATGTGCTCATATGATGTCATGTGTGCTGTATATACTCATGTTGGAAATCATTTTTGCAATTTTTCACGAACACTCAATATTTCCTTAATGTAGGTATAATTTTTTAAATGGTAGGGCATTATGCCTCTTCTTTTAATCCTCCGTTTTAATCAAAACTGTTTCTACTAAAATGCATTCAAAACCTTGTGGAGTGGATAATTATAGGCACAATGAGGAAGTATAATATGTGATTTCGTATTAGTTTCATCTCGAATATTTTGCTGATGTATTTACCAATTTTTCCCATTCGGTCACTTCACTTTCCCTAAGTTCATTTGCATTTGATGGGAACCTGACAAATTCAAATTTGCCATCCATCTGATTGATACAGCCTAACGTAGCAAACTTTAACATCCTTCCAAAACAGAATTGAATAATTATTATTATTATTATTATTAAAAAGTGATAATGGGCTGAGGTGTGAACCTATAAAAGCCCATTTATACATGACATAGTTGTATGGTACACATAAAGAAATATTATATATATATGTAAATAGCTACTAGACAATTAGATTAAAAATAAAATTGAAAAAACAATTAAAAATGTTGAATAGAAATTGAACATTTCGAAATAAAATAGACAGATATAATGCGATGCAAACTGAAAAAAAACAAAAACAATTTACTCAGTAATACGATCTAATCGACTTTTGAATGATGATACTGAGGGTGCATTAACTATGTCTGTATCCAGGTTGTTCCATGCCGAGAAAACACGATTTACTATGAAGTTTTGCCGATTTGACGACCTGAAATGTTCCTTCTTAAGTTTAAAATTATGTCCTCTTAATCGTGTATCATCGTTTATCTGGAACATATCACTCAGTGAGGGTAGAAATCCATGAAGAATCCGATAAGTTAGGATCAAGTCTCCACGATGTCTTCGATCTTCGAATGTTGTCAGGCTTAACTGATTCAAACGTTCATGGTATGATGGTCTTCTGAGACCGAAGGACATTCGGGTTGCTCGTTGTTGCACAGATTCCAACATGTTACGATCTCTGATCAACTCCGGGTTCCACACTTGTCCTCCATATTCTAGGATTGGCCTAACATAAACTTTGTAGAGGTTAGTGAACGTTTCAGGTGACGTTTTCGGAAAAACTTTTTTCAAGAGGTACAATTTTGTATTCGCTCGTTTGCATATGTTTGAAATATGTTGTGACCACGTTAAATTGCTGGTTATGGTAACTCCAAGATCATTGTGGCATTCAACCTTAACTAATTGCACATCATTGATGGTATAATTTTGTCTAGGATTATTTTTACCAAGGTGAAGTACAACACATTTATCAATATTCAGTGGTAGTAACCACTCACAACTCCAGTTGTATAAGGCAATCAAGTCATTTTGCAATATATGTTGTGATTTTGTGTTGTTGTAAAGTTTTGTGTCATCAGCGTAAAAAGAACAGGTTGACTTAAAAATATGTGATAAATCTGATGTGTAGCACAAAAACAACAGAGGACCAAGTACAGATCCTTGGGGAACTCCACTCAATACAGGATATTGGTCAGAGAAGCAATCATCTATCCGAACACAAAAATATCTGTTCTCTAGAAAATTCTGGATCCACGTCAGTAGTAGCCCGCGTACACCAAAATGTTCTAATTTACACAAAAGTCTTTTTCTAGGGACACGGTCAAATGCTTTAGAAAAGTCTAGATAAATAATATCCATAGGGGTATTATTGTCCAAATGTTTTGACCAGACATTCACGCACTCCAATAAGTTTGTTGTAACTGACCGATTTGGAACAAAACCATGTTGTTGTTGCGGAATTATTTTGTGATATAACAGGAAAGTTTTTAATTCATCACTTATTATTGATTCCATGATTTTGCAAGCCACTGAAGTGAGACTTATAGGTCTGTAGTTGCTTGGGTCGAGCTTGTTACCCTTTTTGAATATTGGTGTTACAGATGCTAACTTCCAGCTATTTGGTAAGCAGCAGTTTTTGAATGAACGGTTCATAATTATACTTAGTGGATAGACTAGATTTTCGCTGCATCTTTTTAGAAACAGGACAGTGATGCCATCGATGCCTGGGGAGGAGGATGATTTTAGTTTTCCAATTTTGTCCAGAATTTTTGACGGAGGGAAATTTATATTGGAAAGGTTGTCCTGGTTGCGTACGGAGTTAATCGTGATTGTATTTGGTAATTCAGGTTCAATGTTAAAGGATGTTGTGAAAGTACTTGCCATCATTTCTGCGACTTCTTTGTTGTCTTTGCATATGTCACCATCCGTCTTCTTCAACATAGGTATACTAACTCTAGAACTAAGGTGTGATCTTATGTACTTGTGAAGCTTCTTGGAGTTTTCAAATTTTGATAGATTCCTTTCATATGAAATTCTAGCATTCTTTATCGATTCAGATAGTGTATTTGAGAAACGTCTGTGAGTGTGATAATCGTTGGCGTTTCTTGTTCTTTTGAATCTTTTCCATAATGTCTGTTTTCGTTTTACCTGTGTGAGGATGTTGTCGTTAATCCATGGTTTGAGTCTATTTTCCGAAAATGTTTTGATTGATGTATTCTGTTCTAATATGATATTTGTAGTATTGTGAAAAGTCTCCCATATGGTATTCACGTCATCTCCACTCAATAAAACGTCCCAGTCCATGGGTGAAAGTGATTCATTAACCTTATGAAAGTCAATATACTTTTTAACTTTTTTCCGTTGACTCGGAACTGATTCTGTAATGATTTGAATAGATGTGCTCAAAACTACATGATCTGATTTTCCTATAGGTGGAAGATAATTAACATCTGTGAATAACTGTGGATCATCAGTAAGTAGCAGGTCCAAAGTTGAAGGGATTTGATTATGCCTATACCGTGTAGGAGCTTGAATCAACTGGGTAAGGTTTGTATTTAACAACAGCTCAATAAAGGCTGTTGTACTTTCAGCAGGATATACATATTGTGTTATTGGCCATGAGATCTCAGGAAAGTTAAAGTCACCGAAAATGACTAGGTTCTTGGAGGTTCTTGTTAAGTTTTCTATTTTTTCAATGAGGGATGAAGTATCTTGTATGTTTGATTTTGGGGGTCTATATATACAGACTAATACGAAGCTGAAAGATGCTGAGGTCAATGAGAGGGTGATTGTTTCAATGTTGTTGCAGTGGAAAGATATGTTTGTAACTAGGAAATTTTTGGTAATGCTGTCATGGATATATATGCAAACTCCTCCACCAATTTTATCAGGCCTATCGGATCTAAATATTGAATATCCATTCAAATTAAACAGAGAATCAGGCACATCTTTATTCAGCCAGGTTTCTGAAATCATAATTACTGAGGGGTTGATGGTTTGGATGAAGCTAACGAAGTCATCAAATTTTGCGGGTAAGGAGGCTATGTTTGTATATACTATAGACCAGTCCAGGACATTCTTTTCTAGTTTTTTTGAACATCGATGATTGTTGGGACATTTTTGATGTATTTAATAGTGAGATTTTGTTCGCCATTTTGTAATCTGTTATTGAGCTCCTTTCTCAGGTTATCCAGGTAGGCTATTTGTTTTGGGGTTTTATCATCACCAATTTTCAGGTGATTATATGAAGATCCTATCAACTTGTTTTTATTTCTGAGAATTTTACGCGCTACCATTTCATTTTCTAATATCAATTTTACAGCACGTGGTTTAGAACGGTCCATTTGTCTTCCCAAACGATACATGGTGAAAGGAACATCATGATGATCTCCATCACAAACAATATCCAATACTTCATTGATTTTAGACTTGTCTTCTTCTTTACATTCTATAGGAGTTCCTGTACTTTCGGGTAGTCCTCGAATTATAACATTTTTGGCACGACTCATTCGTTCTACTGCTTCAGCTGTTACCTCTTCAAGATTTTCTGGTTGACTTTGACAGGTTGTTATATCTTCAAGTTTTGTGTTGATAATAGCAAGCAGATCATCTTTTAGAGATTTTAGTTCTTTAATTTCATTCTCCAAAGAACTCACCTTCTCATCATATTTTTTGAGCAGATTTGCATTCTCTTCTTTTATCTTCTTCATCTGACCTTCCAGACTCTCATCCAGGTAAGCCTTTATTTGTTGGAACAGTTTATCATTGTTTGATTCATCCGAGCTGGATAATCTTCTGGAGGTATTAATTAAATGTCGTATTAAGATAAATTATGAAATTAAAATTTTGTACGATCTCTTTCAACGCCTGTGAATGTGACGTGACAGCAATGTCATGTCAGGGACGCCAATACACGAAACCAAAGTCACTAGATGATTAAAAGAGAAAGGAGCTATGATCTGTCTGTACCCTGTTAGATGACAAATACGTCAGTTTGCATCAAGGGACCCTAGGGCAGGGTGATAAATTGTTTGTCTGGTTTTGCAATGATGTCAAAAACTTTTAAGTGTATCAGTGTATATTTAAACAGAGATTTTATGAAGCAGTTTTTCCGATAGATCTCACATACTGATGATGATTTTTTCCTCAAGAAAATACGGAATACAGGCTTGAGTTTAGGTGGCGTTGAATTCTACAAGGTTATTGGTTCCCTAAGCTGATATTTCAGGAATATAATTTTTTCGACAATATCTCTCTCCATTCTGTGGAGATTATAAAGGGTGTATCAGAAATATTTTCGTTTATAGATCACTCTGGAGCAATACGCGCATGTTCCGAAAAACGAGGTCATTGGCAATCGACTGGCAACACTGTCAAGTTTCAGTTGCAATGGAGAATATACAATCTTGAACTCACTGTTAAGTTTTGATGTGTCTGTTATTTTGGAAACTACCAAAGAAATCATAAGAAAATTTATAAATGGGGGTTGGAAATCATGAAAAACAATGTTATGAGGTCAGTTTTCCTGTAAAAATGCCTAATATGATTTCATAAAAATGTTATCCTTTTTCATGTTAATAGAAACGCATGGCACTATCTAAAATGATGTTCGTCTCTGAAAAAAATTATTACATTGATAATATCGGTCTAAATGTGGTAAATATTGCACAACTAATAGCTGAGATATAGAGAGGGACCCTTTGAAATGAGACATGCTGTAAATACAGAAAATACTTCAGTATGACGTCATTATTTCAAATACCTTTATGATATCATTAGATTCTTTTCAATTCCTTTCAAAGCATCTTGAATCTTAAGTATTCTGATCAATTCTCAAATCCTTTTTAATTACTCTTCAGTACTTCTTAATTACATTAATTACTTTGGAATATTTTTTAAATATTTTCATTGGTCTAAATGTGGTAAAGATCACACAACTAATAGCTGAGATAAAGAGAGGGACCATTTGAAATGAGACATGCTGTAGTACCAGTGTAGTATAGATTTTATGATAATATCATTAGACTCTTTTCAATCCCTTTCAAAGTATCCTGAATCTTAAGTATTCTGATTAATTCTCAAATCCTTTTAAATTACTCTTCAGTACTTCTTAATTACATCAATTACTTTGGAATATTTTTTAAATATTTCCATTGTTTACAAATATCACATACTTTGAATATGGTGTACACTTCTATGAGAGTTGTTTGCCCCTCAGCTGACACTGAAGACATTTCTCAACTTACCTGGTTTCAATTCATATATCCTCATGAGTTACATAGTTGACAGAAAATAGGAGCCATTTTCAGATTTTTCCTCATTTTCTTGAAACAATTCACTTTCAATTTTTTTCCACATAATATTCAGTATCAAATACAAGAATCCTTTTTGATTTGTAAAATACAGGGTGTTGTAGTTGAATATAAAAACCATATTCTCCTAGTGGGGATAGCTCAAGTTATACATATGTATCATATTTTTTTTAAACAAAAGTAATTGGAGACATCCTTGAATTATGAATTGCAAATACTTAATAGAGTATTATGATAATAATCAGTCAGCAAAATTGCATAATTTGTGGTCAACTGAGAAGGATTCAAAAAATTTGAGGGATGTTCAGGTGTCTTCTTAAAACTTGAAACAAATGAAATTTGACAATTGGATCATATAAACTTGAATGGAGCTAGATTTATGTTCAATTCCATTACCAAATATGGAAAATGAAGTAGTAGAAATGATGTTATCTCCATGTTATCTAATAGTGAGTCTACTAGATAACTACATATTCATAAATAGGTATCTATGATCAATGTGCTAAAATGCTGAAAAGGTTTCAGATTGTGTGAGGGTGGATAAGATGAAATTGACACTTGACTAAATATCAATAGATATAAATATGATTTCACAATGGATTTGACATCCAACTAAATTTTAAGAATAGCAAACCTGCAGTAATATCATGGTCAACTGCTGAAAATTCTCTGCTCAATCCTCCTGCTTTAGATACCAGTAAAACAATCAGTCCCCATGTGGGAGTTTCTTTATTCAAAATCAATTCTCTGCAATCAAAAATTGAATCATTGAATCAACATCCCTCAGAAGCAACTGATTTCTCCCCAAAAGTTATTAGCTATATATTTACCTAGCAGTGTCCAAGAGTGGATGATTGGTTCCTATCAATTTTCTTAGGTTTAGGGCAATATTAGCAACTTCATCATTCAGCAACCACCTCAAACTCAAAAAGGATGTTGGGTACCCCACGATTTTTTCTGCTTCATTTACAGCTCTGCTACATTCAGCATGTTCTTTGGACTTCGTTCCGAAATACCTGGGAACACTTCTTGATAAAGCCCTTTCAATGTTGGGCAGTTTTTTCAGAAAGAGAGTCATTTCAAGAGATTCTCATGTGATTATCAAACTAAACTGGACTGTCCGTGAGATGTTTGCGATAAAATATAATTATTCAGAGTGGTTTTCATTGAGAAAATCATTTCCGTGTAATTACATTCCTTTTAAATTTTGAAGGTGTAGTGTTTGAATTCAAGGTTATGTTGACATGATGTCATGTCATGACATTGATTTAGTGTGTGAACATAGCAGCCGAAGCTAGCAGCCAAAATTGTCATTCTTTCCTGATCATCTTCCATATTCTGTTGATTTATTCTCATATTTCTCATTGATGATATTCACCATGTGAATATTGTGAATAACAAGAATCAGTATTAGTAACAATCACCGAACCGAACCGAATCATGGCACAGCAGTTCGTAAATTTCCGTTTTTCGTAGCCAGCTTTCCGACCCATCTTCTCGTTATATTTTATACTATGCAACCCAAATTACAGACTAATGTAAATATGGCTGCTTAGCTTCTAGGCTATCGGCATCAAAGGGAACTTGCCATGGACGTTGCTGAATGCTGATACATCCACATCCATGGGAACACTCATCATTATGCTCACAAAATTCTCGCAAGGCTAATACAAGACCTAATTTTCGATTAATGATTTGTATTACTTCTATATGGAGTATATGTTAACATCAAGAGAGGATTAGAATAACTTTTTTCTGCAATCGGCTCAAAAGTCGTCCATTTTTGTTCCAAAATTAGCTCTTGAAGTTGTCGTTTCTCTCACTGTCTCACTGACTCAATAAAATGATTAGTATGTATGTTGGCTTATCAACACTCTCAGTGTCTAGCTAAAGTTGTAGTTTAACTCCTAGGAACCAAAAGTATGTCGGATGACTGCTGATATGTGATAATGCTGGGTTTATAGATTCAATCAAACTAACAATTTGGAATCAACAATTAACAATCAACAATTAATAATCATGAGGGTGTTTATACATATCTGATATTAATTAAGAATTAAAAGTGAAATGTCTTCTAATTAAATATCAAAATGATGGTAAAAAGTGATTTTGGTCTTCACAATTCATGAATCTATAAAAAATATTCCAATTTAACATCACCAAACTCCACTTGAACAATGACAAATCCAATCTTCATGTTCTGTCTCCAGAATTTCCTAATTCTTAGTTGTTAAGTTGAAAGTTGGCCAACTTTGTAATTCTTAATTCTTAATTTAAATGACAGATGTAAATGTATAAACCCTCATAGATGTTTCCTTGTATTGTTTAATTCTTAGTTTAGTTGAATCTATAAACCCAGCATAAGTGAGTCAAAATAGTGGTACTTAACTTCACTTTATTATTATTATTCGGCTGCAGACAAAATATCATGTTTCGGATCAAAAGTGACTCTGTTTGACTTGCAAAATTTGCGTGCTCGGCTTCGCTAAAGTGACACATTTGATCCTAATAAACAATCGTACTATTATTTTCGGAAGATGCTCCTAGCGAAACACATACAGGGTGGCCCATCGAAAACTTGACATCGGGGTTTTGGGTGATAATATCGCAGATGTTGAAAAACCCTCGGACAGGTCGATTTTAATTTCGAGGGAAACTTTTTTTTCTTCTACATGCACTACAGTCACTGCAACACTCGAGCTGTGGGGTGAACAACCCCTAAAATTTGAATAGAGAATAATGGTGGAGTGGCACATCTTTTGAAAGCCCGTTAAGTTCTCTGTACAACGGCGTCCCGATTTTTAAGTTGAAATGAACCGTTTGGGAGAAAATAAATGCAGGTATGAACCTGTACGATAGTTAAGAGCTTACTTGTACATCTCTGAAACCCTCATTTGCAAGTTTTTCCAATCTATCATTTATTTGCAACGATACTGTGAAAGTTTTTGCTTAGTTTTTTTCGCGGTACTCATGAAAATATTGTAATAAAATAGAACAAATTAACAGACAGAGCATGCAGTTTCTGTTTTTCTCGTTTGTATTACTACAAGTGAGTTTCATTCGTGTGTGGTATCGTACGTCTAAATTAAAAAGATGTTAAATACTGTCTGTAGGTTAATCGAGGAGGTGGTAAAATCATTATTCCAAATTTTTTGGGATTTTCTCTCCTCGTTTCTATAAAATAAAAATATGAATATTATTTCAATATACGTGTAGTAACGACAAATCAGATGATTTGCCCCAAAATGTCACTGCGTTTAAAGAATTTTCCTATCAGCCCAGTTAACCAAAACATGTCGCAGCTTTATCCCTGCTGCATTTCAAATGTTCCATGTTTCATCACAGAGATGTTCCCATTAGAGATATAGCATAGATGAATGTCCGCCTCAAATGAAATCACAGACTTATATCAGTGATGCAACATCAGACTTGAAACAGATATGCTCCTGTGAGATCACAGTGATGACTATGTATCTACATAGCTCTCTCCATGAGCTTGCCAGAGACGTTTCTGATAAATCTGTGCTCTGCATTAGCTCCATCTCAAATCATCCATAAATTTATACTGGTTCCACCAGTATTTGAATCAGTTTTGAATGCAACACCATAATGTTTAGGATATATTCTTGGATTTTCAGATGTTGAAATCAAAAAATCCATTAATATACCCCTAAACACATGTAGTGGCATTCAAAACAGTGAAACAAAAGGAGTAAAAATGTAAACTTTATTCCAATCCATTGACAAATTACTAAACAAACCTCAAAATATATGTAAAATAAAAATATGAAATAGAATATACAGGGCGTTCCCAGTTTTCATGATGATCACAGCATGGTTTTCTTCCATAACTCCTTCATTTATTTCCTTTTTACCTGCAGATTCCATCTCTTGGAAGTGATCATAGAGAAGTTATCATTCATTTTCATGGGAGATCATTGTTTTGTTTTTACTGTTCTCTCCAACCATTTTTCCATCAAAATCGAGATAAAAATCTTTAGTTGAGCTGACTACAACTAGAATAACTGATATTTCATGTGCAAATAAAAGTATACAAAACAAGTGTTCACCTGTCATTATTGCGAAAACTCTCAGATTGGCCTAACCAGCTGGTCTTCCCTACACGGGAATCAAAACCTGGTCTCTTCAGTATATTTTTGTCTTTCTTGAAGTCCAGCTGGAATAAAAATTCAATTTCAAACTACAAACTAGTAGCATACCTATATTAATAATAAAAATATGACACAAAACACAAGATACATTTACAAATATTGTCACTAAAATTGCAGAGTTGAATTTCCTTGTTGGATACAAAGAATCACAAGTACTTAAAAACTGAAAAATAGCCTCAAACCTAGCTAGAATAAAGAACCAAAACATTATCATCTATTTGCAGATATCTATTTCATGTGGTCATCAATGATTTATGAATGATTATTCAATGATTATAAATTTAATTGGTATACAATTGAAATGAATTCCACCTAGACATGATGGTGTGCAAACTGCAAGGGTAGGCAAATCATATCTAAAACTTACTTACCTTCGTAGGTACTGACACCGTATAGAAGTATAATGGTGGTACTGATGACTACATCAGCAGAGGGCTTCGAATCACACAAGTGGCTTACTTGGAATGAAATTCATTTCAATGATTCAATGTCCCAATGAAACAATAAGAGTCATCTTGGTGATTTTGGTGAATGGCAGATCATTGTTGTTCTGGTCATTTAGTGAAATAACAAATACATTAGTTTTGTTTTGTAAACAACGAGGTATCCTTTTATGCTGCTGATTTCGTTTCGTTACCGAATTTCTTGAAAATCCACGAAAAAGTGAGGTTAGGAAAGCCCAGTAAACACAAAGCACATTCTTCGTCTCCGTGATTGTTAAACCACATTAAGGGCGCGCATCACAGTGAAATAGTTCGCACACAGACACCAGTGAAACTATAAATATATCACAGCCGTCTAGTGGCGCCATAATTATAGTTTCATGAATTATTTCTACAGAATCCTTTAGATACATTCAATTCAATCAATAGGGAACCTCATCAATAGATGTCTCTGAATAATGTTTGTGACTGTACTAAGGGAACAGGTACAAAGTCACCTACAGTGTTGCCAGTATTTAATCAGAGTACGTCGCCCAATTAGTAGTAGTAGAAATTCATAATAGTGGAATGATATATTTCACATTATTATATTTACCACCTAGTATTCCCATCCTGTGATGACCTCACCATAGAATGAAAGTCACGATAGTTTATATCTAACATATATTATTGATTCTCTGTCACAGTGTTTGTGGCCAAACTCCTCCGAAACGGCTTGACCGATTCTTATGAAAATTTTTGTGCATTTTTGGTAGGTCTGATAATCGATCGTAAATTATTTTTTAAATTGGAAACTCAAGATGGCGGATCCAATAAGGCGGGCGAGTTTTCGAATTATGATCCGATTCTATTCAAAATCTCTGTATCGGGTGGTTTTCGGGATTGAAAATAATGATACTTTCGTCAGAATAAGAAAATTAAATATGGTGGATCCAATATGGCGGACGAGTTTTGTACTTGTGATCCGAATATTTTCAAAATTGGTATCTGGGGGTTTTCGGTATCGGAGAATATGATTCTTTTGTCAAAATCAGAAAAATAAAGATGACGGATCCAATATGGTAGAGTTTCGTAATTATAACCCTATTCTATCAAAAATTGGTATTTGGGGGTTTTCGGTATCGGAGTTTATGATTCTTTTGACAAAATTAGGAAATTGAAGATGGCGGATCTAATTTGCATTTTGGATCCGGATCTATATAGGTTTTCGTTGAAAGGGATTTTCTCTTTTTATTTCAGAGTTCTGTGGCCAGAGATCGAATGAAGAAGTTATACGTATCATTGTACCTTTGGTTCTTATAATCATTTGAACTTCCCGGAGATTTTGAAGTTTTTGTTGACATGTTTTCTCTGTGCGTTTTTGAAACATTTCAGACACATTTACCTGATGAAAATAGATGAGATGTTTATGATATATTATTATCAAAAAATTTTCCCATATGATGCCAACTTTATGAATGATACTGTAGATTGTAGAAACATAATATAAACAAAACACCTGCTAACGTCAAATGGATCTCGCTCTGTGCGGATGACTCGAATCTACTTGGATGGTAATGCCACAAAGCCATTGAATTTGGACTCGCGATACTCATCTCACTCCCAGAAGCCCATCAAGCCGTCTCAATAAGTCGCCTGTCGCCAAGTTCAATTTTTGGTCGCGAAAATAGGTTCAGAGATAGCCCAATTGTCGAGAAATCGCCCATACTGGCAACACTGGTCACTTATCGATTTTTCTTTGAAGTCCAGTTGGAATCGTTCGGGGAATCACACACACTGCCTGATACCGCGACACCGCCCGCTCCGCCAGTTGCAGTGCTGCCAGCGTTCTGCTATTTTATATTATAACACTGATGTTTTTGTATATATCAGTAGGGGTCAATCGTTCATGTTCATGACATTTCCTTAGACCTGGCATCACTGGTCACTGGTTGAAACTAAGTAGCACCAGATTTCTAATTCTTAGCAAATGAGAAAAGGAGGAAAGGATTGATTACTTGCTTTCATAAAAAATAATCTTTCGAGTTTCATATGGGCCTATCACAAATGACAATATTTTGTTTATGCCTACACTAATTTTTTTATGAATATTACCTGTCATGAGTGGATTATGTATACTTACTTCAACACCAGTTTTTCGAATGGGAATTCAAGATAATCAAAACTATTTTCTATAAATTGGAAGAAAAGTGGTGGTTACGTTACGATTGAGATATGGGATATGAGAATTTCTCAATTTTGACCAAATGATCATAATCTCCGACCCCGAAAACCCCCAAATACCAATTTTGAATAGAATTGGTCGATAATTACAAAACTCGTCCGCCATATTGATACCGCCATCTTGAATTTCCCAATTTTGACTAAAGATTCTGAATCTGTGACCCGAAAATCCCAGATACCAATTTTGAAAACAATTGGTCTATATATAATTTCGAAACTTGTCCGCCATATTGGATCCGCCATCTTGGATTTCCAAATTTTGAGGAAATAATTGTTATCTCCGACTCCGAAAACCCCTTAGATACCAATTTTGAACAGAATCGGATTATATTTGAACAACTCGTCTGCCATATATTATTGTATCCGCCATTCTGAATCTCCTCATTTTGACGAAGAAATCATAATATCCGATCCCGAAAACCCTCAGATGCCAATTTTGAATAGAATCGGATTACAAAACTCGTCCGCCATATTGGATATCCGCCATCTTGAATTTTCAATTTGAAAAATCGTTTACGAGACTGATTCTCAGACCTACCGAATATGCACAAAAATCTTCATAAGAATCGGCCAAGCCGTTCGGAGGAATTTGACGTCAAACACCGTGACAGGGACAGGAGAATTTTATATATTAGATTGATATTATCAATCAACAGAGTCAGTTATGCAATACACTCGATATAGACTATAAAAAGAAAAAAAAGCGCAATTACTTACAAAAAATCGCAATGACGCAAAACGAAGTTGAAAAGCGACTTATTGGCAACACTGTTCCCCAGACCCAGAAAGAAGAAATGAATAGAAAGATAACTGTAATGTTTGTATTAGTTCTTGAAGGAGCGCAGCACGGTAGTTTCACTGTGTAGCCCTCTGAGAGACAATAGCTGAACTACTCTGCCACTGTCGAAACCTCGCTAACAATATGGCGATATTGAAAATAGATGCAGAAACGTCAGAATTATTTTTACGAACAATACATTCCCAAACGACAATGTTCCAGAAGCTGATTATTTCATCAAAAATTTATTGAATTGCTAACTTAGGGTATGCCAGGTTTTTATTCGATTCTGTTACACAAACGTTGTCAATGTTATTGTTTTTCATTACCATATATTTTTTTACACAAATCGAATTTCGCTGGAAAATTCCTTCATATCCTATTCTCAACCTTCGTCTTTAATATGTACCAACCACTTTTGCGCTTACACTTATAGTTTATTAATGATTTGGTACCAAACTGACCTCTGCATGGCAGTTTTGACTGATGCGCCCTCTTAACCACAACCACAGTGAATTTCACGTACTCAAATGATCACTATTAAACCTACAATACAAGCAAGAATTATATTTTGGATGCAATTTGCATCAGTTCAATTTCAGAACGTTGTGGAATGTGATGCCACAAATTTCTTTAATTGATCTATATTGTGATGACGCCTGGGATGCCTCAATTTTATCACGTTGATAGAACGTGTGATGAAACAAAGTTCTTTGATTGATCTCCTTTGTGATGACGTCTGAGATGCCTAAATTTTATCACGTTGATAGAACGTGTGATGAAACAATAGTCTTCAATTGATCTGCTTTGTGATGACGCCTGGGATGCCTCAATTTTATCACGTTGATAAAACGTGTGATGAAACAAAGTTCTTTAATTGATCTGCTTTGTGATGACGCCTGGGATGCCTCAATTTTATCACGTTGATAGAACGTGTGATGAAACAAAGTTCTTTAATTGATCTCCTTTGTGATGACGCCTGAGATGCCTCAATTTTATCACGTTGATAGAACGTGTGATGAAACAAAGTTCTTTAATTGATCTGCTTTGTGATGACGCCTGGGATGCCTCAATTTTATCACGTTGATAGAACGTGTGATGAAACAAAGTTCTTCGATTGATCTCTTGTGTGATGACGCCTAGGGCGTCTCAATTTTATCACATTGATAGAACGTGTGATGAAACACTGATTTGTAGCAGTAGCATGTTATATTTTAGATGCAAGTTGCATATGTTTCAGAACGGTGTGATGAAACGAAGTTCTTTGACTGATCTCTCTTGTGATAGAGCTGAGACATGTGTGGTTAACTGGGAGAGAGCCTAAAAGAAAAATTCACTAGCTTGTCAGTGACAATTTGCATTGAAAAAATTTTGGAGAAGAGATCGAAATAAAGGTATATAGAAAAAATATCATATTTTCACTTATCTTTGGACGTTTCGGGACCGATTGTGCTCCCGTTTTCAACATGAAAAGAGATTATTTCAATAGCGAAGTCGTATAATATGTCTTGACGCTTTTCCTTCAATGACAATTGAAAACTGAAAAGCTTCTAACTGTTATATGTTGTCATAGTAAACCGAGTCACTTTCTCAATAACAAATCAATGTGTTTTGTGCTGTTTTCATAGGTGGTCGTAGGAAAAGTAATTTTTCAGCACTAGTGTGGTAAAGTAACTTTTCCGCACGATATTTTCATACACTGAAAAATAATGAGATCATCGATATGATAGGAAACTCATTCGAAGAGCATTTAAATAACAATAACTAAAACATTAACGATGGTTAATATTGAAATTGAATTTGTGTTTGTTGCATGCTGTAATATAGTTGATGCCGCATGCCCAACATCTTCAAGAACGTCGTTTCTCATTTGAATTTGATTGGTTAGTGTTTGGCCCACTTCAGAAATGCCTTGATCAGTTTGTTGCTGATGAGAATTACTGGTGTAGTGAATGGAGGAAGGTAGATTGGTCTGAAATGCTTATTTGTTGACTGCCACTACTGTCATTTTGAAACTGTTGATTTCCTTCGGGTATGCAGTCAAAGAGAAAAACAAAGTGTACTCTTGTTTCTGTTCTGTTTCTGACAATTGACTCATGACAGATGAAATTTTGATCATTACATAATTCATTCAGACAGGTGTCCATGTTACTGTTCTGCTTCTGTTTGTCAGCCATGTTGTAATATTTGCCGCAGCAAAAATGCTTTGCAAGTTTTCTCGACTAAAATCAAATATAATGTAATAATTTTTATCTACTTTCATAAATATTGATGTTTTCATGTTGTGAATGTTCTTTTACACATGTATTATTCCCCACTTAATGGAAGCCAGCTTCAACAAAACCTCATTTTCCGTAAGTGTTTTATAATCGATAACAAGGATTTAATTTCCATATCAATTTTAATTGTTTTATAGAGTTCCTGATGAAGAGCCAATAAAGACTCGAAAGCTTGAACAGAAACAAGAGTATACTTTGTTTTTCTTTTTGACTGCATACCCGAAGGAAATCAACAGTTTCATCCTTAACTTAGACAGTCGTCTAATCCTCTCCTCTACTGTCATTTTATATCGACTGTTGCTACGGGTACGTTCTGGTGCCAACAGTTTTCACCACATGTCTCCTGGTATTTTCTTCGAAATCGTGCGGAAAAGTAAAAATAATGCGAAAAAGTAAAATCGTACGGAAAAGTATAACTTCAAGTACGAAAAATCATGCGGAAAAGTTACTTTTTCGCACTCTCGTAGGAAACATTTTTTTCCAAGCAACATAACTGAGATATTGGCTGTATAAAAAGATCTGGGGCACCTGGTATTAGGTGACAAAAAATAATATATAAGCGGCAGGCAGTTGATCATTGTTCAATTGAGTATAATTATTGCAAAGATAAAATATAATAACTGGTCATCATCATTTATGGCGAAAACTATTATGGCTATCATTTTATATCAGAGAAACTATTTTAGTGTCTCATGAGTCTCAAGACAACGTCTCCAATTAATATATAGGTATAGGTAATTGCAAAATGTCTTCCTTCAAGTAAGTACGTATAAGCACAATGATATAAGTATGTAGGTTATTACTGCCTATTCGGATTCCTCTGACTTCATTTGAGTTTTTATCATCAAATCATTTATATTTGTCATGACTATATATCATGTATATAATCATTGTATGATCAATCATTGCTTAGTCACAGTCACATAAATCAAAAAGTTTATCTCGGACTTTTTCAACTTATGTGACATACCCAATGATGGAATTGGAATTTATTATTTCCAGTGATACGATGAAATTTAATGATATAATGATACCTATCATATACAGGGTATTTCATAATATATGCGCAGGATGTGATAGCTCGTCCAAAAATATGAAAGGGAGGTGAAACAATTTATCATGTTTCTCAATTTGAAATTTGATTTTTCTTGAGATCTCCACTTTAATATTATAAATGTGAATGTGAGTTTGTTTGTACTGAACCGATTATCATGAAACTTTATTGTATACATATTCTCAGATGTATTAAAAAGGACATAGGATACTTTTTATAGAAAAAAATTACGGCGGGTGAAAAATATATTTTGGTGTTTGTTGGAACCTAACATCAGGTTTGTTGGAACCTAACATCAGGTGGGCACTTCGAAGTCGTAAATTCATTACTGCATGGATGATACCCTAAAATTTTTTTGCTATTCAGTGACTTGATCACGAATGACATTGACGTTTTAGTCTTCTGCTCAACTGAAATGCATTCAACACTACCTGAATTGATCCATCTGAAGACAGGACGTAACAAATAATCCATGGGGAAGCAATACCAGGAATTCAATACTATACTCGAAATGGTCCACTGATGGCCATATGGATACGACGCAACAAATAATCCGTGTAGTAGTGAGGATTATCCTTTCTCTATGAGTATATAAACTCGCAGGAAACATAATGGCCAATGGAGTAAGGTGCGTGCTTGATAAGCCAAAGGCGTCCTTCGCTTATCAAGCACGCTGGATTGAAATGAAACAATAGAGAGACCGTAGGTCGAGCAATTTTGTCTAATGTCAGTTTTTCGAAAGACATGTTTGATTAGTAAGAAAAAATATCCAATTAAAAGAAAGTTCGAGTGTTTTTTGGCAATAATGATAACCTTTATTGATGATTCCGTGTAACTGGTATAGTTTGCGGAATTGATTTTTTCATCTTTTCGTGGTTTCTTTCAGACGAAATTTTTCCTAACATGGCTCATCTTACTAATTTACGCGTGAACCATACCCATCAATCAAACTTGATACGACAGAAATTGGAGTGACATCAGGCGCAAATAGCTACTAGTACAAAGGGGCAGGCAGTTCATCAGCGATAAAGAAGGTGCATCCTTTTTTATAGATGTCAAAATGACTCACGTCGTCGTCAATAGTATATTGTTTAACGAGCACGGAATGATAGTGATTTTCTAGTGATGACATACAAAGTACCTCATTGACGTATCGAACACAGTAAAACAAAAGCAATTTTGTTTTATAGTCGTAGAAAAATAGCGTTTGCCGTGTGGGAGTTGATTTATCACTATAAATGCCTTGTGATTGGTCGGTTTTAGGAAATTGGAGAAATCTTTTTGGATCTCGAAATACCTATATATGTGTATTGAACGCTGAAAAATATTTTTTTCGATTATTATCTTATATAGCAAACCTCGTCAACGTTGTTTTGCTATATACATTATTTCTATAATATATCTTTTCAGTTCAATATCCATCAAGACACCATTATTATTTTATTTTCGACTTCTTTTCAGTTTCACTATCTATAATGGCGTGTTCCTTTAGTTTTTCAAACTACCATTTATTTCAACTTCTTTTTAAGTACACTTGAATATTCCAATTTCCGCAATATTGGATCTACCATCTTGAATTCCCTAATTTTCGATCCCGGAAACACCCACTTACAAATTTTGAATAAATTCGGTATATAATTACAGAGCTCGTCCGGTATATTGATTCCATCGTCTTGAATTTCCAAATCTCGCCCTTGCCAAATTTTGACAAAAGAGTCATAATCTCCGACCCCCAAAAACACCCAGATAATAATTTTGAAGAGAGTCGGATCATAAATACAATACTCATCCGCCATATTGAGTCCGCCATCTCGAATTTACTAATTTTGATGGAAAAATCATAATCTCTCCGACCCCGACAACCACCAGATACCAAATTTGAATAAAATCGGATCCTAATTATTACAAAATCCGCCATTTTCTTGATTCTTAATTTTGACGAAGGGATCATAATCCCCGATCACGAAAACCCCTAGGTACCAATTTTGAAAAGAATCGGATTAAAATTGCAAAACTCGTCGGCCATATTGGATCCGCCATATTGATATCCCAAATTCTGACGAAAGAATCATAATCTCCGACCCCTACAACCATCGGATACCAATTTTGAATAGAATCGGACCATAATTACAAAACTCGTTCGATATATTAGATCCGCCATCTTGAATTCCCTAATGGCACCGGGATAAAAGGCATCCTATAACCTTCTCCTGGTTCTAAGCTACCCACCAATTTTCAGCGAAATCGATCCAGTAGTTTCGGAGCCTATTCAATATAAATCTACACAGAGTAGAAAAAATTAATAGGTGAATAAACGATACTCATAAAGTGTTTGAACACTTGTTTCGAGAATGATTACATCAGACTCATCAGAGAGCTAAACAAATGAAAATTAGTATATAATAATAATAATAATAAGCAGGTTAGGTTGGGTTTATGGTATTTTATTTATTTATTTATTTATTTATTTCTTACACTGTTCAACAGGTTGCCCCATTTACAGAACAGGAAAAAGAGGACAAAACAAAAACATGCATTGCATATTACATAAGCATAATGGATAGACGAAACAATATGACAAAATGAAAATATCCTGACTAAGTATCTAGTTATTCACTGATGAAGGAGAAAAAAGATAAAAAGTTTTGATATGAGTTATTCCACAGCTGAACAGATCTATATTCCTAGCTACCAAGTTATATGTACTACACATCTTATACAAGGGTGAATTTTTATATATGTTGGTTCGAGGAAACTCTAAGTAGAACGTATCACAATTTCTGGAAGATAATCTCGGGATAATAAAGTTCAATTTTTCCAACAAATCTGCACAGTCAATTAGATTGTTAACAACCTTATAAAGGATCAGGATAGAGAAGTAGTGTCTTCTTACGTGCAGGCTCACGAATCGGAAAGTTTTTAGAAGCTCTCCATGAGGTGTACCAATTGGAGGGTATGTACCGCATGACCTGTAACTTAACAGTTTTAAAAACCGTCGTTGCAGACTTTCAAGACGATCAGTATTGTTCCGATAGTATGGGCTCCAAACAACCGATGCATATTCAATCTTCGAACGTATAAAACAGTAGTACAATTTCTTAAGAGTATCTATCTCTTTAAAATCACGACTGTTGCGTACTATGAACCCGTATGCTCGAAATGCAGATTTCAGGATTGAGTCAATATGATCATTAAACGATAAAGATTGATCAAATAAAACGCCAAGATCTTTGAATGTTATAGGTCTCAGAAGAGAAATGTCACCAATTGAGTAATTGAAAACGATAGGGTCCGACTTCAATGTGAAGGACATGACATTACATTTGAGAGGATTCAGTTCTAATCTGTTATTTTGACACCATTCTTCCACCCGACCCAGGTTGTCAGCGAGCTGTTGACAATCATCTATGTGATTCACGCACCTATATAATTTCAGGTCGTCCGCATATAGCAAAAAATTCACGTCAATAACATTACCAATGTCGTTGAAAAGAAGTGGCCCCAAATTGGAGCCTTGTGGTACGCCAGATGTTGCAAGATATTCGATAGACTTGTATTGACAAGTAATTAACAAAATTTTACATACATTCATGTGAATATTTCATGAATTAGATGAAGATATAATATTGTGAAGATAAAAGGATGAAACACGAATAAAAATAAATAAATAAAACTATCAAACTATTTGCATAGTATAATCGCTATATCTATACCTATATGTAAATTATTTACTAAAAGTGTTGAAAGTATGATTCTCATTTTGTATTGTCATTTTGATTGTTTTGTTTTGAATATACATACAAACAAACAATAAAATCTTTCCTCTTTATAATATTAGTATAGATAGTTCAGCCTTTCTGGTAAAAGGAAAACCATTGGAAAAAATTCAACCTACCTACCTTCTAAATCATTTTTTCTGCAACCGACACAAAAGTCGTCCATATTGATACCGAAATTAGCTCTTAATTTGACACAAAAACAGGTATGTTGCTAGGCAACATATTTGGTTCCTAGGAGCTAAAGTTGAACTTTAGTTCCTACGAGCTAAAGTTGAACTTTAGTTCCTAGGAGCTAAAGTTGAACTCTAGCTCCTAGGAACTAAAAAGGAAGTACTGGACGTCATCAAGAATAAACGCTAAACGCTCCGCCTCGCAAATGCAAAATTCGCTTGTCAAACAAAGTGTCACTTTTGATCCTAATGAAACAATCTACTATTTTTTTCAGCAGCAATCTTTTTGGACCTGATATAATTATCATCTTGTTGTGAGTTCTGATTATCAGAGCAAAAATGTTGACACTTGTCTTTATTCATCGCCAGTGTCTTGAGACGACGAGTTTCCCACAGCTATTAAAAATATCATCCACCGAGTAATTTCTTACATTAATTATATGCTAGGTTGTACATATCATCGCCGTATTAAAACAATCGTTAATTTTTCGAGATGCATTGCCCAGAGTGCCAGAGTCAAATAGGTACATCCATAAATCTTTTTGATTAATTACAGAATTATCATTACTCTAGACTCTGGAAACTGAAATGTTGGTGAAAGAATGTCTGCGACTTCATCTGTTTGCTGTGGGAAACCGGTGATGTTATTAATTCTAATTAAAATGTTGAGGATGAAGATTAAAATTATTGTGCGTGCGTTCGTGTACAGGGTATCCCAATTTGGGCACTTTTGCGGGGTATCTTCCTTATCAGTAAAGATAGAGCATTGCGGTTTTCGCGACAGTGTGCTACTTTTTTATGAAATTAATAATGGTGCAAGCAGAATTGTGATAGCTCTTCCGGTTGTCGAGATACAGGGTGGAATTGAAAAATATCACTTTTCAGGCACCCTCCGTGTCTCAGATATCTTTGAACTTATCGAAGAAGTTAAAACTTGTTTTTATAGAGTTTTTCTCGTAGAATCCAGTGGCGTAGTTATTTTTTTGCTAGCACCTTTTGTTTTTTAGTTATGGAGCAAACATATGTTTTTTTAAATGGAACACCCTGTATATTATTTCATATATACATTGAGCATGAAGTGGGCTTTCCAAAAATATATAATTGTATACAATTATTTTCAAAAACAAGCTCAGAATTTCAGATTTTCAAAAAAAAATTTTTAGGTAGAAGGATATGGCTAAAATTTATTGAAAACAAAATTTATGTGAGTGATTATTATACTTCTTATACTTTCAAACTCAATTCAAATAATATTTTTTGATTTCTCATTCCTTAATTATTTATTACATCATTCAAACATAATTATTATGATGAATAACAACAAACACCAAAATTGAAAGATCCGGAGATCGAGGCGGCCATCTTACAGGTCCGTTGGTACCAATCCATCTTTGAGGAAAGTTAATTATAATAGGTAGGCTATGGCTTATTTGTTTGGAACAGAAAGCAAAATGTCATAAACTTCACGAGCTATTGTCAGTTTCTGATTATTAGTGAAATATTTTTGCTGTTTTGATATTTCTAATTCCTGATACAAAATATTTGATTTATTTTACAACAATGGCGGTTTACGATAATAATGAAAAGTATGATATGATGGTTTGTTTTATACAATCTAATGAAAATCCGCAAGAGGCTTCGGAATTATATTTACAAAGGTAACATATTTTGAGCGCTATGCTTACGATAATTTCTTAGGGATTCTTTATTTGTTTATATTAGATATCCAGAAAGAAGACAACCTTTCCCAGATATATTTTCCCGCCTCAAATCAAATTTAGTAGAATATGGATCATTTATCCAGCCCCGTCCTAAGGCATATACCAAACAAGATAGAGAGACAAAACAAATAAACGTGTTGGGTTATGTAGAAGCGGCGCCCTCATCTTCTTGCAAGCAAATAGAGGAAGCAACTGGTGTATCCAAGTCTGATGCTCAAAGAATTTTGCGAAAATATAAGTTTCATCCCTATAAATTCCAAATAGTACAACATTTACACCCTGGCGATTCCGAGCGCCGAATGATATTTTGTCAATGGTATTTACAACAGATCCTTGCCGATGAATCTTTTGGAAGACTTGTTATCTGGTCCGATGAATGTTATTTTTCAAGTGCGGGAATTTTTAACCGCCATAATACAAGACATTGGTCCGCCGAAAATCAACATTTAATTTTTGAGAGGGCACAACAGGGACGCTTCGGAGTTGGGGTCTCATGTTTTATTTTTGGAAGACGAATAGTCTACAGAATTTATGAAGGAGGTCTCACAGCACGTCGTTACCGAGAAATCCTTGAGGAAGTTATTCCAGAACTGATGGAAAATGTTCCATTGGCTCTTTATAATTCCGTTTATTTCCAACAAGACGGTGCCCCCAGCCACAACTCTGCCCTTTTGAGGCCATTTTTAGATGATAACTTTCCTCAAAGATGGATTGGTACCAACGGACCTGTAAGATGGCCGCCTCGATCTCCGGATCTTTCAATTTTGGATTTTTTTTTATGGGGTTTCCTGCAAGGCAAAGTTTATAAAACAAGATATCATTCTGTAGCAGAGCTTCGTGCAGCGATTGATTTGAGTTTCCAAAATTTGCAAAGAAGTCCTATAATTCTTTACAACGCTATCAGAAGGATAACAAAAATGTGCCAATTTTGTATACGGGAAAATGGTCGTCATTTTGAAAACCACCTATGAAACCTTTTTGCATTTTCAAAATTCTGCTTTCATTTGCTTTTTTCTACGTTGAATCTTAAGTAAAATAGGTTTGGTGTTTGTTGTTATTCATCATAATAATTATGTTTGAATGATGTAATAAATAATTAAGGAATGAGAAATCAAAAAATATTATTTGAATTGAGTTTGAAAGTATAAGAAGTATAATAATCACTCACATAAATTTTGTTTTCAATAAATTTTAGCCATATCCTTCTACCTAAAAATTTTTTTTTGAAAATCTGAAATTCTGAGCTTGTTTTTGAAAATAATTGTATACAATTATATATTTTTGGAAAGCCCACTTCATGCTCAATGTATATATGAAATAATATACAGGGTGTTCCATTTAAAAAAACATATGTTTGCTCCATAACTAAAAAACAAAAGGTGCTAGCAAAAAAATAACTACGCCACTGGATTCTACGAGAAAAACTCTATAAAAACAAGTTTTAACTTCTTCGATAAGTTCAAAGATAACTGAGACACGGAGGGTGCCTGAAAAGTGATATTTTTCAATTCCACCCTGTATCTCGACAACCGGAAGAGCTATCACAATTCTGCTTGCACCATTATTAATTTCATAAAAAAGTAGCACACTGTCGCGAAAACCGCAATGCTCTATCTTTACTGATAAGGAAGATACCCCGCAAAAGTGCCCAAATTGGGATACCCTGTACAAGGATGTGGCGATATAAAATGGAAATTGTTTCGAGACATTCTCTATTGTCGGTACTGTTTGAAAAAATCTGGATGCCTTCCTTACACAAGAGAATATCACTGAGCACGAGAAACTAGTTGTTGCTATTTTTGAAGAATTAAGGATCCGCACGTACCTACTCTGTGTTTATTCAAGAACGATGTGTTTTGTGTAAATTACGTCAGAAATTATATAACTACTTACAATATAAAACATTTTGACATATTTACAGTTGATCAAATACACTCAGTTCCAAGAAAAGTGACGCACTTGATATTTGACCTATCTTAAGAAAAAAAAACGAAAAATAGTAGGCCGATTTTAATTTTTTTTTTAATTTGTTGGTAGGTAATGCATTTGTCTTTAAAAAAAAATAAAGAGGTGAAACTTTTTTCAAAGCCTCCTTGATGGTGGTGGAATAACTCGAACCATGATTTATTCTTAATTTTTGACTCACCCTGTGTGTTAATTGAGTAATGGTATACAAAGTACTCACACCCTATACGAAAGAGGCTTCTTTCGCGAGCATTTTGTTCTTTTATACATTGATTTATCTCTAACATTTTCCGTATTACAGCTTTTTTGCTGATACCTTACGCTTATCCCACAAATTGAATTTATTGAAGGATCAGAGTACTCAAAATTGATTGGGTTGTACTCTGTTAGGATCACATTGTCTTTAAAAAACAAATGCCGTTGACATAGCAACTAATTTGTTGTATGCCTCCATATTCGACCATTTGTCATTGTGTCATTAATTAAGTGTCTTGTTTTATTGACTAAAATTACATAAAATGCCTCAAATAAATCCTGAACAGTTGCGTTAGTAAACGATGGGCGTAGTAAACGTTACGCCGCTCGTGCAGTGGGAGTTCATGAAGCAACTGCTAGTAGAGCAATCCGCAAGTACGAACAAACAGGAAGCACCGCTCGAAGGGTCGGTTCTGGTCGCCCCCGAAAAACTTCTCAAAGAGATGATCGCTTCTTGAGATTGTGGATTTTACGGAATCGATCAAATACTGCGGTAAATGTTCAGCAAGATCTTCGCCAAATTCGTGATGTTGCAGTAAGTAAGCAGACGGTATGTAGACGTCTAAAAGAAGTTAATTTAAAAGCTAGGATACCTGCAAAAGGTCCCAAATTATTGCCCGAACATCGTGCTGCTAGAAGAAAATTTGTTGAAAATTATGGACAGTGGAATATTCCTGAATGGTCGAATGTCTTGTTTACGGATGAGTCAAGGTTTTGCTTTAACATGGTGGATGGAAGAAGAAGAGTGTGGAGAAGAACTGGTGAACGGTTTAATCAAAATTCAATAACAGAATCCGAAAGTTTTAATGGTGGGTCCGTTATGGTGTGGGGAGGGATTTCAATGAATTGAAAGACACCCCTTCATGTTTTTCCGGTGAGGCAGTCGATGAATGCCCAAATTTACATTGACATTTTAGAGCAGTATGTTTCATCTTATGCAGAGTTAGTGGGCAATAATATTATATTGATGCAGGATAATGCCCGACCACACACCGCAGCAATAGTGCTTAGAAGCTACTGGTATTACCACATTACAATGGCCTGCGAGAAGCCCCGATATGAATCCTATAGAACATTTGTGGGATGAATTAGGGAGAAGGGTACGTTTTCGCGAGAGGTCTCCGGAAAGTCTAGCAAGAAATGGCAGATGCATCAGTGGAAGGAGGGGATCGTTTATACCAATAGAAACGATAAGAAACTTAATCTCCAGTATGCCTCGTAGATTAGAAGTTCTTAGAGTTGCTAGAGGAGGCAATACACGGTATTAAGCAGCCATTCCAATTTATAATTTTGTGTTTAATAAAAATGTTTTTTAAAATTATTGGTATCAGTTTATTTCATTAGAAAATTGTTTCTCGATAAATTCAGAGAGTTGATAATCTGCAAGGATTCAGCAAAATAAGCTGTAATTCGAAAAATTTCAGAGATAAATCAATGAATGAAAAAACAAAATGCTCGCAAAAGAAGCCTCTTTCGTATAGGGTGCAAGCACTTTCTATGCCATTACTCAATTAACACAAAGGGTGAGTCAAAAATTAAGAATAAATCATGGTTCGAGTTATTCCACCACCATCAAGAAGGCTTTGAAATAATTTTCATCTCTATATTTTTTTTTTAGAAAAATGCATTACCTACCAACAAATAAAAAAAAACGGCCTACTATAGCCTAAGATAGGTCAAATATCAAGTGCGTCACTTTTTTTGGAACTGAGTGTATAAATCCCCCTTTAGCCTTCAATTGATCTGATGTGGAAAACAATTGTTGTCATGTCAATCAAAACAAAAAAATAGTTAGTGTAATTCTCAGAGTGACAGACAGAGCGTTACTGTCATTTTCGATTCAGTGGAATTGCGATGAAAAACTTCCAGCTACAGATGCGATACAGATGAGTTATTGCCAAAGAAGTCTTAAGAAAGGTATGAGAAACACGGGATTTATTGAATGGTGCAATAGTAAAAAAGTGGAAACACCAAATAAAGAAGAAGTATTTTTGGCTCATTTCCTAAAAATGTCTGAAACCTAGAGGCCAAACACCATGGGCATCGTTCCGCGATAAGCTTATGCCTAGATAATGCTTCAAACGGTATACACACAATAGATATATTATAATATCACTAATTATCAGAAGATAGAGAATTAGTTGTTCCTATATTTGCAGGAATAATTGATTGAACAAATCAATCAATTTTCTACGCTTGTAGAAAATATATTGTTGTATAAGTGGTTGGTGATGGAATATAAAAGTTTAAGTTTGTTTGTTGCCGTTAAGTATGTATGTTCAGAATCATCCATCAAATTGCACTATTTATTGTAAGAATTAAGAAATATTGAGAAATAAAAATTGATTATTATAAAAATCCCCCTATAGATTTGGATTGATCTGACGAGAAACGTCAATTTGTCATGCCAATCAAACCTAATAAGTTTGAAATTGTAGAACTGACAGACACAGCGTTACTGTCATTTTCGATTCAGTGGAAATGCCACAATGTGATCAAAAACTTCTAGCTATAGGGATTTGATACAGATGCGTTATCACCAACGAAGTCTTAAGAAAGGTATGAGAAGCTATACACGCGTTTTATTGAATGGTGCAACAATAAAGAAATGAAAAAACCGAATGAAGAATAGGTATTTTTGGCTCATTTCTTAGAAGTGTCTGGAACCTAGAGACCAAACTCCTAATGGGCCTGCTGGCTACCGCAATGAACCAACATAATGCGTCAAACTGTAAGTTCACAATAGCTATTACTAATAATTAATAGATAGAGAATATATCTCTTGTTAGTTGTTCCTATTTGCTTGAATAATTAATTGAACGATTCAATCAATTTCCTACGCTTGTAGAAAAAATATTGTTCCTAACTCATGCGGAAAGTTTCTTTCCCGCACTCGACTGCACTTTCCGCACTTGTTAGGAAAATTACTATTCCTTGATGCCTAATTTTGAATTGCAACTGTAGATTAGGCGAATATTCGTGAAACAAGTCAAATTATATAATGAAAGTTACAATGGAATGAGAATAACCATCATTTCCATAATTCCCACGTCACTTGTATCAGCTCTATCTATACGTACTTACCTACTTGTATAAATTACCTATCGCTCAAGTGTTTGAAATGAAAATATCTAACGGAATCACCAACTAGCCATGAAATTGGGTAAATATCCAATTATCTGGTTTTCTCATTAAAAAAGGTGTATTATACAAATACTCATCAGCTTTACCATTTGTTTGTAAAATCGGAGTCAAATCTTAGGAATAGAGAGGTCACTGATTTCACTTAGGAACAATCCATTCAAAAATCACATCAGTTCACCAATGACAATTTCATATACAGTGTGACCCATTTAAGATGGAAGCACCCTTATAAAACTTACATTTTTCAACCGATTGGAATGATTTTTTTTTTGTTAGGTAGATATTCAAAAAGTCTATTAGGACACCAAATATCATGAATAAATCTCCATTTCCAGGGCCAACTAATCTGATTTTTCAAGGTCAAAAATCTAAAAAAATTACTAGCGATTTTTTTATAAAAAATCTGACTACACCACTGGATTTGTGACATTTTCAAATGGGTAACATGTAAATTACGTTGAAATGCGTCAATCAATAAAAAAGTTATATTTTTATTACTGAACAGATTTCGATGAAACTGTGATCAGTAATATTTCAAGACATCCTGAATCCAGTGGAGTATACAGAATTTTCATGAAATTCCTGAACATGAATTGGTGGGTTGATTAAACGGCATATTTTTCAAACTTCATTCCTTTATAACTTTTTTATTGATTGACGCATTTCAACGTAATTTACATGTTACCCATTTGAAAATGTCACAAATCCAGTGGTGTAGTCAGATTTTTTATAAAAAAATCGCTAGTAATTTTTTTAGATTTTTGACCTTGAAAAATCAGATTAGTTGGCCCTGGAAATGGAGATTTATTCATGATATTTGGTGTCCTAATAGACTTTTTGAATATCTACCTAACAAAAAAAAAATCCTTCCAATCGGTTGAAAAATGTAAGTTTTATAAGGGTGCTTCCATCTTAAATGGGTCACACTGTATATACTCAAATACCAAATGATGAAGAGGATAGGATAAATAATTAATAGATTTTTTTTAAATCTCATTCACCTGTTCTGATAAATTTGTTATTCCTATACAGATTTAGTGAAAGTATGGAGAACTTGATTTGTGATTAAGAACTATATACTCTACAGGGTTTTTTTCTTGGTTTTTGTACATTTATTAATATAAGTATAGATATACTTGCAAACGGGTCGCGGAAATTTGATCGAAAGACAAATGATAGAAAAACATTTGATAGAAGTCTTTTGATCGAAAGTGTTTTAGATAGAAATGCATTTGATCGAATGTTTTATGATAGAAAATACATTTGATAGAAACATGAATGATAGAAAATACAATTGATAGGAAAAATATTTGATAGAAAATACACTTGATAGAAACACTCAGAAACAGCATTTGATAGAAAATTCAACGGGGCTACGCTCAAGTTAGGTCAGTACGTTTGTGAAGATATGATCCTTCTTCATACAGGGTGTCCGCTAAAAGGAGGTCAATCCATTAACCACATATTCCTTGAACAAAAACAATATGAGTTTCTAAATATCATTTTTCATTTTAGCCCTTCATATTCGGTATACAGGGTGTCAAAGTTGGAAATTAAAAACTGTTTTTTTCTAATTACTCGCGTATTTGATAAGATATTAATCTCAAAATTGGTACATTACTTCAGCACAAAGAGTTACATCGTGTGAGGAAAACAAAACAGAAAATAACTGTCAAATATTCAAGATACTGGGGGTCAAGTACACACTTGCCCCCATATTTTGTTTGTACGTGCGATAATGACTTCCTATCTATTTTTCTTCAAGTGTTCAATCATTTTTGAGTATTTTCTGTTTCCTGTAAAATTTCGATTGAATCATTTGTTTTTAAGATAATTCGAAAAGTACTGGTTATTGTTTGATGCCTATGCGGCTTAGGTATAATCTCATAATGTTCACATACTCTTATTTATTTCGTCGAAATTGAAAGAGGGCGTATCTTTTTACGTACGAAATGGTAAATATGGAAATACCGGGTGCTCGGAGCAAATGTACTAAAATAATTTTTAGAAAAAAAAAAATTAAAAAGTGTAAACATTATTTTAATACATTCGCTCTGAGCACCTGGAATTTCCATATTCACCTTTCCGTACGTGATAATAAGATACGCGGCCCTTTTCTAATTTCGACGAAATAAATAGGAGTATGTGAACATTATGAGATTACCGTAAGCCGCAAGGCATCAAACAATAACCAGTACTTTTCGAATTATCTTAAAAACAAATAATTTTATCGGAATTTTACAAAAATCAAAAAATACTCAAAAATGATTGAACACATGAAGAAAAATAGATAGGAAGTCATTAGCGCACGTACAAAAAAAATATGGGGGTAAGTGTGTACTTGACCCCCAGTATTTTGAATATTTGACAGTTATTTTCTGTTTTGTTTTCCTCACACGATGTAACTCTTTGTGCTGAAGTAATGTACCTATTTTGAGATTAATATCTTATTAAATACGCGAGTAATTAGAAAAAAACAGTTTTTAATTTTCAACTTTGACACCCTGTATATCGAATAAGAAGGGCTAAAATGAAGAATGGTATCTAGAAACTCATATTATTTTTGTTCAAAGAATATATGGTTAATGGATTGACCTCCTTTTAGCGGACACCCTGTATATTTGAGAAGGAGGAGCTAGATGGAAATCGAAGCTTATGAATTTATAAATACCACAAACTTCTAGCTCCTTCCTCTCAAATATATGAGGAAGGATCATATCTTCACAAACGAACTGACCTAACTTGAGCGTAGCCCCGTTGAATTTTCTATCAATTGTATTTTCTATCATTTATGTTTCTATCAAATGTATTTTCTATCATAAAACATTCGATCAAATGTATTTTCGGTGAAAAGTTCTTTCAATTTTTTGATTTTCGATCAAAAGACTTCTACCAAATGTTTTTCTATCATTTCCGCCACCCACTTGCAAACATGTGCGGACTATGGGGAGATTAATTTGATAAATCAAAACAGGCTTGTTTGTCAAAATTCCACAACAATGCTTTTTTATTCAGAATTCAATGAGTAACTTGATATCTCCAAGGCATTCGATCGAGTCTGGCACCACGGACTCCTCGCCAAGCTTCCATCTTATGGCTTGCCTCCCCAGCTATGTTCTCTGCTAGCTAGTTTTCTCTCAAACAGTAGTGGTACACGGTACACGGAGTTTCATCTGACTCTCTTATCATAAATGCTGGTGTTCCGTAAGGATCAATTCTAGCACCAACACTATTTCTACTCCATATCAACGATTTGTTGAAAGCAACTTCATGTCCATGTACACAGCTTCGCGGTTAATACTACCCTTCATACCGCCTTCTCTTCTAGGGCTCCTATACCAGCCAGGCAACCCAGCGAGCACAAAAACATCTCAGAGATGTTAAAAGTTCGAGATTTCGAGATATTGAACCTCCACTGCGATGTTCTGTTCACAAATGAATAAAACTATTATAGAACCGCAGGCGGCAATTATCGAGATTTCCTTGATATGTCACAAAACTACCTTATCCCTAGTTCCTTTTAAAGCCTTTTCATGGACACAACAAAACATTTTCAACGCGTCTTGCGCACATTAAATCGCTGTAAAAAAACCATTTTTGAGGTATTTTTCTGAAGCCTTTTATCAAAATGCACTTTTGCATTAGGATTCCATTTCCCTTGAATGAAAAAATGCATTAAAAATAGATTGAACATAAAAATATCTTCTTGATATGAAATTACCTTCTTAATCGGTTTCTGAGTAGTGCTTACTACACACAGACATATAATTGGAAATAGTTTTCCCAATTTTCGAAATGTTCTCCACAATGCATAATTTTGCAACTGCGGAGAAGCTGTGTATTGATAAATTCGTACTTTTATATATTGACTACACTGAGGCACCGAACAACACATCTTGCATCTGATGGTCATTATTACAAACTAAATAAGTCTTCTAATACAATAAACTTCACCAAATTCCTTTCTGTTCGTTAGCAGCGTGATGTAAGCGTGTCACGCTGCAAACGCGAATGCCAATTGCGAACAAGAAGAACAAAATCGAAAACAAGTCAGAATTCATCGTATTGTGACGTAAGCATGAGACGTTGTGGTGGGGCAAACAAAGAAAGGGCACAAAAGAACAAATACAATACTTTCAATATCCTTCTAAGACCTCTTTGGGAAGTGCATATTACGCCTCAAAAAAACATCCTCATGCCTACATTTCTAAAACATCCCAAAACATCCCAGGAATACCTCTCAGTAGGCAAACAAAGAAATGCCACAGAAGAACAAAAACAATACTTCAATATCCTTCAGTGCATATATATTACGTCTCAAAATAACATCCTCATGCCAACATTTTCAAAACATCCCAAAACATCCCAGAGATGTTTGTGCTCGCTGGGAAATCAGAAACGAACGAGGAAGAAATGTTGACAACATAAATATGGACTCGGCAACAATTCTCAACAACAATTCTCCAATAACTTGGCAGATTTCAATGCAAACAAAACACTAGCATGCCTTTTCTCTATAGAAAAGCCGATCTCACTGTGCCCAACACAAGCTTGTCAGGAGTAACCATACCTTTGAAGACATCCATTTCGATGCTTGGTATTACTATCAGCAACAACCTTTCTTGGTAAAATCACGTGAGATCAATTGCTAAAAGTGCATTCCAAAACTTGGTGTTCTGTTTCGGGCCAGGAGGCCAATTAGTTCACAGAGTGTATTTACCCCCATATGAATAATAATACAATACAAGTTATAGTTGTTTTCTGGAGTATGTTCATCAGGCAAAAATAGTTATTTATTATACAAGGGAAAAAAGTAGTAGATTTTAGCTCCAGGTTGTGTTGTCTCCCGACGCGTAGCGTGAGCTAAAATTAATATTTTTTCCGTGTATAATACACTTTTTTTTTCTGTGACAGAAGAAAGGATGGATCAATATTGAGAAGATATTACATTATTTTGAAATCTGAAAATTATCGACGTGAAATTTTGAGTTTTCAACAGTAGGGACACCGATACGTTTCAGTCATCTTTGTCATTCTTTTGAAGTAATCAAATATCTGATGTCACTCCTGTCAGTCAAATTCTGTGATTTGATGTCAAAAAATTGCGAATTTAGTGGTTGTGTGGTAATATACGTTCTTTCTCGGAGACGGTATTATTGACTCATTTTTCGGAAGTATGGCACATCAAAAGCCATCAACAGTGTATATATATGTGATATATATCCGGAAAAAAGTACTCACTTTTTTCCCACGGGAAAAAAGTAATTTATGAAAAGTGACATTTTATAACCTGCCAACAGAGATGAAATGCCAAACTTTTTTCCCGTCACAGAAAAAACTTATTTTTTATCTCCCACCTCTCAGAATAAATTTGAAAAAAATCTGGTCTCATCACGTATACAGGGTGTCCCAAAAATCAACGTCATCCTTTGAAGGGCTGATAGTTCAGCTCTAGCTCATGACTGCGACCATAATATCACAATATGACCTCAGTAAAATATTGATAGTTTTGGAGACATTGGCATTTTCATGAAGTTCGTGAAAACCGGAACCTTTGATCAGTATTTCTAGTGCCGCAGGTACAAAACTTCATAGTTTAAGATTCCAATTTTTGTTAGGCAACCTGATAACCCTTCTATATCTATAATAAAGCGTTATGCAATAAAACCTGTAGGTTGTTTTAAGTTGAATTCATTTTAATATTCGAGTATTAAATATGCGATATCATTTATTTCCTGATGGACGAACGGGACTATACTGCATGTGATTGTTGATCCGGTATAATTTCACTGAATAAACATATGTTCTTTCTATTTTTATGGTATTTGCTCTTACAGGGGCGTCCGCAGAAATAATCTCAGGGGGGAGGCAAGTCACAATAATAATGTACAATATTCAGTACATATCAAAAACAGTTTTTGCATGACCTATAAGAGATTTTGCACCGACGAAAGCGGGAATACAGGGTATATAGAGTAGGTACTCTCTAGGCTAAAAAATTTTCCGGGATTTTTCTGGCAATAAATCTACCAATATGTTTTCAGCAGCTTCTTCAATCGTTTTTTCACACATTTCTGCAATATTTATTGAAAAAACTTAGGAAAGCAATTTAGAAAATATGCTAGCACACTTTTTCGATGTCCACAAAAAGCAATATGGCTACTCTTCTTTATCGGTATAGTCATGATAATCAAACTTGATTTTGTGATTTTTGTGTCCAGATTTTCACTTTCATATTGTCAATAATTGACTTTATAATGAGATTCTTTCAATTAGAATCATCGAGTCGTTCAAAAAATAGTATATAAACCTCGAAAGTCGAAAGTGAGTTATTTCTTCCCTCAGTGCATTGTAGCACCCTGTAGCACCTTGACATCACATATACACTCAGTTCCAATAAAAGTAACGCACTTGATATTTGACCTATCTTCATAAAAAAAAGTAGGCCGATTTTTTTTTATTTGTTGGTAGGTAATGCATCTGCCATTTCTGCGAGACTTTCCGGATTCCTCTCGCGAGAACGTGCCCTTCTCCCTAATTCATCCCACAAATGTTCTATAGGATTCATATCAAGGCTTCTCGCAGGCCATTGTACTGTGGTAATACCAGTAGCTTCTAAGAAGTTTCGCACTATTGCTGCGGTGTGTGATCGGGCATTATCCTGCATCAATATAAAATTATTGCCCACTAACTCTGCATAAGGTAAGACATAAAATGTCAATGTGAATTTGGGCATTCATCGACTGCCTCACCGGAAAAACATGAAGGGGTGTCTTTCCATTCATTGAAATCCCTCCCCACACCATAACGGACCCACCATTAAAACTTTCGCATTCTGTTATTAAATTTTGATTAAACCGTTCACCAGTTCTTCTCCACACTCTTTTTCTTCCATCCACCATGTTATGGCAAAACCTTGACTCATCCGTAAACAAGACATTCGACCATTCAGGAATATTCCACTGTCCATAATTTTCAACAAAATTTCTTCTAGCAGCACGATGTTCAGGCAATAATTTGGGACCTTTTGCAGGTCTCCTAGCTTTCAAATTAACTTCTTTTAGACGTCTACATACCGTCTGCTTACTAACTGCAACATCACGAATTTGGCGAAGATCTTGCTGAACATTTACCGCAGTATTTGATCGATTCCGTAAAATCCGCAATCTCAAGAAGCGATCATCTCTTGGAGAAGTTTTTCGGGGGCGACCAGAACCGACCCTACGAGCGGTGGTTCCTGTTTGTTCGTACTTGCGGGTTGCTCTACGAGCAGTTGCTTCATGAACTCCCACTGCACGAGCGGCGTTTACTACGCCCATCGTTTACTAACGCAACTGATCTTGCTACTTGTTCAGGATTTATTTGAGGCATTTTATGTAATTTCAGTCAATAAAACAAGACACTTAATTAATGACACAACGACAAATGGTCAAATATGGAAGCATACAACAAATTAGTTGCTATGGCAATGGCATTTGTTTTTTTAAAGACAATGTGAGTACAACCCAATCAATTTTGACTACTTTGATCCTTCAATAAATGGTTCGCATCAAGGAGGCTTTGAAAAAATTTTCACCTCTTTATTTATTTTTAAGACAAATGCATCACCTACAAACAAATAAAAAATAAAATAAAATTCGGCCTACTATTTTTTGTTTTTTTTTCAAGAAGATAGATCAAATAGCAAGTGTGTCACTTTTTTTGGAACTGAGTGAAGGTATTCTGTTAGCAGCCAAAATTACAATGAAAAATTGCACGTGATAATAATCATATTCTTGTTCGAACAAAAATGGCATTCTCATAGTCTTGAGCAAATTAATCAATTACTTCGTTGATGAAATTACCTTTATATACATATATCTATTTATAAGATGTCGATGAATACTAATCAAACAAAGTCTCAGAAAGTCACTATAATAATCAAAATAGGAATTGGATAATGCAAATGTATCTAGTTTAGAAAGTAGTAAGGATCAGGCGCTAGGGGGGGGGGGAAACAAACGCCCCCTTGCTCCCCCCACCGGACGCCCCTCAGCTCAATTCCTCAGTTTATTAAGAGATCATTTTTGATTGTACTTAAAGTTGGACCAATACTTGTTTGATCAGTAAGCAAACAATGTATGCACGCAGATATCGAAATGAGTCAACAACCAACGAAAGTAGCGTTATAGTAAGTACATATTACTTATTATAAGTAAGTAAGAAGTATTTGGGTAATTCATTATTACCTTTTTTTGTTGACGGTTCATGCACGAGCTCATTTCCTGTAGGTGCATACCAACATATTTGGAAAAACGATGAATAATTGAGAAAAACTAAATTACTCATCTCCATTTCCCATCAAATATTCCTCTGGGACTCTGTCTGATGCTCGTCTGTTGAGTAATCACAATCTAATATACCGGGTGGACCATTTAAGACTCGCAGAAAAATGATTTTACAAAAAAATAACCTAACACGTCGACTTTTATTTGAAGAGGGACACCGTTTGTTGCAAAAAAGATAATACATACTTCAACCCTCTACTCCCCGAGCAACCCTCTCGATAATTTGAAAATTCAATTCTGACACTAGAGTGCAGAGTATTTTGAATTTCAACTAGCTCGAGATACTCGAGTTCGAATGTTTTTTTTCCAATGGGCATTGTCATTCAATTACTCCACTGTATCGTTAGGGACCTAAATTAATTTTTCTTCTCACGCTTTTTTTATTCAAATAATGAGTATATGCGTTGTTCGAAATTATTGAAATTCAGAGCTCATCAAAAAGATGTTAGAGTCCTGAAGTTGAATAAACATGTTGAAAAGGAATATTCTCAGATAAATTATGAACATACAAAAATGGATATATATTTATATAAAGCAATACATTGAGAATTCGCATTCTCTATGTGATGAGAATATAAACTCTTTTTCAGTTTATTCAATAAGAAACAACTACTTTCCTTGCTATATGCCACGACGAACATTGAATTATATCTATTGAACACACACGATAAGAGTTTGAAAATAAAATATAAAATCTTCTGAAATTGAGAATTTGCATTCTCCTTCAGACAAAAATATGTATATGCACACATCATTCTGAATATTCAACAGAAAACAACTATACTTTCCTGGCTATTTGCCACGTCGAACATTGAATTATATCTGATGAACATCCAAAAGGAGAACATGAAAAATAAAAAGTAGAATCCTCCGAAATTGAGAATTGACATTCTTTTTCAAATCGGATGAATAATATGATGTATAATAATATAGAAATATAACTTACCAATTTATACAGCATTGAAATGAAGATTGGAATGCATAGGAGAAGTATACTGGCATAAACTCTGATCTTGATGAGCTTGAAAACTTCCAAAAATAATCATTCATATGAGTGGTATGGGAAATATTATTTCTCACACACAGGTTATATGACTTTATTGCAATGAAACCATTTCGAATTTCTAAATTCTCATCAGTAACCATGATGTCCACTTATTCTTACAGTCATTCTTCATGATATACACAATTTTCATCTCTCTATAATACAACTAAAACCGAGTAAAACTATAACAAAATGACATCTGAGAAAATTTGTTGACATTCTATTCCTGTCATCTGGACGTTTTTGCTTTTGGGTGTATGATAAATTGACATTCATCATACAGGGCGTGGAAAGAAATTCTTAATTGAGACTCTATCACGAATCTGCGATTAGAGGTCTATAAAAATCACAAGTTTCCATCGTTCAAGTTTGAACCCCCTGATTGGGTATGAAAGTGTTGAAAGGGAATATTCTCAGATAAATTATGAACATACAAAAATGGATATATATTTATATAAAGCAATACATTGAGAATTCGCATTCTCTATGTGATGAGAATATCAACTCTTTTTCAGTTTATTCAATAGAAAACAACTACTTTCCTAGCTATATGCCACGACGAACATTGAATTATATCTATTGAACACACACGATAAGAGTTTGAAAATAAAATATAAAATCTTCTGAAATTGAGAATTTGCATAATAGAATTCAAGATGGCAGATTCAAATTGGCTGTCGAGTTTTGTAATTATAATCCGATTCAATACAAAATTGGTATATGCGGATTTTGGGAGATTATGATTATTTTGTCAAAATTGGAAAATTCAAGATGACTGATTCAATATGGGGAAGATTTTTGTAATTATGATCCGATTTTATCGAAATTTGGTGTCTGGAATTTTCGGGGCCGGAGATTACGATTCCTCCGTCAAAATTAGGGAATTCAAGATGACGGATCCAATATGGCGGATGAGTTTTGTAATAATTATGATCCGATTCTATTAAAAATTCGTGTCTGAGGGTTTTTGGGGTTGGAGATTATGATTTTTTCGTCAGAATTGTGAAATTCAAGATGACAGATCCAATATAGCAAACGAGCTTAGTAATAAATAGTCGTTTGAAGAGCTCGACAGAAGTAGAAAATGAATAGTAGTTCAAGAAACCAAAGAGATAGGCTGCCTATAACTGAATGAAGTAGAAAATAAGTTGTATTTTGAAGAACTAAAGAAACACCGCTCTTGTGGATAGTCAAAAATTAGTACAAAATAAAATGGTAAAAGTGTGTTGATGAATATTTAACTGAAGAAATATTTTCTAGAAATAATGTATAAGCATAGCAAATAACGTTTGCCGGGTCAACTAGTATAAAATTAATTGGTAAAGAAACTTATTATATCTGCACGTTCAATATACAATTCAATTTATGAAACAGTCAGTAATAAATACCAAAATATATGTGCAGACTGTTTGGTTTAGAATGCAATGCGATCTGTTACGCATCGTGACAACAAGGCGTAGTTACGCGTATGTACAAGTCGCAGTTATATTTCACTTTGTATCATTTTGAATGAGTGTATCCGATTTGAATAGTCAAAAGAACAATGATGGAGTACTATCCATTCGAGACAAATTATTGAGCTTTCGAATCCCAGATACGAATACGTATTAGCTGTTAAAGTGTTAAATGATTGGTATTTCTGTATCATATGATGATTCCATCAAGAAGAAACTAATATCAAGATAACAAGTGGATGAAAAAAATGAATGATGGATCTTCGAGAAGTACCAAAGAAATATCTAGTAGTTTACATACCCCGCAAGTTGAATTCGTCGAGGAGTAATACCAAAAATAATTTTACTGTAGAAATCTGATGAGTTTCTAGCAAGAATTCTTGTGAATTTGTGTGAATCATGAGCGAACAAATATATTTAACCGAATTCATATTCAAGGAACAAATAAAATTATCTTTTTTCGTGTACTAGTAATGTCTTTGAAAATCTTGTATTTGGGTAAGATGTCGTCTAGATTTCACATTGTAATATGTATTTTGTCTCATTTCCAACGATTTTTTCTACAACATAATATAACAAACCGTTCCAGAATCGGACAAAAATGTTTCAAAATGAATATTCAATTTTGTAAATGAATAAAAACAGCTTGAAGTCATTTCCACATAATGTTCTCAAAATGAACAACAATGGTAGATTTCGGGAGGAAAACAACTACTTTCCGAACGAATTGAAACAAAACGCAAATGAAAGGGGGAAATGTCCCCGTTGCGAATATCCAAACGTGCCGCGATTCAAACTGATCTAAGTAAGTGGCAGAGAGTCAATATTCCCGAGAATATTCCGCCCTCGTCGAAAGATAATATCCGATGAACCAGTGTAAAACTCACGTGGTGTTCGCACTACAAGAATTCTAAAGGCCGTGTCTCACGGTCCAACAAGTTGATCAAATCTGTTCGATGTGACGTCATTCTTGCCTGTTTGACTCAAATGTAAATAAAAATCCATTGTATGGTAAGTATTTGCAGAGTGGACATTCATCATGGAATGAACGAGTTTTCCAATAAGTTGTTCAAGTTGTAAGTCATAATAAGGAGGCCAATAATAATAAGTACCTAACATGGATGTGACTTCATCAAAAATATAACTTCTTGTATATAATATGTCTGATTAGGAGATGCTAATATCACGAATTGGGGATGATATTTGTATACTACAGAATTTTTCCGATAACCACTAAAATATTCGCTATGTTCCGAACCACCCTGTATATTGTTAGTACGTGCAGGAATTATCATACTTCATAGTAGATTTGTATCGATCATTCGAACAATCAATGCACAGTTGATTTGGTTTTGATATTATGAAAGGTGTCTTCACAATTTCTATCTATAAAATTTTGGAAAAGTTAAGTCAAGTCAACTTCATCACCCTATATAATCTTAACTGTTGATTTTATTTAGCGCGTTGTTGCAATGGAGACATTTGATCAGCACCACGAGTACTACAATATATAAAAAATTCGAGTAAATTCCCCGAAAGCCAATTTCCCATTGATGCGGTGCAGGGTCCTTTGCAGCCGATTATAACTGAGGATTCTGCCAATTATAAAAATTGACTTTCTACTTTCCACTGTTCGAATTTCAGTAACCATGAGTAAACCTACTCCGAGAGGTACTCACTCCTCGCTTCTGGTGTTCTAGAAGGAGTATCCGATTTAGAATAAACAACCCAAGTAGGTATATTGCAGTAGGTTGAAGCTCCTCCCCATCAATCCATCATCACGTGAAATCGAATCAAGAAGCCCATCATCATCAAGAAGTGGCAGGGGTCTCTTGGAGATCCGATAGTCTCTTGTTTCTCTCCTTTCTGTCCCCGTCAACTCAACAAATGTAAAGAAGAAAAAGAAGAACCAAAGTCGAGTAGGTAGTAGGTTTTGTTAGGTGTTAGGTTAGTGTATCGCCATCAACAGGTGTATGAAGAAGTGACGGTGTTTGGTTGGTCCTGCCATACACGTGGGTATCGTAAGGCTGAAGCTACAACTAGAGATTGAAAAAAGAACGATTTTTTGTTATGACTTTTGGTACAAACATTATTGGGGATGTTTGTGAGTGTGCTGTGAGTTGATGTTAGTTTCTCGCATTGCAGAAGGAAAGTTGAGGTAGGTTAAACCGTTGAATTCTGTGAATATTATTATTTTCTTGACAGTTGGCAGTTGGTGAATGGCTCATCAAAAATATTTTTTGAATGAGCTAGTACTACTTGAGGAGCAAAAATACCTCTTCAGCTCACCCTATTTACTTTTCTGTCTTCTTTCAGTGAATTTTCCATTCAAATTCACAGGGTGTTTCATTACTAACTGGAAATACTTCAACTTTAGAATACTGACCTCAAAATGTAGAGATTTTACCAAAATCACCTATAGATAAAATGTATATCTCATGTCTAAGTCGTTTAAAAATTCGAAAATGTTATGTTATGTTTTTTGTTGATATGGATGAAAGGTTTCATTTACGTGAAGAATGTAATCCTGATGATCAACAACACCGAAATAATTAATACACATCAAAGTCAAAATTTTCATTAATCCAGATTTTTTGGGGATTTTCTTTCCTCGTCTCTATGAAATAAAAATATGAATACTATTTCAATATACGTGTAGTGAGGACAAATCAGATGATTTGCCCCAAAATGTCACTGCGTTTAAAGAATTTTCCTATCAGAGAGCGTAAACGAAAAATTCACTTGCTTGTCAGTGACAATTTGTATTGAAAAAGGTTTGAAGGAGAGAAATAAAGGTATATAGAAAAAATATCAAATTTTCACTTATCTTTGGACGTTTCGGGAACGAATGTGCCTCCGTTTCCGACATAAAAATTGATTTTTTTTATGGCAAATTCGTATTTGTCCTGACACTTTTCAGTTCTCAGTGACAATTGGTGACATTGGTAATCAAATGAGTTACAGGATGTTTTCATTAATTAATCTTGAATTCACCATTTTCATATTCAGATTTCAGTAGTGAATACCATGTTCTATCTATATCAACTGAACAGGAAGCAATGCTATTGTCTCCGTTCAGAAGAATGCAAGCAGATTCTTTCATTTTTCTGACATATGTTTATATGAACTTTTTCTCATTTTCACCCAAAAATACGACTTTGAAATTTTAGACACTTCCTGCATAGTTGAAATATTTCTTACACTGAGAGGACAGTTTCTCGTAGATAGATAAAGTTTAATCAAAATTGAGAAATATCTGCATTGAATATGGACTATAAGTTATTGAATTTGACTCAAATACACCCTGATATCTCAGTTATTATAATGATGCTATCCTCATTAAACTGTATGTATGTATGTTGAAACAATGAAGTATTTAGCAGAGTGAAAAGTTTCATTCACCATTGGCGTGCAATGTTGAGGGGTACAAAAAAGGCCATTGTTCGGAAAAATGATGTTAGGGCTTAATTCAAATAACTGTTTCCATCAGATTCAGAATCAGCATCCTCAAAAATCCCCCAATTCATATTTTCAAAATCTCAAGAGAATTTCAAAGTCCTGCTTTTCATGACTACGCCCCAAAATCTCAGTTATAAATGATGTGATTTTCTCGAAGCTGTGATGTTAATTATATGTTATCTTTTAAATATACAATCACCATCAAAATTTCAAGAAAATCGCATCGTTGATAACTGAGATTTAAGGGTGTTGTAATGAAAAGCAAGATTTTGAATTTTTTTCATTTTAGCTCTTGGGATCTTGAAAATAGGAGTTGGGGAGTTTTTGAGGATGCTGATTATGAATCTGACAAAAAAGTTATTTAAAATGAGTCCTAATATCCTTTTTCCAAATAAAGCCTTTCATGTACCCCTCAACATCGCACGCCAATGGCGAATAAAACTGTTCATTCTGCTTAATACTTCCTTATTCTAACATACAATCACTACAAATTTCAAGAGAATCGCACCATTATTAACTCAGATATCAGATGTATTCATGAAAAGAGGGACACACTGTATATACTTAATGATGAACGAATATCACTTCCTCTATACTCTAAATTAAAAAATATCTGCATTGAATATGGACTAAGTTATTACATTTGACACTAACAAATCATATTATATTCTGTTGACTCAAATATATATACTTAATGATGAACGAATATCACTTCCTCTATATACTTGAATGTACCTCAAATATAAATGAATAATTGTTTAACAGTAAGTTATGGAAATTAATAGTTAACAAATCATTATTCAATGATAATTGATATTTTTCAGTAATATACGGTACATTAATAGTTGAGAAATTCATATTTAAATATGAATTGATTTTTATTCACATAAATTACATACGGCAATAATACAAAAGAATATATTCGAAATATTAATACCTTTAATAAATATTTGTTATTGATAAAAGGAATATCTAAACTCATATTGATGTTCTGAAATCCTGCTATTATGATGAGAGTATTCTATTTCCTCTTCCTTCAGATCATGGTTGAACCTGGAATATACCAATAAAAAGTTCAATATAGTAGAGATAGGTATACCGTACAGGGTAGGGTGTTTGTTGATAGATTTTGCTCAAAAATTTCCGAAATAAATTGATATTTCTTCGAAAATGGCTTTAGATAGGCATAGGGAAACATTGGACAAACCTGATGAGAAATCAACGTAGTTTCAGAAAATTAAATAATTTACAAGGTTCCAATTGAAGTAACAAAGTTGCTTCTTCTTTCTGATACAAGCGGCAACACTGTATCGATGAATGTATTTTAGAGGAATAGCGAATGCTCAATTATTGATGCATAAAAATTTTCAGAATAATCTGTCGTTCCGTTCTTCAGATACCTCTGATACACCATCCACCGTGAATCACTCTGTATACCTACCTCACGGTCTACAGGGTCATTCACCTAACTAACTCATTAAATGTTTATAGAGAATCAAAAGTGACATCAATCTGAAATGTTGGGTATACACAGCCATTGCGTGATGTGATCTACAGTATGTCCAAGATAAGGTTATTTTTAGTTTTTTAGTCATATCGAGAAAAGTGAATTTTTGGAATATTTTTTTTTCTCCGTTATTATTGGTGAAACAGAAAAACTGAAAATACTTTTCCATAGCAACTTTTGATGAAGTTTAACGTGGTTATACCGATTTTTGTATGCGACGTTTCGTATCACCATCACCATCATCACTTTCGTTTTTTGAATAAGTACGGTCCTGATGATTTTTTCACAGATTCTGAAAGATTTTTTTATTCTAAATTCAACCATGTATTATACAAGGTGATTTGAATGTGTTTCAATCTATTTCTATCCATTATCAATGTTCTTTCGAACTTCCAAAGGAAAAGTGCCATCAGTTCCAGTTCAACAGTGGTAAACTATTGAGGCCTAGTTGAAAGAATTTTTAGTTTGTTGATTTCTAGGTTTTTCTAAGTGACTTAGGCAAGCCAAGGTTAGTTTATTTCATTGTACCACAGTATTTCACCTGATTCAGCTACTGTGCTAGCGAAACATAATATCGTTTGTGAAGTTCAGGTATACTTGGATACAAAACATAAAAAAATTAAATGTCTGGTGCGTCCTATATAAATTTGCCTTGTAACATTTTTTGTAGCATATGACCCATGAATCTACGACACTGGGTATCTAATTCCGTTGTACCTGACTGCTTATTTCGAAAGATATTCAATAAGATCAGAATCATTGGTCCACTCTGTGGTGAAATATAACGAAAAAACTGTTCCGCCTGCCGAATCTCAATAAACATCCTAGATTTCGGTTAGTAGGCATTTTTATGGAAACGAACAATATGAGATATTTGAAAAGATATTGGCGATTTATATGAAAATAAACTGACCGGGGCCAGAACGAACTGACCAAACCATATTTTTGAGAACTGAAACTAGTGAAAAAATATGCCTGTGCCTATTTCTCAAATCGAGCTTTCACATGCTCGAATCACTAACTCGTAAATAATTCATCAAACAGATTACGTCGGATATTATTACTCTTCTTTCATCTAGGTTTGAGGATTGTTATTGCTTATTCAAAATGACATTCATAAAAAGTATAATAATAATAACATGTTGTTGAACCAATAAAAAAATGCATTTGTAGGTAGATATTATCATTATTGGTTCCGATTCCACTAATGAGTCGAAACTTGGTATTTCCGTTCAATCATTTATGCACCCAAATCAACTTTTATCTTTCATTAACTATTCACTAAAAGATGACCAACTTTTATCTCTTAACGACAAATACAAGTAAAAGTGTGTCTCGCGCAGGCGCGATTCTGTCAGAAGTCAGACATACAATTTCTTCTTCTTATTTTTTCAAAATGTGGTTGAAAATTCACAAAATTCTAGTTGCCTGTTCAAATTAGAATTTGAAAACAATATGACCATATTTCGACTACGAAATAGTCACAAAATGCTCAAACTGGAATGAAATATTACATAAATACAAAAAGCTCAAAGTTATTTTCATACAATGTTAATAATAAAATGAACAACAATGGTAGATTGCGGGAAAAAACAACTACTTTCCTGGCTAATTGAATTACATAGAAAATTGAATTACATCATCCCGAAATCTGTGCATCGACTCGTATAAACGAATACTGATACAAGTGATTCTTTCCTGGATGCCTATTGATCTCGATTTAGCCAGGCCAAGCTAGACACCTACAGACCGGTTTCGAGCTCTTTGACTCTCATCAGTGCAGGGCACTCTCCAGCCAGCAGTCCTAAGACCGCCGACTAAGCGTAACCGAGCCAAACGAGTTGTATGAGATTTGAGTATATAAAAAACAGGAACGAATAGTAAACATGAACAGAAAAAATACAGAACAAATAAAAAAATTGAACGTAAGAAACAAACTGTTATTACAGAAATACATGAAAAATTTAGTTCAATCTAAATCAGATAAAGTATTGTCCTTTTTTGGATTATACATTAGTACATAATATATGTACATTTATTACTTATTTTAAATAGAGCGTGCCAAAATATCATGCAATTCATAAGGTGTATGTGATCAACTAAAGATTCATAATAATATAGGTAATTATGATAAATAATAAGTGTCAAAATATTTTTCAGTAGGTGATGAAATGTTTCAGTAAATCAGCAGATCAATAAGCAAATCAGGAGATCTTCTGAAAATTCAGTCTGGCAACCCTGCAGCGGACGAAAAGTGTTTGCGGATGGAAAGATAGTGTCTGCGAACGAAAAATACTTGCCTTCGGAAATAGTCGGTTTTTTCTTCGGAAATTAGAACGTAAAATTGATTTTTTGTAGGGGTCGACGAAATAGTTATTTATCCAACTAGTTTATTAATCGCCTTTTAATATACAAGTTTGTTACAAAATTTTTCCGTCGACTATATTTCTCATTTCTCCTGCAATGAAGAAAACTTGGTTCGCGAATCCATCATTCATCTGGAAACTGCTAAGAATCACCCAGTAGCCTTGTCACTGACATTAGTGACATTTGACATTTGTCGAAATGATCAACATAGAAAATAAATTCCTTGTGTTAGAAAACAGGGATTAAAATCGTGTCAGAAACTTGGGAAGGTAAACCCGTTAACAGAAAATCTTCAATGAAATCCATATTTCCGATTTAAATGCAGATTCCGTAAGTTATAGCATAAACAATGAATGCACGCGGTGTATGTTTGGTTGCCTATAAAACAATCGTACATTAATAGACAAATCGTTCATTAATAGGGGTCATTAATGAACGATTCCATATACATTAAACCATTTATACGTCCATGCATTAAACCATGGACGTATTTAAACTTAGTCGTTAATACGAGGTCGACGGAAATAGAAATTTACGTGACAAGTCCGGAAAATATAATTTTTTTGGCCGTGTACACAAAATTCTAGACCGAGCCGTAGGCGAGTTCTGGAAGTCTGCGAGTACAAAAAATTGTTTTTGGACGTGTTGCGTACAAGATTTTTTTCGGCAATCATATGAAGAATAACAATTCAATGAGGAACATTTCCATATTATATTTCTTTGTGGAATACAATCTCTTCTTTATTAATTCTTATTTGTATCAAATACTGAAATACTGATACAAAATACCTATACCTACTGACTGCTGCATTGGAAATTGCGTATGGACATTTTCAAACTCACTATCGCTGCTGCTTTCGATAGTTTATCGCGATAATTGCAACCAAACTTTCAAAAATCAAAATGTCAACTAATTTCATGTCAAATAGCTGTCAGCCGATATTTCGCTGCTATGGTAATTATCATCTGCATTTATCAAAACCTTATCTACCAAGATTTTCATAGTTACAGTGACAACAACGACGTGATACTTCCCGGCCTATTCCGGAAAAATGCAAATTTCTCAAAGAAAAGGCGTCCGGGAAGTGAGCCCTTCCTGGACGGTTGCCGAATACTTCTCGAATCCTACTCTAATAAGATTGATATTTTCGGCACTTTTCGGGGTAAATTCGACTTTGCCTCTAACAACATTTTATCTCCCATTTCGCTATCTCAATGAAATCTTCAAAATGAGGTACATATCTAGAAAACTATGTGTTCTAGTGACCTGGTTGAGGTCGCTATCGATTCAGCTCGGCCTGTTTTACTAGAAAATGGGATATTCGCGAGATTTTTTGCTTTTTTCTACGAACTATTGGGATATGAAAATGGTTATATCGTCTCTCGAAGCTTTCTGAATTTTTTTCGCAAGTTGAAAAATGAACATTCTCAATTCTGGGATGAAAATTCTGAAAAAATTCTAAATGACTGATTTCAATCTGAAAAACAAAAATATGTCATCGAATATTCGGATATTTTCACAATAACTTGTTGGTATTTCATATAATTGAAGAAAGTGAATTGCTGTTTTTTAGCGTACTTTGACCAGAAATATCTCAGAAACTATGTGATCTAGCGACCAGGTTGAGGTCGCAATCGATTCAGCTCGGCCTGTTTTACTATAAATGAGATATTCGCGAGATTGAAGGCTTTTTTCTACGAATCATTGGCATATGAAAATGGTTATATCGTCTCTCGAAGCTTTCTAAATTTTTTCCGCAAGTTGAAAAATAAAAATTTTCAATTCAAAAACTGCTTCGGTAATCCGAATCGCTTTGGTTTTTATTAGTTCGGATTATCGAGTCTGCACTGTATTGCAACACCCCTCATCCCTTTTGAAATCCGGGGGTTGTGCTTACCCCTGGTAGGGGGTTGATGTTACGGGGATGAAGAAGGCAGACAAGTCGTTTTTCCACGAATCATAAATCGAAGGATCCGAGCGTTTTTCGGGATTTTCATTTATTTTCAAAGCCCTTGAATCGTTGGACCACCCTGTATATTTCCCGCTATTTACCTGTATGGCACAGATGAAAATCTTCTCTGAAGTCTCGAGCATGAAATTATGATCCAAATCATTTTTTATTATAAGTATTATGTCATCATTCCCGTAATTTTCCAACGATGTATAATGTATAACGTAAGTACCTAATTATTACAGATTCTTTGAAGAAATGAAGGAAAATCGTTGTTATTAAGTTGTCACGCACAGCCAGGAATATAAAACTTTGTAGTTGAATGATGTTATTTGGAGCATTTTGGAGTAAGTACTATGAGAGAGCAATGTACAGTGTGTCCAGTTTTCGATGCTTTTGCATGACATCTCAGTTATCTTTGGAGATAGAACCTTGCGGTTTTCACGGTCCTTTGCCACTTTTTTGTGAAACTCAAGATGGCCCAATCAGATTTTGCAGGATTGTTTCCGTTTATGAGATACAGGGCGATTTTGAAAATTTATACTTTTTGGACCCCCTCTATATCTACGAAGTTTATCAGCGAAAATGTCAAATCGAAATCTTAACCCATAGAGAATTTTATGCAGAATCCAGTGGCGCACACAATTTTTTTTTCGGGGTATGGTTTTGAAGATACGACTCAAACTTATGATTTTTTGAATTGAACACCCTGTATTTTATAAGCTCATTAAATTCCTTATTTTTTTCCGCTCGAAATGATATATGATGTATGAATATAACATTTTCAAAAATGTTCAAAAATCACTAAAACATTGAATTTTAATAGTGGGCTATGGGTTTTTCGAGGGATTTTCATGTAAAGAAATTTACAATTGAAGGAATTTTTTTTTTTTATTGTTCCATGAAGGGGGAAATAACAATTTCAACACTAATTGACTTGCAAAACACAAGACTTCGATGCCTGATATCCACAAATATATAGTAATAAAAAGTTTATAATGTAGAATAAGCACCTGATTGAATATTTACTAAAACAATTGAATTTCGAAATTATTCAGTGATTTATTGATTGAATTGTTCAAATTGATGTCCATTTTCCATCACAAACTTTCTCAATACATATTAATCATTGAATGATGTCTTTGTAATTCCTGGATAACTGCCTCTGTTGTTGCACAAAGTTCTTCAAGTATGTTGGGCCACTCACTGTATTAGGAAGTATTAAGAAAGTTTGTCAACTGTATGTTAGGGAAAATGGATATCAATTCGAACATGTCTATGAATAAGTTACTGAATAATTCCGGAATTCAATTGTTTTAGTAAATATTTAATCAGGTGCTTATTCTACATTATAAACTTTTTATTACTATATATTTGTGGATATCATCAGGTATCGAAGTTTAGTGTTTTGTTGTGTTGATATTGGTTTTGACCTGTCCATGGAGAAATTTGGAGAAATATTTCTTCAATTGGAACGTTTTTTATAAGAAAAATCCATAACCAACTCTCAAAATTCAATATTTTAGTGATTTTGAGCAATTTTGAAAATTGTATATTCATTCGTTATATATCATTTCGAAGATATAAAAGTAAGGAATTCAATGAGATTATGAAATACAGGGTGTTCCATTTAAACAATCATAAGTTTGAGTCGTATTTCCAAAACCATACCCCGAAAGAAAAATTTAAGTGCGCCACTGGATTATGCGTGAAATTCTCTATGCAATAAGATTTTGATTTGACATTTCTGTTGAGAAACTTCGTGGAAATGGAGGGGGTCCAAATAGTATAAATTTTCGAAATCGCCCTGTATCTCATAAACGGAAACAGTCTTGCAAAATCTGATTAGGCAATCTTGAGTTTCACAAAAAAGTGGCACAGGACCGCGAAAACCGCAAGGTTCTATCGCCAAAGATAACTGAGATATCAGGCAAAAGCATCGAAAACTGGACACACTGTACAGTAAAAATAGGTGGCAAAAGATTGAGCTTTGCTCAAAAAGTGCTCTGATGAAACTGGAAACACGATCTAGGAAATAGCCAAAATGCTCAAAGTCAAAGTGGAATGAAATGTTGAATTAATACAAAAACTCAGTCATTTCTACAACAGTTCATTGTTCATAAAGTGAACGACAATGGTAGTTGACGGGAGAAAAACAAAAACTATACTTCCCTGGCTATAATACCACGCTGAACATTAAATCATTACATCCTCCCGAAATCCAAAATTTATGCCCCGATACATATACACGAAACGAGAAAGCGTTTCTTTGATTTTGTTTCGTTCATATGAATCGATGCATAGATTTTGAATTTCGTGATGCATAGATTTTGGATATGGATGCCTATTAGCTTTTATTGGTTTTTCAATGTTCTGCGTGGTATTAGCCAGGAAAGTAGTTTTTTTTTCTCCTGTCATCTAACATTGTCGTATATTTTATGAACGGTTGTGGAAAAGACTTTTTGTATTTATTTCATCAGATCAATCCCTGTACAGGCTTACATTGAAATAAATTGATATAATTCAGGCCCTAAGAAATATCGAGGAATACTTTCGAATGACACCTTGAAAAAATCAAAAAGGACTATAATAAAAATTGGGACAAGATCTTGTTTCCTCCGAAAAGTTCTATATATTCACTTTAGTAATGGGCGTGTACACCTTAGTAGATCTTCCAACTCAAACCATGTTTATAATGATCCTTTTATACATAAATAATGATTGACAACATAATGCGATCGAAAAATCAACTGGAATGTTTCATTTTCGAACATAAATAATAGTACCTTCTGAGAACGGACCCTCTTATGACGTAGAAACCTCATCTTGCCATAGTTGGAAGGAAATACCAAACGCCCGACGGAGACTGAGGCAACTGATATATTACTTCTTTCAACTGTGATCTGAAGCTAATTCACTCTGTCAGAAATCATGTATCATTCATCTCTGTCTGGAATAGTCTTGTTTCAGTATTAGGGGTTTGACGTTATATCATCGCCTCGTTTTCAGAGGTCCGAAAAATCGGGGATTTCAATAATTTTTTATGAAACGTAGGGAGCTCACAGCAAGAAACGGTTTGCGGTGGTGAGCTAGTTTGGGTTAGTTCTATCGAATTATGAAATAACTTTCTTTTATGATATAAGCCTGGGCGTGTGCACCCTAGTAGAACTTTCAACTCAAACCATGTTTATAATGATCCTTTTATGCATAAATAATGATTGACGACATAATTCGATCGAAAAATTAACTGGAATGTTTTATTTTTGGACATAAATAATAGTACCGTCTGAAAACGGACCCTCTTGTGACGTAGAAACCTCATCTCGCCATAGTTAAAAGAAAATACCAAACTCCCGACGACGGAGACTAAGGCAACTGATATATTAATTCTTTCAACTGTGATCTCAGAAATCATGTATCATTCATCTCTGTCTGGAATAGTCTTGTTTCAGTATTGGGGTTTTGACGTCACATCATCGCCTCGTTTTCAGAGGTCCGAAAAATCTGGGATTTCAATAATTTTTTTATAAAACGTGGTGAGCTCACAGCAAGGAACGGTTTGCGGTGGTGAGCTAGTTTGGGTGAGTTCTATCGAATTATGAAATAATTTTTTTTGTGATATATATAAGCCCATTGAACGCCCTCCAAAATGATGTGCCACTTGACCCCCCTTTCCATTCGAGAATCTAAGGGTAACATCTACTCCTCCCAGGGGGTTGAACCAAGAGTGCAAAAAATATTCATTTCAAGTGTTCCCCTTGAGAATTTTCCATATTATATTTAGTGGAAGAAAGATATTGAGGTTGGAAAATTTCACCTTGTATTTTATATTCTTCAACCGGTAGATCCACAGATTATATTATTTCATGGGATAGGTGAAAGCGAGTCAAGCGACTATAATCATTATAGGAGTTCAATAATCATTTTAGGAGTTCAAAGATTCCTATATTTCCGAAGTGATACTAACAGATGAAGAGCGGTTTTTGTAAGTACCTACCTATATTTATATCAAATTGAAATTTCCCAATAATGCGTGTCATGAGGCTTTAATTGAATTCGATTATTTTGAGAAATATTCTAATTCATTCAAATTTATTCAGCCAATAGATCATTCGATTAGCATAAATTCTTCTCCATAGTGGTATGGTGCTTGTATGTAGGTAGGATGATATTAGGCCTGATAGTAATTTTATTATGAAAATATATGATGTCTATCATTCAACTTCCGATGAACTGTAAAGCCTTAATAAGTAGTAAATGCCCGAAAATATCTATAAGAAATAATGTTTGTGATGTTAGAAGAATGTCATGTTAATTGATGACCGAACTTATCAGTTGTGTCATAAAAACATTGTTTTCTAATGACGAAGTGCTCACTAAAATACATTAATTTGAATATTTCAGTTGCAATAAAAATCCTACTTTAAGTCTGCTTTTTCCTGATCACATCAAGATTACTTTGGAAATTACCTATGGTTGTTCATGGGAAAGTATCTCTTGTGTCATGAGGTTATATCAAATGATGACGCCTTTGACTTTAATGATGAGATTCACATCAGATAAAAAACATTTGGGATTGTTGCGGAATCAAGCAAAATAATAGCTATTCTTCTAACAACAAAATATACAGGGTGATTCAAAATTTGAAGTCAATATTTCAAGGGCATATTGTTGGGATCGAAATAAGCCATTTCCTTTATACAGGGTGTTCCTGAATGACACCGAAAAAATTCAAGGGGTGTTTCTTTGTGACGTTCTAGCAAATAAAGTTCATATAAACATGTGTCCTAACATGCTCCGTTTTTGAGATACAGGATGTTGAAGTTGGAAGTATTAATTGTTTTTATGTGTAGCCCCCCTTTTTATTCTTTATTTTATGAAGAACACTCGCATTATCTTGAAATGTGTGTAGAAATCACATCACTATGACAATTTTCGGTTGCTTACAGTATATAAACTCCATACTAATATTGATCGAGTTTGTATCCATAGTAGATCATAAATACCAGGGACTGAAGTGGCACTTTGAATCCCGATGCAAAAAGTTTGTAGAGATTATAACTCATTCAGAGTGTCACTTTTAGATATGGTATGTAACTTACACTCTTGTATATTTACTTGTCAATTATATTGTTCAGTAAGGAATTAGTATATACTGTTGTTTAACGCTGCAATCATTCGAATAGGAAATGAGCATTCGGTGCGAGTTATACACTATAATTTTTCTACGGCTGTAACATATATAACAGCGACATCTTTTATTGTAGGTCTTGTATATAGCCATCTGATTTCCTCTCAAGTAATGCTCATCTATTAGACAGCTGTCTTTGCTTGATATTCGACATTCCATGGCGATGAGATTAATTTGAAATGATAACACAATGGAGCCATTGTGATAGATCCGGAAATAAAATTGATGATAAACAAAGTAACTCATTGATGGATCGAACACACACCCAGAAAAAGGAATTGTCGTTCCAAGAAAATATATTTTTTCAAAAATAATAACTGAGTGAGAATATATTTTCTAATTATGAATAAATATTCTTGAAAAGAGAATTTTGCTTTCCTCAAATCAATATTTTCATTTCACTTTATTGCTTCATTCAAAAATTCATACTTCATTTGAGAATTTTCAAATTATCTTGTGAAAAAATTATTGTCGAAAGATTAGAGAAACGATTTTATAGCCATGTCAGAATAAAGTTGGTTTTAAATGAAAATTTCTCAACACCATGCACCTATAGCGTTCTTTGAAAATTCGTAAATACCTTCTCATGGTATATGTTTCCGATGTGGAATGAATTAAAATATGAATGCTTCTGGATGTATTACAAATTGATCATAAATCTGAGAATATTCCTTTTCGATACTTGAAATATGAAGTTGTTCATACTCTTCTGAAAACCAGAATTTCAATTGCTTTTGACCATGACGAAAAAAGTATAATCAGGTAGATACACATAAGTATACGTGGTTTCACAATATCATTTTCGTAGTTAAACATGTATTGGTACCTAATGATGATTTCTTGATATCGTTACCGTTACAATTAAATATGAATGGATTGTGGAAGGAAAAACAATGCGTTATTGTGACAACTGCCAATTATTATTAATATACCTCGAGCTATACTTACCTATGAAGAATAGGTATATTGTAATTGATTTTTTTTTACTCTTTTCTGAATTCGAAACCGAAACTGATGATGTATTCTGACAGAGGTTTCAATTTTGTATGCTTTTGTGCTCACAACATTCATGGTTTTATTTGGACTCTCACTTATCAGTGAACTATACAGGAACACGAATCGATTCACTGCAATGGTTGTTCAATCAAAAATGTATTTTGAATAATTAGCGTATATAAGATATACGCATAATCATTTGAGATATCAATGATAGGGAAATAGGGACATTGAAATGAATTTACATAATTTAAACGCTGAGATAGCTGAGATGTAGAAGAAAGTAAGATAAATTCCCTTTTTTGCCCAAAGTTCCTTATAGCAATTCTGATTTTTCATCAATTCATTGCTCTATTTTAAAAATTGTATTTCTCGGTTATTTGAGGAAAATCTGAAATTTTCGGAATATTCGTTAGACCATACCAATACATATATTTCGGAATCAGCTCTTATGAATTGCCCTTTTCGCAGTTCCCTATTTCCCAGATGCGATTGCAAATAAAATTTCAATTTTTCTTCTATATGATTTCCTTCCGAATATAAGTATTGATAATTGCACAATGGTGGAGATCACAATGAAATTTTCAGTTGACAACTTCTCAACGGTTCTGATTCGAATAAAATTTCGGTCAATCAAAACCTTATTTTTTCTGTGACGGTAAAAAATTATTAAATATTTCAATTTTGTGATACGCATAATATGTATGATGGTACATATTTCGATTTGCCCAATTTTCGATTTACCCAATTTTCGATTCCCCCAATTTTCGATTCGATCAATTTTTGATTCACGCAATTTTCAATTCGCATAATTTTCGATTCGCCTCAAATTCGATTCAACCAAATTTCGATTGACCCAAATTTCGATCTACCCGAATTTCGGCGTAATATAAGGAAGGGAAATAATCTCTCCTGCACAAGGAAGTAGACTACATTTTCCAAACTACCTAACGTTCTTTCTAAAAAGTATATTTTTCGCATACTCGATTACTTGAGAGAACATGAGAGACTTCTTTTTTGAAACAATCTAATCTTACTCGGCCTAAGTGAATAATCTAACCTTACTCTGCCTAAATGAACCTTCCTAAAAAGTATATTTTTCGGAAAATTACTTGAAAGAACAGAAGATCCCTTTGTTTGAATAATCTAACTTGACTTGTTCAAATGAAACCTCATCCTAGAATGTATATTAATTTTTCAACAATCGAAAATTGGGTGAATCGAAAATTGGGTGAATCGAAAATTGGGCGAATCGAAAATTGGGTTGAACGAGACGTTCCCTTCCAGAAAGCTTCAATTGTATTTCAGAATAGTCAATTGGATTTCGGAAAGTGTATTTGTATTTCCGATAATATCATTTGGAATCCAATTGACGCTTTCTGAAATCCAATTGACTATTCTGAAATACAATTGACGGTTTCTGAAATTGAATTGACGCTTTCGGATAGTGGTGCCCGCGAGAGTCTCGTTTTCGAGAGTCTCGCATGGTCTCGTCTCGTTTTCGAGACAAGACTCGAGACAAGACTCGGACAAGGCGAGACGAGATTTTCATTGGTCTCGTCTCGAGTCTCGTGCAAGACTTCTCGTGTCTCGCGCGAGAGTCTCGTATGTAAATATTTCTGCGTGCCGACTGCAGACTTGAAAATTTCATTCATAATAAAACATATTCAGGAAAAATTCTATAAGAAAACATCAGAATCGCCTCAATAATGAATCTGCACGATGTTTGTTATGTCTTAACGACTGGGTGGAAAACAAAAACATCCGCGATTGTGAAGGCTGATCTGACTGATAAAAGTTTTTTTCTCCAAGCGTCAGGAATAGTGGCTTTTTCCTGCCGCTTAACAGGCAGAAAAGGTGTAATTTTACTGCCTAGGCAGAAAAAGTTTGTTGCTATGCAACGTTTCAAGAAATTCTAGAGTTTTCAATAAAAAATCACACAAAATTGTTTTTATATCATTTGGAGGAAAAATTCTATGTTTCACACGACAGAAAATGTAAATTGACTTCTTTTCTGCCTAGTGAAACAAATAACTATTTTCTTAGATACCTATTTCTCAAATAAGTAAAATAATGTTGGATTAAAGTTTTTGTTCTGTTTATTTGTCTAGAATATACGTGTTACTTTTTATTTTTATATAACTTTCGAATATATAATGCTATGTTTTTTTTCTTGTTTAGATGTATGATGTAAGTATGTACCTATTAGATACTTACTTTTCCATAAACAATGTTATTTTTGTTGTAATTTTCTCTTTCTACTTTTACATTATACCTAGAAAGTAGGCAAAGGTGAATATCCCGTACTAGACTGGAACAGGATTATGCATGACGAAATTGCGATACTTTTGCGAGACTCTCGTACGAGACGCGAGACAAGATGAGACTCGGGGCTGCGAGACGAGACTCGAGACAAGACTTTATATTTCATCGGCGAGACGAGACGAGACTTTGTAAAAGTCTCGTCTCGTTGGTCTCGTGTGAATCACTACTTTCGGAAATACAACTAGAAAAGGTGTAGACATGGACACAATAGACTGCTTCTAGGAGGCTGTCTACTTCTAGGTATAGATTATAGATGGTCGTGATTTTGCTTCGGATCATTTTTTTTTCATAACAAAGTAGCCACACGAGCAATGCTGATAACTTGACCGAGATTGCCAAAGATATAACATAAAAGCATGTAAACGCTCGATTGATTCCGTTATCCACTGTTCCACCAAGTTTTAACTAGCCTCTTGTCTTGGTTAATTAGTTGGCTAGTGAAAGAGATAAACATCCAGCACCATATTTGGTTATTTTCAATTATATCAATACATCTTATCATTGTATTCATTGTAATGATGAATGATCTATAGAACCCATTACTTCTTGGGACCACTAATATAAGTATGTACAGGGTGATCGAATTGAACAGTGAACACTTCTAAGAAGCACTGCGCTCAAAATGTTCACTGTCAGAAACCAGAAAAAAAATTCATTCTATAATCACTGACAGCTTGTTTTGAAAAATGTTAGAAGAGGAATATAGAAGATACATCGAACAAATATCAGATTTTGACTCAGCTTCGAACGTTTCTGGAACGTATCTGTTTCCGTTTTCAACAGTATTTTGTATTTATTAATTGATCTTGATTTCACAATTTTCAAACTCATGTTTTCATGAATACGCAAAAATTTTGTCAGGAACGAAGTTTCAAAAACTTTTTCGAAAATATCTTGCTCTCCGAGTTTGTCATAAAAATTAAATATTTTACACTGACATTGAATCTATAGGTCTATCTATGGTTAGAAAATTATTGTACTCCCCGTTCAAAAGCGTCCAATTCGATGAAAGTTACTGTTTTACCACTAACCAAATCGATTTTTCAATAAAGTTATACATAATTTTACCTAATCAAAGAAATCGGTTCGTATCAGGAATTCATGCAAATATAGGTTGCGGAATTGCAAATAGGACCGAAGAAGATTGAGATTGAGGAACGCTGAAATGCTTCATGAATCAGAATTCGGACACCATTGGCGTCTCCTATTTTTTTCTACAGGGTTGAGAATAACAGCTACACGGAAAAAAGGAATTGTTGAATCAAGCAACATTTAATTGAATGGAGCGAATAAAAGTGTCATATATGCACGACAAAATATAATCTTGAAATGAGTAAATCTATATCTTGTTTCATAGCGAATTTGAAGTTTGAATCAAGTAAATATGTCTTGCATGAACTCTGGATCTTCTTCGATCAAGAGCACATCCATCATGCATTGTTTTTGAAGACATATTGAATTGGCTCAAACAATCATTTTGTTTGATTCAAAATAACAAGATATTGATTCATTCAAATATTTAGTTGATTCAACGAAATATTTGGTTTATTCAAAGTAAAATTTGATGATTCAATAAAATATTTGGTTAATTCAATTAAATATTTGGTTAATTCAATGAAATATTTTGTTGATTCAAGAGAAACTATATATTTTTTTTTTGTTAGTCGGCTCCCAGAATAGATCTCAAGTCTCTACTTCTCCTTAGCTGATGGAAAACTATTTCGGATTGCTAATCATCCTAAGTTCGATTTATCCAGCTGATATTTCAAACACGAAGAATCAGGCTTCACGTATAAAATGAATTCGAGGCAGGCATAGACGAGGCGAAATGATCGCCCATCTAGAGGCGAAAATTTAAGTTGATGTAGAATGAACAAAATATTTCATTGATTTTTCATATTTCGTTGCTCTATTCAAGCAAATGATCCGTTCGAAACGAGTTTATTGATACATCGGAATAAGAAAACTTGTATGTTGTTTCAAAGATATAATCCCATCAAAATGATCATTGTTTGATCAAATCAACGAAATGTTTATAGTTGAATCAACATCGACATTATTTTGGATCGACATAATTTGTTTTTGAACAAATCATATCTTTTGTTGATGGAATTGATATTATACTGTTGATTCAATTAGCCTACATTCTTGATTTGAACAAGCTGCTTTCATGGAATAATCATGTATCTGGTTGATTCAACAAAAAATTGCTCAGTCCAACAAAAATAAATAATTTGTTGATGCAAAAATTCCTTTTTTTCCGTGTAGATTTTGATGATTCTATGATAGCGAAAAATTGAATTTGTTTCAGACAATCTGAAAAGATTGAAAAGGAATATTCGCAGATATAATTATGAACACAAAAAAATGGATATAATATAAATAAATACATTGAGAATTCGCATTCTCTATGTGACGAAAATATTAATTCCTTCACGGTATATTCAACAGAAAGCAATTACTTTCAGGGCTATATGCCACGACGAACATTGAATTATATCTGTTGAACATCCGAAAAGAGAGCATGAAAAATCAAAATACTCTGAAATTGGGAATTGACAAAACGAATTGAATAATATGATGCATCATTCAATGTTCGTCGTGGCATATAGCCAAGGAAGTAGTTGTTTTCTGTTAAATAAACCGAGAAAGAATTAATATTTTCATCACAAGGAGAATGCGAATTCTCAAAGTATTTCTTTATATATATATATCCATTTGATAAGGGTTCAAACTTGAACGATGTAGTCGGGCACATAATCGAAATGATTCACGTAAGTGGTGTAATTTTTTTTGTTTAAGGAAGTTGAAACCTGAAATTCAACCAGTTTTTAAATAATAGAAATGTATATCACATTAATATTCGAAATATACAGAGTGTTTCATAATTGAATGTCAATATTCGAGGAGACGAATCTTGGGCCCATTCTGAGAAGAAAGTTTCAGAATATGAACGTATGACCTAAACCTCCTAACATTTGAGATACAGGGTGATCAAGTTCAATGGTTTGTTCACATTTTCATTATCAAATTCGAATTTTTCAGACAAAAATACGTAAGTACCAAAAAAAATTTCGAGAAAAAACGCATCGCATGATAAGTGCAGTTTTACCGAAATTTCAGTGTAGTATATAGTAGCAAAGACAAAATATGAATCGGCATTTTACTATACCAACAGAAACTATATCTACCTACCTTCTGATCATATTGTATGTGAACCATATGAGGTTTATATTTATTTCTGAATGTTCAACAATAATTAAGGGGTTTAAATCAGTTCATATTAAGGTAAGCATATTACTACTTTAGCATGCACTATATTTTTTGACGTTTGTAGAAAAAATGTTGTTTGCAACTCGTGCACCTCGTTAAAATAATCAATTATCGATCACCAAAGTATCATTTCACGCACTAGATACAAGAACAACTCTTAAATATAAAAACTCAAATTGTTTCATCGCGGAAAGTAATAATTTTATATTCTGTCGGCGATGAACATATACTTTGGCAGGTTGATTGATGCAAGTGCTTATATGTATATGGGTATATATATATATAAGAAATTACGGAAATTGCGGAGCACAGCTGTTCAACATTCAAACTATCCGAAGTAAGTGAATAAATAATGCATTTTTCATATAGCTCGTCTTTTGAGGCATGCGATCTATGTACAGATATCCAGTTTTTCTTGGATCAATACAGCTAGCAGAAATGAGTCTTGTTGGAATAATATTCCATATATAGAGCGGTAATTTTCGAAAATCGCATTCTTATTATAATGGTATAGTTATTCTAACATTATACAGAACAGAGCAGTACATACCTACAGAGTAAAAAAAACAAAATGGTATATGAAATCTCATATACCGAAATCATCGATATTATCGTTCTGCAAACTATATTTCATCAGCCAATGAATCTCCATTGTCCATTCCTTTCCAATATTTAATATATAGGTTGATTCTGATTTTCTAATTAATTGGATTTTATTAGATCTATTAGATTTTTTCCCAAATAATTGGATTTTTTCAATGTATCAAGGATCCCTTTTCAATATATTGGATTGTTTCAATAGGTGGGTATATTGGATTTATTTTTTTGAAAATATTCTGAAATCTATAATCAGGTGAGCCCTGGACGTATACGTACTGAATTTTCTTTCAATAAATCATAATAATTAAATAAATGAAGCTTTCAAATAATTAGGGTGTGAAGAAATAATTGATTATATTATGATGATTTTTAAAGTGGAAGCTGATATCATTTGATTAAATTGATGATTTACCACTGCTCAGAGAGATGAATGATTTGTAGGACCTTGTCTCTAGTAAATAATAATTGAATATGAACGGTACTTAGATAATATGTTAAATTCGTTGAATATTGATGGCATCACGAATTGTGTTAATTTTTTCCCGATCTTTGAACAAACGTATTAAAAATGTATTCACCTGGAGGTATGCCATATGTTACTTTATAGTAACTTATAAATATGTTAAAAATATATCCTTGTTGTCGGGTCATGCTAGATACTTTTCTGCATAAATCGTACTATCATTATATTAAATTAAAACAATTAAATGAACCTAATTTATGCTGAAATGGAAATCAATTTGGTTCCATGTTTCATCACCCATTTCTTGCGTCTGATATAATGAATAAATATGCCTAACAGCAAATAACGAACGGTCTAAGTCATACATGGTGTTTTTATATCTTTCCTAAAAATGGAATGGGTGAGAGTTCTTCACAAAATATATGATGAGGAACAACTTGTTTTTAAATTCTCAAGTAGGGGGTATGAAAACTTATTTCATCCGTTTTATTCGTTATCAAAGTACTATCAGATACAGGGTGGATACCTTGAGTACAATAAATTCGCAAGTGGGGAGGTGGATATTTTTTCTAAAAACTCCCGATAAAGGACAACGTTTTAATTTATTTATCTACATTTCAGGGGTAGCTGAAACAATCCCCCACATTTTTTTATGGCCTGTGAATCATTGGGGAAAAAGGGAATCTTTAGTACGTTTAAATGTTGCATAAAATCAAAATGTAACTTCAAATTCAATTCATTCTCATCGTAACAATTGCTCAAAATGTGTGTCGAACAATTCATAGCAATTTTTTGTCACAACTGATATCTGCTAAAACACCACAACCAGCTTTACAATGAGTTACACACCTTAGGGTTGCATTTGAAAAAAACATGTTGATGCTAATTTCCAGTTAACCCTGAAAGGTTATATTCTTCTTATTGCTTCGGCGGTAGGTTCATCCCAAGCAAAAGGGTTAGGTAGAAGAACAAGTAGTGTCCTTGTCATAAATATGGCATTGTACACCCTGGATCTCTTAGCTGTCGAGGTATAGGATTTTAAAATTATATTTTTCTACTCACATAACTAACTAGCATTTAGCGTACGGATATGTACCATGCTAAATGATCTATTAATCACGGATTGACGATCTGTGATGTATTCAAAATATTAAACACGTTACCATGGCAACACCATTTCTTAAACACATTACCATGGCAACACAGTTCATTAAACACAGCTTCAGTAATTTGAGACATGTCTGGCCTGTCAATTGTATTAACTATTAACTGTCAACTGTTATTTTCAAATTTTGTATCAGAATTATTCAAACAATATTCGTTTGTATCAGAGTTCTCCATTGAAAATATATGCGGAATGTAGACGAAAGTGAAATCGAAGAGAATGTTCTGGTACTTGCATATCTCCAAGAAGTATAAAAATGAAGCATCCATCTTTGAGAACAATTTATTTATTTTGCGCTAAGCATGACAATAAAGGTGAAACAAAGGTTAGTAATCAATGGACTCGACACATCTACAACCAATATCACATATACGTGTCTCGCTGGTTGCATGCAGTTGCATGTATCATGTTCTCAATTTCCATTCCTTTCGAATTATTTTGTAGGCTACCAGGAATTGCAGGTATGTTAATGTAATTTTCGGAGTTCGTAGAAAAATCATAGTATGTAACGCGTTTATAAACTCTTCTATACACTCGTTTATTAAACACTCGCTCCGCTCTGCTCCGCTCGTGCTTAAAATACTCGTTACTAAAAGGACGTTTATAACACTTGTTACATAATATACTATTTCTCGTTATTATTGACTTTCACGATCTAAAAACTGTCACGTCTACGAATTTTTGTCAAAATAAGACCGCAACGTGATCGATCAAATGCGTCTATTTTTTATTACAATATAAATCAGTCTACTAGTTCAAAATAATTTGGTGACCCTTTAAAAAAAACATGAAAATGGTTTTTATGCAAAAACGGTAGGACATTTAATAATAATAATAATGTTTATTCACAGAGTAATATAATACAATCATCATAAAAATTGATAAAAAAAAAACTCTAGTTGTGAAGAACACAAGATCCCACTTAGGCATAGCCAGCACGTGGGTTTCTGAATGCTATCAACAAAATGTGAGCTGTGAATAGATGTTTGTACAAGTATTATAGTGAAAAATAATATATTTAATTATTAAAAACATTAAAATATAGGAAGTCAAATTGTTACAAAATGAATAAGGATTTCAAAAATGATTTTTATTTTCGAAAACAGCAAGGGTGTACAATATTTTTTGTGAAAAATCTCCAGTGTACATCCCATATGGACACTACTGGTAGAAATATTTAAAAAATCTCCTGTATCAAAAAATGCCTATTGGTGCTTAGTTGGTGCATGTATATGATTTTATGAAGATATCTGGAACATTATTGAATTCATTCTTAAAATTTTAACACCCTATCCCCAGCTCGATTGTTAAGAGGTTTGGAGGATCATAATTATGTATTTTTCTTCCCAAAATGAACTAAGAGGAAACATATCCGATCATTTTAGATATCAATTAAATTACACCCTGTATAGTTACCATCCATATTCGAGGAGATCCACTTTGGGTTAGTGAATTTTCTACGAAATTCGCTAAAATATTTTATTGCCTTGTATCTTGAAAACAATGTCAGTATGTCAACTATGTTCCTACTTTTTCGGTATCATACTTTGAACTCGTTATTTTTTATTCTTGATTCGTAATCACATCGTACGCTGCCAGAATAACAACAATATAAGTAATAATAATTTGAATGGATGATGGGTTGTGCATTTGGTGTCTGCAGGTATTACCGTAACGCCATTTTATGATATACAGGGTATCCAGAAAACTTGACGCTTGATCGCAATGATGGATGGGATTTGCTTCGATATTCTGGATTCTAACGAAAATGTTGAATTAACTAATTTTGCTTCGTTTTCAAGTTATTGATAGGAATAGAATTGAAGAGAAGATTTTATTAGATAGTATCATAGTTGGAATTATCAAGCCATGACCATACCCACATCTCCGCATGTGAATCGGTATACAATAGGAAATATACAGGCTATGTCACGACGAGCTTATACACTATCTCGATAAAGAGAATCAGTCGGGCGAAATAAATGAAAATATGCATGCTTATATTTTAGAATACGTTCTCTTCATTTAAAATATTTTCAGCAATGCAGTGTTGCCGCTTCTATCAAAAAGTAGCAACAACTTTGTTATCTCAAATAGAATACCATGTATTTTATCGCATTTTTAAATTCTCTCTGAAGAGCTGATTCCATCGATGTATCACACTTGGGGTCTATCGGAAATAATTACAGAGATACAGGGTGTTCAAAATCGAGATTTTTCAACTTTAGGATTTGTTTGTGTCGATTCAGTTCATCATCGGCCAAAACGACTCACATGTCCCTATCTCAACTTTTGATTTACTATTCACTGATATTTAATCGGAACACATACAGAGTGATCAGCATTCTGAATCTTGGACCACCCTGTATCTGAACCGATTGAATATCAGTAAATAGTAAATAAGAAGTTAAGATTGGGACATGTGAGCCGTTTCGACCGATAATGAATAGTTTCGACACAAAAAAATCCTAAAGTTGAAAAATCTCTATTTTGAACACTATATATCTCTGTAATCATTCTCGATAGATCTCAAGTGTGATGCATCGGTGAAATCAGCTCTTCAGGCAGAATCTAAAAATGCGATAAAATACAGGGTGTTCCAAAAAATGCGATAAAATACAGGGTGTTCCATTTGAAATATCAATGTTGCTACTACTTTCTAGTAGAAGCGGCAACACTGCATTGTCGAAAATATTTCGTCGTGACATACCCTGTATAACTCACTGTAATGTGAGATATCATATTGATACTGGGTATCCCTTGATCTCTGCAAACTTTTATGATGGAGAATATATTTTTATATTAATTTTTTTTCCAATAAATATAATGTTCCTGGTGATATTTCTTTTGAAAACATTATTTCCAATTCAGTTCGTTTCAGATAATAATGATATCGACTATTGAATGGAGCACATCACAAATAGCATGCTAAAATATGGCCTGGCCAGTAAGGAAGATTTTGGCTGTTTAGTTACAACGCATACAATAGTTATTTATGTAATAAGGATCATAAAGACGATCATTATGGTACAAGTCGTGAATGTTATCGGGCGAGGCGTAGCCGAGTCCGATAACACGGCGTGTGCCATAATGATTGTTTATGATTCGTATTACATACAAAATTTCATCTGATGGCATTTATATCAATACATTTTCGAAAAATTGAAAACTGCATTTTCGACATGTCACAATGACAACTATTTTTAAAGGAGTAAGTATTGTGTAGTTTCAAATATTAGTAGGTGAGTGAGCTGTGCTTTGCCATTATATTAATATTACAAATTGTAGTAATTGTTCTTTTACCATTTATAATAAATAGTTTTGTACATAGTTATGCATTTTGAATAAACTTTTTTGATCAAACCATTACATGTTTTCCTTATAGAATTTCATTATGGTACTTAGTACCATAATGAATTCATTATGGTACTTAGTCCCATAATGAGCTTCCTTATGTCATCAAAATTGAGTGACATAACGTTGTCATTATGACATGCCATCAGATAAAAACATTAATGCAACTCGACCTAAAAAGTCAGATTTAGAATAACTTTCCAAGTTTTTTGTTATGATATTATTATTAGTAATCTTCTGAAGTGAAAAACTTGTGGATGTACACATGCGGGACAATTATGAATCAGCAAGGGTATACGATGAAAAAATAATTGATAAATCAATCTTGAAGTAGTAAGTTTTGCATATCATTTAGTTAGATCAATTGAGATTCATGAAATTCAAGTAACTGATACGTCTGTGCAATACCGGCCTGTATAGTATACATACATTTATTCAATGAGCTGCAATTCTCAATATTCTGTTATTTCTCATTTGATATTCGAAAATTCATGATTATTACAAAACAAAATTAATTGTCAAGATATGAGACATCACCCTGTTATCAATATTTTAGTTGATCGAATTATTCTTCAAACGAACTCATCATTAAGGTTGAAATTCTATCAACAAGTCGTTTTCTGAAGCTCATAGGGCACGAATTCACTTAGAAAAATACAGGGTGTCCCATAAACATACCGACAAACTTTAAGGGATGGTAGAGGACATCAAAATAAACATTTTTGCTCGATAAACATAAGTCCGGAATTACAAAACAAAAAATGATTGAAAGTCATTAATAATAATCATATAATGATTAGTAAAAAAAAGTTATTGGAAGTTTTATTAGTTTTTCAATATTTCAATAAACGCATTGGTAAAATGTAAGGTATAATTTTGAAGCATTTAATTTTTTTTTTCATAGATGTGGAAAAATTCCAAGGGACAAAAAAGTTGCATTTGTTCATTTAAAAAAAAAACTATCATACTTACAAAAAATCTACTGGGCGATATTTTTTTGTGCAAAAACTATCCGACATAGCCCGTGGGCACGCCCCTGAAATTATTGGGCAAATTCTAATAGCTCCAAGCTGTGAAAATTTCATTGAATTCGACTAAATCGTTTTTATAATATTATTAGAAAATCGATTTTTTAAAAAAAATTTAGCACCCTGTATCTCGAAAACGAAGAGTTTCCGGACTTATGTTTATCGAGCAAAAATGTTTATTTTGATGTCCTCTACCATCCCTTGAAGTTTGTCGGTATGTTTATGGGACACCCTGTATGTCTGTTCTACCACCCTTAAAGGCACACAATCCAACATTTGAATCGCTGTTGCTCGAAAACTAGTCATAGGATTGAGTTGAGCCCATGAGAGCTTCTGATCAGGATATCACAAACTACAACATACTACATACAGAGTGGGCCTTTGAAAACGAAACAGAGGCTTTGTAGGTCGCCAAAACCGGATTATCAAAAAAAACTGGAACACGTCAACTACATTTTCGAGGGGGACATCTTTCTAAAATATTTTCAGCCCTGCGGCGTTGCCGCTTCTAACGAAAAGAAGCAACAACTTTGTTATTTCAAATGGAACACCTTGTATTTTATTGCATTTTTAGATTCTCCCCGAAGAGCTGATTTCATCAATGCATCACACTTGGGGTCTAGCTGTAATGGTTTCAGGGATATAAAGTGTTCAAAATCGAGATTTTTCAACTTTAAAATTTTTTTGTGTCGAAACTATTTATTATTGGTCAAAACGGCTCTCATGTCCCTATCTCAACTTGTGATTCACTATCTACTGACATTTATTTGAAACAAATACAGGGTGGTTCAAGATTCAGAATTCTGATCACCCTGTATCTGTTCCAATTAAATGTTAGTAGATAGTGAATCACAAGTTGAGATAGGGACATGGGAGTCGTTTTGACCAATAATGAATAGTTTCGATACAAAAAAATGTTAAAGTTGAAAAATCTCAATTTTGAACACCTTATATCCCCGAAACCATTACAGCTAGACCCCAAGTGTGATGCATTGATGAAATCAGCTCTTCGGGGAGAATCTATAAATGCAATAAAATACAAGGTGTTCCATTTGAAATAACAAAGTTGTTGCTTCTTTTCGTTAGCAGCGGCAACGCCGCAGGGCTGAAAATATTGTAGGACGATGCCCCCTCGAAAATGTAGTTGACGTGTTTCAGATTCTTTTCATAATCCGGTTTTGGCGACCTACAGAGCCTCTGTTTCGTTTTCAAAGGCCCACTCTGTATAATTCCAGCCGATTTGACCGGGACCCAAAACCCATAAGAGCTGTGCGGGGTCCTTTCTCTGATATGTGATGTTTTTGACATACATTTCAGAAAAAAGAATTATGACCACACGTGAGACGAATTGAGGAAAAGCATCAGGACAGAAGACAAACAAAAGACACTAAAGTTTGTAGACCGCGACAATGTCAGAATATTAAATCATGGTTTGTTCCATTTTCTCCATTTTGTTCGTGCTATTCGTGTGGAGGCATTGTTTATGTCGCAATAAAAAATTGTATTGGTAACCCGCAAGAATATTATACATATACAGTATGACCCACTTAAAAGAACCAGAGAACCCTCACAAATAATTGTCCGTACATATCGATTTATAAGGGGTAATGCGCTTGGCTTGATAGTTTGTTTGCGAGAGGTAATATTCGAATAGGCACTAATAGTTTACGGGTAACTTGATATTTGACCAATCTTCTTAAAAAAACAAGAAATAGTAGACATCAATATAAAATTATTGCCCACTAACTGCATAAGGTAAGACATACTGCTCTAAAATGTCAATGTAAATTTGGGCATCCATCGACTGCCTCACCGGAAAAACATGAAGGGGTGTCTTTTCATTCATTGAAATCCCTCCTCCCACCATAACGGACCCACCATTAAAACTTTCGCATTCTGTTATTAAATTTTGATTAAACCGTTCACCAGTTCTTCTCCACACTCTTTTTCTTCCATCCACCATGTTGAGGCAAATCCTTGACTCATCCGTAAACAAGACATTCGACCATTCAGGAATATTCCACTGTCAATAATTTTCAACAAAATTTCTTCTAGCAGCACGATGTTCGGGCAATAATTTGGGACCTTTTGCAGGTCTCCTAGCTTTTAAATTAACTTCTTTTAGACGTCTACATACCGTCTGCTTACCTACTGCAACATCACGAATTTGGCGAAGATCTTGCTGAACATTTACCGCAGTATTTGATCGATTCCGTAAAATCCGCAATCTCAAGAAGCGATCATCTCTTGGAGAAGTTTTTCGGGGGCGACCAGAACCGACCCTCCGAGCGGTGCTTCCTGTTTGTTCGTACTTGCGGATTGCTCTACGAGCAGTTGCTTCATGAACTCCCACTGCACGAGCGGCGTAACGTTAACTACGCCCATCGTTTACTGACGCAACTAATCTTGCTACTTGTTCGGGATCTATTTGAGGCATTTTATGTAATTCTAGTCAATAAAACAAGACACTTAATCAATGACACAACGACAAATGGTCAAATATGGAGGCATACAACAAATTAGTTGCTATGGCAACGGCATTTGTTTTTTAATAGACAATGTGATCCTACCAGAGTACAATCCAATCAATTTAGAGTACTCTGATCCTTCAATAAATTATTCAATTTGTGGGATAAGCGTAAGGTATCAGCAAAAAAGCTGTAATTCGGAAAATTTTAGAGATAAATCAATGAATAAAAAAACAAAATGCTCGCAGAAGAAGCTTCTTTTCTATAGGATGTAAGCACTTTGTATACCATTACTCAATTAACACACAGGGTGAGTCAAAAATCAAGAATAAATCATGGTTCGAGTTATTCCACCACCATCAAGGAGGCTTTGAAAAAATTTTCACCTCTTTATTTTTTTTAAAGACAAATGCATTAACTACCGACAAATAAAAAAAAATAAAAATCGGCCTACTTTTTTTTTTTTTAAGAAGATAGGTCAAATATCAAGTGCGTCACTTTTTTTGGAACTGAGTGTATTCAAAGATAACAATATTTATTATAACAAGAAACATTATGAGTGAAGTGATGTATATAAAAGAATTACAATGGATATAAGTAAAGACCAAATAACAACTTACATTATAATTACGATTAGGACGAATTCTTGTCAAGTCAGTAGTAGCCCCAGACCAGACTAATTTCGGAACCCAGACATGCAATATTCATATACATCATTTTATTAGACTTGCCCGTTTCTCATGAGAGTTCCTTGTTCCTTGGTCAGTTTTCATAGTTCAATGTCAACGGATGATTTGATTTTATGTTTACAAAACTCTCATGGTTCGAAATTACTAATATACCGTATGTTCTACCCGTGACAGTATGACGAATTGATATTCATCATTCAGGACGTGGTACGAAATTCTGAATTTAGAAATCTTCTGGAGTTGAGAATTTGTTTCTGAATATTCAACAGAAAACAACTACTTTCCTGGCTATTTGCCACATCGAACATTGAATGATATCTGTTGAACGGGTCAATGTCAGTTGACCGAAAGTCCATTCGTCGAAAGTCAATTCGTCGAAGTCAATTCGTCGAAGTCAATTCGTCGAAAGTCAATTCGTCGAAGTCAATTCGTCGAAAGTCAATTGGCCGAATACGCCAATTGGCCGAATTCGATGTTGGAAGAGGTAATTTGTTCCTGCTTCTCTCTCAGAACGGTTCTTTTCATCAATGAAGTTGATGGTAAAATCTCAGCCGTCTCAAGAGTCACAGAATTCATTATGTCCTGCACAATATGGCTTGTTGGATTCAACGTTTCTCTTGCACTTTTCCTGAGAAGATTTGATGCTCCTATGACTTCTTTTCTACGAGCATCTGGTTGGTGTGAATGCTCACCTCTCGTGTATAACTCGTCTCCGTCTATAGCAGAAATCATTGTATGTGCTCTTCCTTTGCAAGTTTTCTTAAAACTCACATCTCCAATAAGTTTTTTCATTCCTTTCTGAATCTCGTACATACATATAGCATTCGAAGTATAGCTTCTTTTTCAATTTTTCAGTTTGCATGAAACACGCCATTCTGCATTCAAGACTATTCACTTGACAATCAGGTGACATATTATGAAATTGAACGAATTGACCAAATTGACTTTCGACGAATTGACTTTCGACGAATAGACTTTCGGTCAACTAACATCAACCCCTGTTGAACATCCAAAAGGAGAGCATGAAAAATACAAATCTCCTGAAACTGAGAATTGACATTCTCTCTCAAATTGGATAAATAATATGAGGTGTAGAAGATTTTGTTTTCAAATTCTTATGGTGTGTGTTCAATAGATATAATTCAATGTTCGTCATGGCATATAGCCAGGAAGTTTTCTGTTGAATAAACCGAGAAAGAAATGATAACACACAGAGAATGCTAATTCTCAATGTATTTCTTCATATACATATACAGGGTGTAATTTAAGTACGTGGCCAAACTTGAAGGGGTGATTCTTTGAGTGATTCTAAGACGAAAAGTTCATATAAACATAGGTCCGGTAATGCTTCGTTTTCATGATACAGGGTGTCAAAATTTTTAAAAGAAATCGTTTTCTTCGTAAATATCTTAATAACCCTTCAACCAATTTCATTGAAATTTGGCAGTGTTATTCAAGGTCGTAAAGGGCTAATTTAACCCTAACTATATCAAAATTATCATGTCCAGTGGCGTCCCGGAAGGCACTGTAACCAATATTTTTGACAGAAAAAATGTGCGCCACTGATTTTTTTGCAATTATTGTATCTGTTTCACATTGAGCAACTAAAATTACAACTTTTTTATATCTAGAATTTTTTTCGTATCTTGCTTTGTTTTTGAGAAAAAAACATAAAAATCACTTCATTGCATATCCCTGTGACAACACAATAAAACATTTCAACTACTAAACCATCAAAAACTGGGGTCTTACTAATATTTTTGATATAGTTAAGGTTGAATTAGCCCTTTACGACCTTGAATAACACTGCCAAATTTCAATGGAATCGGTTGAAGGGTTATTAAGATATTTACGAAAAAAACGATTTCTTTTGGAAATTTTGACACCCTGTATCTTGAAAACGAAGCATTACCGGACCTATGTTTATATGAACTTTTCGTCTTAGAATCACTCAAAGAATCACCCCTTCAAGTTTGGCTACGTACTCAAATAACACCCTGTATACCAATTTTTTCATGTTCATTATTTATCTGAGAATATTCCTTCTCAATGTTTTTAAACTGTTGTCACAGTCATATATTATGAATAATGAGGTGATAATAATTTGAAAAGTAGCAGAGAGCAATAAATATCCTTCGCAATAGCTTATAGAGCTTTTTTGGAAATGAAAAATATCGTTGAGGTTTATATACAGGGTGGGGAGCCTTTCTTTTGAACGACAATTGGAGAAACCTCGGCAGAAACTATTTGACTGTAACGGAATTTTTATTATTGAAAACTACAACAATGACTCTTAAAATTATGACCTAATTAAATAACATACCTATAAGAATTTCTGTTCAGATGATGGATAAATAATCTCTCACTCATCCACGACGAAATGAAAGTACTTAGTGGTTTAATGATTCAATTTTAATTCACCTTCCGACAATGAATTAGTCACACATGAAACTTTATTGATTTCGATTTATGTTCTCGAAATGGATTCTCGTGATGTTTGATGTTTTTACTCGCAGAGGAAAACATCACTGATGCTATTCAACACTATTTTTCCCAAATTTAACCACCGTCAGAATTTTACCATGAATTAAATATTTGAAAAGGATTCATCGACTCAAAATTACAGAAAAAAACGTAGTTGATTTTTACCACGCTTGTATCAGCGTGATATGTATGTTTTTGGGTGTATGATAAATTGATATTCATCATACAGGGCGTGGAAAGAAATTCTGAATTGAGACTCTAATCTGTGATTAGAGGTCTATAAAAATGGCAAGTTTCCATCGTTCAAGTTTGAACCCCTTGATTGGGTATGAAAGTGTTGATATGTATGTTTATAAGTTTGTATACAGTGTGTCCCACTTACCATGCTCACCATGGGTATCTTTTTAACGGTGAGAGATACGAGGTCGGTTAAATGACAACAAATATGGAGTTTGTCAAGGCCAACTATTATGTGAAAATCTATTTTGATAGAATCTATTCGTTTTTGTTTAATACGCAAAAAAAAATTTTGATCATTTTCATGTCTCCTCCGTAACTTCTTTATTTATGAAAATATTTAAATAGGAATTTCACATTCTCATGGCAGTTTTTTAGAGTGATTTCGAAAAAAATATGAAATTTATACCAACTCTTCTAGAATTTGAGATATCAGCACCAACTTCAGTTTTTCAAATGTAGGTCATAGCTCACTATGACTTAGTTACAAATAATTTTTTTTTCTCTTACAGATGATATGTCGCAGTAATAGTTTTGTGTCGATAACAACGAAGTTATCGTCATTTATACAAAAACAAAAAATCATTTGGAAGCCGCCATCTTGAATTTATAAATTTTAACAAAAAAATCTTGATCTCCGACCTCACAAAACCCCTACTTACCCATTTTGAATGGAATCGGACCAAATCTTGTCCGCCATCTTGGAGCAGCCATTTTTTTCGCTTCGCTAAACGCTCCGCCTCGCAAATGCAAAATTCGCTTGTCAAACAAAGTGACACTTTTGATACTAATAAAACAATCTACTATTTTTTCTGCAACCGTCACAAAAGTCGTCCATTTTGATACCAGAATTAGCTCTTGAATTGACGTTTCTATTACTGACACAAAAATAGGTATATTGCTAGGCAACATATTTAGTTCCTAGGAGCCAAAGTAGAACTTTGGTTCCTAGGAGCTTGAGTTGAACTCTTGCTCCTAGGAACTAAAAAGGAAGTACTGGACGTCATCAAGAATAAACAACATCGTCATGGTTGGTTATTTGGGCTGAGAGGCATACCTGATTTGTTTCCAATTTCGGCAGATTTGGCATTTCATACCCATGCTGGAGATATAAATACACCTTATTATAGTTGAGTATTGGGATTATATAATTTGATTAGGGAAGCCTTCAAGATTCAAATACTTGCTGGATCTGTATTTCATTCGTTATTCTCGGGATGGATAACTTGTTTTTGAATAATCACGACAAGCAATAGTTTTTTGTCTCAAACAACGATATTGTTTACCTTCATTTGATTATCAAGCGAAAAATATTGTATTATGGAGAGGAGTAAATAATCGCTACTATTATTGTTGATATGCTCACTAACCTAACATCTTCCACGTCTTGTTCCTATAGCTGGCACTGGCGCGGTATTTGCCATTAGAGCACCTGGTCCATACACAAATATGTCACTCTGTGATTGTATTTATATTGGAACTACAATTCGAACATCCTTGAAAATTGAATGAACCTGCTGTTGATGCTAAACGCTCCGCCTCGCAAATGCAAAATTCGCTTGTCAAACAAAGTGTCACTTTTGATCCTAATAAAACAATCTACTATTATTTTTGATGACCTCTAGTTCATTCTTTTTAGTTCCTAGGAGCTAAAGTTCAACTTTGGCTCCTAGGAACTGAAAGTGTTGCCTAGCAACATACAAATGTTTATGTCAGTAATGGAAACGTCAATTCAAGAGTTAGTTTTGGTATCAAAATGGAAGACTTTTGTGATAGATAGCCAGATTGAAAATAGTAGCACCTCCGTATTTTCTATGTTGTGTATTTATCAATATCAACACACTTTCATTATATTATTTTCTAAGTCTTTTTACGTTGGCAATCTATAAAAGCATTTTTTTTCAGTTTTCTGAAATAGGTACTATTTATTTTTACTTTCGGTAGTCAGCTACAGGAAACATCTCTTGATAAAATCTCAGAAAGAAATTTATTGATCGGAAATTTATGAGATGGACAGATTACAGTTTTTATAGGAGCATTATTTAGATTGATGAGGTTGGTTCAACTCAAGATTGAACCTAAATTATAGGTTTTGACAGCTCATCATGCCACATCACGCGCTTATGAATGGCATTAAATCCTGAGATTTACGACTGGTCGAACATTAATTCTTCCATTCATTAGCGGCTTCTTCTGCAATCACCAACGAAAATTATGACTCGTCCATTATACAAGGTGTCTCACTTCTAACGGAAGCACCCATGTATCTCACGTGATTGTTGAGTTAGGATTATGAAAATTTCAAAATGATACACTCTGCTCGCCACCCAGATATTACATGGACATTCAATGGATATCCACTGGACATCCTTCATGCATTTTATGTATGTACTAGGGGCATCCAATCTATAACCGAAAAATGTCTTATTGGAGTCCAAAGCGCACCAACCTGTCCATCCATTAGGACTACCTTCAAGGATATCCATAAGATTCCTCCAAAGAGGTCCATAAGATATCTTTCGGAGATATCCATGAGACATCCTTCAAAGATATCCATAAGACATACTTCTAGAAGATATCTATGAAATATTTTTCAGGAATATCCATGAGAGTACCTTGCCATGTTGAGTCGAAATATTCGGAATGAATAGTATGTCTGCTCAGAAGTATCTGTCACTTTGAGTGATTTTTTTTTTATCTCGGAATAAAAAATCAGCAGATTCAGTACTGCCAGTTGAGTTCGGAATATAGCCTCAGTTGAAAACGGGAGCAGGTTCGTTCCCGAAACGTCCGATGATGAGTAGAAATTTTATATTTTTCTATATACCTTTATTTCTCTTCTCCAAACCTTTCTGTCACTGACAAGCTAGTGCAATTTTTTTTTAGGCTCTCTGATAGGAAAATTCTTGAAACGAAGTGACATTGTGGGGCGAATCATCTGATTTGTCCTGACTAGACGTATATTGAAATCTGGAATAATACAGTATGTGTGAAAGTGTATTTTTTTTAATTTGATTGATCGGTGAAACTGTCAAGCCATTGATAGAGTATCTGGAGGACCTAATGATATTGGATCAAATGGATGTAAAGAAGAAGCCTAATTAAATTTCGCATGCTATACAAGCGCAGAATAATGGCACGTTATTATCATTTCTTCCTTGAAGACTCATAGTAGTTGTACGAGCAATGATTATCACGCTACGAGTGTGTAAATTTTTTATACAAATCATCATGTTTTTATTACGTACATTCTTGAATGGGATAATTGAACAAGTCGACTATACACAAGAAACAGCGATACATCACGTTAGTATTAAAGCGTTAATGGTTATACCTATATTAATTAGTTAGTGTTCGTACTTGGCAAATTGATGGCTAGAAGCAAATTGGTAATTTTATTGGATTAGGTAGATTAGGTACTATCAAGCTGTATCATTAGGTGTAATAAATTATCAGCTCCTGTTATTTCAAGACTCAATTTCGGCGGCACATTTACAAACTTTTTGACATTATTGAAACACCGTAGAAGAATCGGCGACCTTTCATTTTCCTATAGATACTTCCACGGAAAATGTTCTTTAGGAATCTCTGCTATCATTCCATCACTGGCAATACCAGTCAGACGAACTCGACATTCCCAGTCAGCACATTATTTCGTTGTCATCCTCGAAATATGTCGAACAGCATTTCATCAAAACTCGTTTGTCTGTAGAACGCTAAATCTCCGGAATTCATTTCCTATAGAAGTATCCTTCAAGAACACATAATCTCCAAATGTTGGAAAAGAATTCAAATACGTACCTCCTCTCCCTAATATCGTCCCTAGGTATGCACGTAGATCATTTCTGGTTGTACTCCCAGGAGTGTCTTCGCTCGTCTCATACCCCATTGGTGGTCCTGCCAATATCTGGCTTTCCTTCAATTTCCCAACTATTTTTTATTTTACTGATTCCACAGAGGGGTTCGGGTCCCATAAATGGTGTTACAGCCCCTTTTTTCGCGAGTCTATATGCTATTTCATTGACAGCCAAGCCGCACTAAAAGCCCTAAAATCATTCGTTTTCACATCAAAGATCACATGGGACTGCTTTGAAACAGTCATGCAACTGGGAAAGGACAACAAAGTCACACTTATGTGGGTTCCAGGGCATGCAGGAATCAAAGGAAATGAGGCAGCTGATCGCCTTGCAAAAAAAGCGCAGCATATCTGCACTTTTTGGTCCTGAGCCTTTTTGCGGGATAAGAAAATGTCAACTCAGGAAATAGGAAGAAATTGAAAAGTCCTCCTACTGGAGAGTAACTCCAGGTCAACGACAAGCGAAAAGGTTCATCAATCATTCGCAGAACCGAGCCAAAGAGCTACTCAGCCTCAGCAAACCAGAGCTGAAGCTTATCACAGGCTTTCTCACAGGACACTGCCCTCCTAGGTACCACCTCAAAAAGATGGGCCTGGCGGAGACTGACACTTGCCGCTTTTGTAACAACAAGTATCAGTCCGCCAAAGGCTGAACCACCTAGAACAAGTCTATCTCACCCCTGTTGAGGTGGAAAATTCAACCGTCAGGAAAATTGTAGACTTCATCAGAAGTCTAGGGTTAGAGGACCAAAACTAGATAAGGGTAATCACAATAGGTCTTCTAGGTCGCAGAGATCGAGAGGTCTCCCAGCCTATACGACCCATGTACAATCTACAATCTACAATGCTATTTTATTCCCCTCCAGTTTGGTATGCCTCGGAACCCAGAGTAGGGAGACCTTATTTGCTCTACCTAGATCTTTCAGTTTTCCTAGGCAGTCCCAGACTATCTTAGAGCTGATTACATAAGAGCCCAGCGCTTTGATAGCTGCTTGGCTATCAGCCATGATGATGATCTCTTGTCTGCGGTAGTTATATTTTCAATGTTGAGCTCGACACATTTTCTAATGGCATGTACTTCCGCCTGAAAAATACTTGGGGATTTGCCGAAGTCAAGAGAGCCTTTGGTTCTAGGCCCAAATACTCCAATCCCAGTTCCTTCTGACTTCTTAGAGCCATCTATGTACCATTTGATGTCATATTATTTCTCAGTTGTGGAATGATGTTAGTATATTGTAACAACTCAAAAATGCTCGAAATGTTTACCGTTCACTTGACACGAAAAAAATCGGTTTTGAGGTTAAATTCGAACGTTATTTACACTAGACCACGTGACCACAACCATTTTCATACCGAGTAGTAGTAAAAGAGGAAAGAGGTACCTTTTTACCTGAAATTTACCCGTACTCGCCAGCTTGTTGTTCTGTTCAAAAGTTGAAGGGGGGGGGGGGAGGGGGGAAGGACGTTTCACGTCCTCACTGTATTAGCTAACTTCAACTCCCTCACCCCCCGTGTGTCGACCACCGCCATTACTTCATGATTGTCGTAAGTTGATTCTGTATACACAATAAATTTTACATAAGTCTACGAGTCAACACTTCCAAAACTCATTCAGTTTTTGTGTGTAGTAATTATTGTATATTATAAACTGGGCGTCAATTGAAACGTTAATAGTGAAATTTGGCATCAAGTGTGACTTCTCGTAATTTCTAAAATATTGAACGAATTTTGAATTGCCGCCCAGATTCTGTATGCCTTTTTCATCATCTTTCGAACCGTTCTTCACAGCTTTTTCTAAATTGATCAGGACCCGTGATACAGGGTGAAACAAAGTTTCGTGCATTTCGAAAAAAATTTCTCCGTCCCCCCATTATGTCGGACGAGCACGATGCTCATATTTTATTCGGACATTTCATAAATAACAACCATATCTCGGGACGTTTTCGAGTTTTTGCAAAAAACTCTTGTGGTTTCCGAAAAATAATTTCTTTTTGCTTTTTTTTAAATGGACTAATTACCTGTATCCTCAAAACGATGAATCAGTCTATTTATTGTCATGACTGACTTATTGAAAATGGTACTCAAATGAGTTTGGGTATATCCTAATCGTCGTAACCTAACATAATAATTATCTGTACTGAATTATAGTTTATATCACTAAAGTGATCTTACCTAATGCTATTTTCCATTTCGTCCAGATTTGAACGAGGCATCTTTAAATTTTTTAGGATCCGAATTACACTGACGTTTTCATGAAAATTGGCAATTGATATAACCTCTATGCATACCTACATTGTTTCAACAATACGTTGGTATAGAAACAAGGTATCGTTGTTTGTTTTTGTTCATGAGATGTGTTGATTTACTGCTCACTAAGGTAGAAAACTTTCATCATAGAGTACGAAGTGATGAATTATTGATTGTTTTTGAGTAACCTGGTATACATATCTGCTCCAACGCTTTCCTGAAATGCATAAAAGCATCCATTTATGGAACTCCTCTAAAATCAGTCCATTTAAAAAAAATGCAAAAAACTTTTTTTTTTTCGTAAACCACAGTAGTTTTTGGCAAACACTCGAAAATGTCCCGAGGTATGGTTGCTATTCATGAAATGCCCGGATAAAATATGAGCATCGTGGTCTTCCGACAAAATGGGGGGACGGAGAATTTTTTTTCAAAATGCACGAAACTTTGTTTCACCCTGTATCATGTGTCCTGATCAATTTAGAAGAAGCTGTAAGGAACGGTTCGAAAGACGATGAAGAAGGCATTCAGAATCTGGGCGGCAATTCAAAATTCGTTCAATATTTTAGAAATTACGAGAAGTCAAACCTGATGCCAATTTTCACTATTAACGTTTCAATTGACGCCCAGTTTAGTATATTAATTTAGGTATATATTTCAATGGGCGTGTACACCTTGGTAGAACTTTTAACTCAAACCATGTTTATAATGTTCCTTTTATACATAAATAATAATTGACGATATTTGATTCGATCGAAAAATCAACTGGAATGTTTTATTTTTGGACATAAATAATGGTACCTTCTGAAAACGGACCCTCTTATGACGTAGAAACCTCTCCATAGTTAAATGAAAATACCAAACGCCCGCCGGAGACTGAGGCAACTGATATATTAATTCTTTCAACTGTGATCTCGCGCTAATTCACTCTGTCAGAGATCATGTATCATTCATCTCTGTCTGGAATAGTCTTGTTTCAGTTTTAGGGTTTTGACGTCACATCATCGCCTCGTTTTCAGAGGTCCGAAAAATCGGGGATTTCAATAATTTTTCAAAAAACGTAGGGAGCTCACAGCAAGAAACGGTTTGCGGTGGTGAGCTAGTTTGGGTGAGTTCTATCGAATTATGAAATACATTTTTTTTGTGATATAAGCCCATTATTCCATTCAATCGAGGCTTTGAAATTTCGATTTTTATTTATGTGGTCTCACAAGTGTATAATTATCATTTCATCGCTATGAGCAATTACGATGAATATTATGTTATGCATCTACATCTGCAAATTGACAATATAGCAGTTATTATGTACCTACCTAGTCATAAATTCATTTGTTCTTATGTTTTATTGTGACTACCTATCTATTAAATTAATTTGATTGATAGTCTGTAACATACCACGTGGATAAGATTGAGGTGTGGCTGAAATAGTGGTATCACCAATTAGCAATCACGAAAGTTATCACAAAAAGCAATATATTATTTATAGTGGGTGGCCCATCTAAATCGTTCCTCCCAAGTTTTTCCTGTTGTGATGCAATCATGGTAGACGGAGTATCGTCTGATACCATTGCCATCAATTCCGGCGTTCCACAAGAATTAATCTTGGCAATTTACCAATAAACATATACAAGTATAATTGTAATTTGTACCTTCTCATGCAGTTAGCTAAACTAAAAGTGACCGAACACGTATTCGATATTTGTGTCTTGTCACATTATCTGTACTATCCTGAAGGTAGTATAGTCTAGTCGTAGAAAAAGTATAGTACATTCCTCGAGTTGTAAAGCAATTACGCACTTGTGGAGTTATACACTCGCCGCTACGCGGCATCGTGTGTAACTCTCCACTTTTACAACTCTTGTTATGTAATATACTATTAACAGCGTTATGATATATTTATTGAACTGTAAGTACAAGACTCGTTTGAGATAAGCAATACCGATGAACCATCATTAACTTTTTCTCTGCACCGACACAAGAGTCTTGAATTAACGTTCCTATTACTGACACAAAAATAGGTGTGTTGCGATGCAACATATTTAGTTCCTAGGAGCTGAAGTTGAACTTTAGTTAGGAGCTAAAGTTCAACCTCAGCTCCTAGGAACTAAAAAGGATGTACTATACATATAGATGTCATCAAGAATAAACAACAATGTTATGGTTGGTTATTTGAATTGGAACGCATAAATGATTTGTTTCCGATTTAATCAGATTTGGCATTTCATACCTACCCATGCTGGAGATATAAATACACCTCATTATAGTTCAGTATAGGAATTATAAACATCCCAGTTACGTTTTTTTGTTTTGATCAGGGAGATTCACAAACTTACTTGATCTGTATTTCATTCGTTATTCTCGGGATGGATAACTTGTTTTTGATTAATCACGGCAAGCAATAGTTTTTTGTCTCAAACAATGATATTGTTTACCTCTTTTTGATTATCAAGTCAAACACAATGTAGTATGGAGACTGGAGAGGAATAAATAATCGCTATTATTATTGTTAATATGCTCACTAACCTAACATTTTCCACGTCTTATTCTTGGTACTGGCGCGGTATTTACCATCAGAGCACCTGGTCCATACACAAGTATGTCACTCTGTGGTTGTATTTATATTGAAAATACAATTTGAAAAATTGAATGAACCTGTTGTTGATACAGGTAGAATATTCTCAACACACGGATTATTTATTTGTTACATTGCATACATATGGCACGGCATTGGTGGTTACTTCATATATCTATTTTAGTTAATTGTTTCGGTTGCAGAACAAATAGCATATTTAATTCGGATCAAAGTGACTTTGTTCGACTCGCAAATTTTGCTTTCGCTCGGCTTCGCTTGTCGAACAAAGTGTCACTTTTTATCCTAATAAAAGAATCTACTATTATTCACTATCTACTGACATTGATTTGGAACAAATACAGGGTGGTTCAAGATTCAGAATTCTGATCACCCCTTATGTGTTCCAATTGAATGTCAGTAGATTGTTTATTAAAAGTTGAGATAGGGACATGCAAGCCGTTTTGACTGATAATGAATGGTTTCGATACAAAATAATCCTAAAGTTGAAAAATCTCAATTTTGAACACCCTATATCTCTGTATAATCATGCCACATGTAGCACATTGATGAAATCAGCTCGAATAGATGGAGAATATTATTGTGGATGAAGATCTAACAAGTATAAATATCAATCAACAAATGAGCATAGACAGTTATGTCTATTTAAACAGTTACTTAGACAGTTACAACTGTCTATTTAGACATTTACAACTGTCCATTCAGACAGTCACAACTGCCTATTTAGACAGCTACAATCTTATACTTAGTTAGTTACAATTGTCTATTCAGACAGTTACAACTGTCTATTCGGAGGTCTAAATTGTCTATTTAGACAAATACAATCGTCTATTTAAACAGCTTTTTGCGTCATTTCAATTACAGATTTTGCTTCACCAATCAAAATACGAAACGTAAGAAGCAAAACGTAAAAAGTTTGGTTGTGAACGCCGCTTAATAAAGTTAATGTCAAAATTGACATAGAGGTTAATTGAACTCGCTTCATAACTTTACAAACATATGACACCATTGTACATTGCTATATTCGAATTGTCTCGTCCATAATTATTTATGCATTCAGATATAATTTTCTTCGTACTGGATATCTGTTTATAATCATAACAATTTATTATATTTGCAAACGAGGATCTGTATGTCTGTACGTATTATTCCAAACAGTTACTCTCCGCCCTTTGCTTTACCACACCCCTGAATTAATTGAAATACCAGGTCGGTCAGGATGTGCCAATGATATACAGGGTGACGTAACTACAGACTGTGATGAAAGCTCGACTTTTCGGTAGCTCGAAAAGGTACAGTTGTGTGCATAACATAAACGAGTTGTACAGCAGTTATTATATACTATTGTGAGTCTTGAATAATCTTCATATCGACTTTGGCAAGTAGTGTCAAAATTCAAACTATTTTTGTCAGTAACGTGCAAATGTGTACGTGTACTACTTTTTAATGAAATCTGGAACATCATAGGCAGGATCACACCATACAAACATTGTACGACTTGTTTATGGACTTGGCAACAATTCTAGAATGGGGATCCAATAACTTGGTAGATTTCAATGCAAACAAAACACAAGCATGCCTTTTCTCTAGGAAAGCCGATCGCACTGTGCCCAACATAAGCCTGTCAGGAGTAACCATACCTTTGAAGACATCCATTTCGATGCTTGATATCACTACCAGCAATAACCTTTCTTGGGAAAATCACGTGAGATAACTTGCGAAAAGTGCATCCCAAAAACTTGGTTATCTTTTTCGGGCCAGGAGCTATTTCACTTCCTCTTAGCTGATGCTTATGATCTCTAAGGTACAGATCCGACCTGTCCTGGAATACTGTTCCCATATTTGGAGTGCAGCACCAAAACATACCCTGAAACTGTTGGATATTCTGTTCAAAAACGGGCAATTCGTCTCGTGGGTGATGCCTCGCTCACAAACTCACTCACTTCTCTGAAACATCGTAGACAAGTTGGCGATCTGGACCTATTTTGAAGATATTTCCAAAGACGATGCTCTTCTGAAATATCAACAATTGTTCCTCCATTGGCAGTCCCCGCGAGATTAACCCGTCGAGTTGAGGCTTCGCACCCCTTCGTGGTCACTTTGGAGACCTGCAGAACATCTATTTACAAAGACTCATTCATCCAACGAACAGCGAGGCTCTGGAACACATTGCCAAGGGAGGTGTTCCCTGAGGCATATAACCTCCAGAAATGTTAGAAGAACACCAATTCATACCTTATTTCCCTTGGTTCTCACGATGATTTCTGAACATTACAGGATATCCCTTTTCGTGTGAACCAGAACATATAAAAAAACTGGACTAGGCTATTATTGAAAATTCGAGATGGCGGATCCAATATGGCGGACAAGTTTTGTAATCCGATTGCATTCAAAATCAGCATCTGGGTGTTTTCGACGTCGGAGATTATGATTCTTTCGTCGAAATTTGGAAATTCAAGGTGGCGGATCCAACATGGCGGACAAGTTTTCAAATTGGTGATCAAACTTAAAAAAGTCTTGATGGCGGACCCAATATGGCGGACGAGTTTTTAACTATGGTCCGATTCTATTCAAAATTGGTATCTGGGGGTCTTCGGAGTCGGAGATTATGATTTTTTCGTCAAAGTTCGGATATTCAAGATGACCTGGCCAATATGGCGGACGAGTTTTGTGATTATGATCCGAGTCCAGTCAAAATTTGTATCTAGGTGTTTTGGGGGTCGGAAATTATGATTCTATTGCCAAAATTTGGAAATTCAAAATGGCTAATCCAATATGCCGGACGAGTTTTGTAATTATGATCCGATTTTATTCAAAATTGATACCTGGGGGTTTCCGGGGTCGGAGATCATGATTCCTGCGTCAAAATTAGGAAATTGAAGATCGCGGATCCAATATGGCGGACGAGTTCTGTAATTATGATCCGATTCTATTCAATATTTGTATATAGGAGATTATGATTTTTTATTCAAAATTGGGAAATTCAATATGGCGAACGAGCTTTGTAATAAATAGTATTTTGAGAAACTAATGAAACACGATTTTATAGATAGCCATCAAACTAAAGGGAAATCAGTAGAAAATAAAGAATAGTTTGAAAAAATGAAGGGATAGATTGCCGAACTAAACAGAAGTAGAAATTAAATAGAATAGTTTGAAAAACTGAAGAAATACGCTTTTATGGATAGCCAAACTAAAATGAGGTAGAATATAAAATAACAAAAGTGTGTTGATGCGAATATCTAACTAAACCAATATTTCTAGAGATAATGTCTATGGCAAATCAATACGTTTGCCGGGTCATCTAGTATAATATAAAATCCCACTCTGTACTTAGAAATCAGAGTGGAACAACGCCTTAACCTCCTATATGGGCAATGGATAAGATATGCCAATGAGATGTCAGCATTATATGCTAATGTGTGGTGTATAGTAACAACGGCATCATTTACCTACGATTTTTTTTTGTATTGGTAACTGGGACTCGTATCGCAGCGTAAGGAGACCTGTATCCTATTTGGATGATCGCATAAATTGGATTCTAATTAGCAAATCACTTTCATATTTTAAACAACAAAATAGGATGGGCTGTATGATGAATAATGAAACTTGATGCAACTCTATTCATTATAATTATGAAAGAGCACTAAATAGTACCTAATCAGAGTCTAAGCCAGAACAATTGTTTTCGATAGCCCTGCTCTCCGATAGTTAATTTTATCATGCAAATTCTCTGTTGTTAAGTGTGATTTTTTTTCGAAATATTTTTTTTTGGTTGGTTGGTAAAGTGAGAGGAATGGAAGATATTTTCCATCACATACATGTATTTCAACATTTTTCAAATTTATTGACATTTTTTGACCATCAGATTGTGATATGGAACATGAGGTTCGAGTAATTGATATACAGGGTACGCACGAATAGCTTACACTATCTTTATATAGAGAATAAGTCGACAGAAATTCATGCTTATATTTCAGAATACGCTCTCTTCATTTGAAATATTTTTGATAATGCAGTATTGCCGCTTCTACTGAAAAGTACTAGTAACACTGATATTTCAGAGGGACACTCTGTATTTTATCGCATCTTTATATTCTTCCAGAAGAGCTGATTTCATCGATATATCACACTTGGGGGTCTATCGAAAATTATTACAGAGATATAGGGTCTTCAAAATCGAGATTTTTCAACTTTAAGATTTGTTTGTGTCGAAACTATTCATGTTTCGCTAACACAGTAGCTTTGTCAGGTTATACTGGTACAATGAACTAAACTAACGTTGGCTTGCTCAACTTATATATATCTTACTTTCCCAACCTGAAGGATTAGTTACCTGTGGACAGGTACGATAAACCTCCATTTTCGGAAATTAGGCACAATATCTACATTAAAATACGGTATACCGGATTAACTTGAAAGAGTTGATAGCAAATACATATTATTACTTACTAAGAAAACAAATTCAACAGTGGTGAACTATTGAGGTCTAATTGATCATTAAGTAAAATGTCAAAATGTTTGAGTTTGATGATTTCTAATGATTCAAAATGATTGAGTTTTCTGAAATTATCATCAAAACTATGGTTTCCTTCTAATATATGGTTGGCGTATGTTGAATTTGTTTTCTTTTTTGTAAAATTCATCTTATGTTCATGAATGCGCTGATTAAACGTACGACCCGTCTGACCGATATATACCTTAGGACGAGATCCACAGTTGAGTTTGTATACCCCTGATTTTTCGAATTTAGAAGTTTCGTCTTTATTATTCTTGATAAACCGTCCCAACGTATTATTTGTTTTATCTGATGGCATGTCATAATGACAACGTTATGTCACTCAATTTTGATGACATAATAAGGAAGCTCATTATGGTACTAAGTACCATAATGAAATTCTATAAGGAAAACATGTAATGGTTTGATCAAAAAAGTTTATTCAAAATGTATAACTATGTACAAAACTATTTATTATAAATGGTAAAAGAACAATTACTACAATTTGTAATATTAATATAATGGCAAAGCACAGCTCACTCACCTACTAATATTTGAAACTACACAATACTTACTCCTTTAAAAATAGTTGTCATTGTGACATGTCGAAAATGCAGTTTTTAATTTTTCGAAAATGTATTGATATAAATGCCATCAGATAAAATTTTGTATGTAATACGAATCATAAACAATCATTATGGCACACGCCGTGTTATCGGACTCGGCTACGCCTCGCCCGATAACATTCACGACTTGTACCATAATGATCGTCTTTATGATCCTTATTACATAAATAACTATTATATTCCACTTTTAAGTCCTGTTTATGTAGAAATGAAGCTAATTTCTCAGTTGATGATCCGAAATAGGTGTTAAAGTTCTATAATTTTGATTATTATTCTTGATGGTAGGATAAACTTCTTGAATAGCTTTATGATGAAGTTTTTTAGAAAGAATACTGTCTATCAAATTAACGTTGTATCCGTTGTTGACTGCAATCTGTGACCAATATGGATCTACAGTTTACTACAGAATTCAAATCCGTCACCATAAAAGTCAATCAAGGTCGAGCAAGACAAATTACTGGATACTGGATCACAATTGAATCAATTCATCAACATAATTTACGAGTCTTATGGAAATGATTTGTCGAAGACATTTGTGACAGCAATACCTAATTGAGGCAATAACTTTCTCTTCTAATTATGAAGAACTCCGAGATTTAATGGATGTGAATAGTTATTTAAATAGTTTAAATCGGTGTACTTATGTCTCAATAAATATTGAAATACCACCGATCTTCCCAGGCTCTCTTATAGTAGTAGTACTATATTAAACGAAAATATCATATGAAAATGTATCATAATTCTTGCAATTAACACAAGAAGAGCTATAATTTGAGAAGATTAATATGCAAGATTGTAAGATTGGTTAACTAATTGAAAATAAACCGTAAAATTATAGAATTGAATTCGCCAGCTTTCTTTTCATTCTTGGTGACTATATGTTATCAGATTGTCTAATAGCCTGAGATCACCCAATTCATCACATTCTGTCTAGTATATTATACAGGGTGATTCATGAGCAGACTAACATAGCCAAATGGTGAATAGGGAAAATCAAGACGTATACAGCGTGTCTCACTTTAAACGGCCCCCCCTCTATATCTCAGTTATTAGTCATGCGATTCCAACCAAATCTGGCGTGGTATGAATAACCATCAATATGATAAGTTTTACAGAGATGCACATTATTTTGGACAGTGCCGTGCGTTTTTATTGAACTAAAAAGTGGTCGATTTCTCATGGAATCATATTAGGCATTTTTTTACAGGAAATCTAACCTAATATTATTGTTCCTCATGCTTTAGAACCTCCATATGCAAAAAATCACCCAATTCCGAATTAACAGGATTGGCTCCCTTTTTTACAATTTCAGTCTTGAATAAATAGGAACTTCAAATCAACTACGAATTTTGGAACTTTCAATGGCTCCGGTAGATGGAAAATCATGATTTGAGAGAGAAAACGATGTATACTTTTTTATGTTGAACTCACCGTTTCCGAGTAAAAAATTATTACGTTCGCAAAAATACTGTTTAGATGTGCCAGTTTTCCTGTGAAAAAATGCCTAATATGATTGAATAAAAAACTGACCCCTATTCATTTCAATAAAAATGCACGACACTGTCTAAAATGATGTTTGTCTATGAAGAACTGGTCTTATTGATGATTATTCCCAGGATTATTCATACCGATACAAATTTGGTAAAGATCGCACGACTGATAGCTGGGATATAGAGGGGGGGGCCGTTTGAAATGAGACATGCTGTATATATGGAAAATTTGTTTGACCCTCCATAACGAAGGGTATTATGTGAAATTGCCATATAATTTTAATGGCCGATATTTCGGAATGATTCATCGTTATTTTGTAGTAGAAAAAATTACAAGTTAATGTGACATAGTTTAATCGCAATTGATTTCTTCAATAGAAATGAAGAAAATTAATAACTTTTCAACCATCAACAATTGACCTCATATATGTGTATGGTTAGTTTGAGTGGAAATGACCCTCCCTACCCCACTACTTTTGATCCTTGACTTGTGGGACACCCTGTATAAATTATATTATCAGTTGGTAGCTACTATCAGTTCGGATTATCAACAAACGTCACGTCACACAATGAAAAACAGGGCCTACTAGATATTTTATTATTACTTCAATCAAAACCCATAAAACTAGGGTCTCTTGATGCAAACTGGCGTATTTGTCAAAGATGACAAATACGTCAATTTACATCAAGGGACCCTACATAAAACAAAGTCACGAATAAGAATCTACCCAGAATGTCGATAAAAAATAACATGTTTTTTTTCTCAACTACTCTTCTACTAATCTATTAATTTGTATTCAACGAGAATGTACAGAAATGAACCCAATTGAAAGTTGAAAGTTACCAGCCAGGTCAAAGTTGAAAATTCATTCGAACGATTTTGTTTCATATTTTTTTATTGAACCGGTCAAAGTGTGCCGTGTCACAGCCGTCTTCAATTGAAGACGGCTGTGGCCGTGTGTGTCCGTGTGAATTGAAGAGCAGTTCTTATATTATGCTATCTGTCTGATCTTCCAGAATCTGATGACAACTTTAAAGAAAAGAGAGAGCAAAAAATTTTTTTCCCTATTCTAGTTCTTTAATTATCCTTTCAATATAATATGTCTTTTTGACCAGTTTCAATAAAGAAACGTCGCTGCCGAATTCCGGAAATATCTGTCATCAAAGTAATATGTGAATTTCGAATAATACTCATGGAGGCTCAAAAATTTGTCCATATACATACATCAACTCGTCTTGATTTTCCCTATTCACCATTTGGCTATTTGAGTCTCCTCATGGATCACCCTGTGTAAAGATAATTTTCCGACATAATTACATAGGAAAACAATGAGAAAAAAGTCATGGACCAGAATTGGATATTCGTTTTGGTACCAGTGTCCCATATTTTTCACCAAAGATATACATATATACAGGGTGATCAATCTTGAATTTCAGAAATCGATGAAGCGCGTTTTGAAACCGTGATCATCTTTTTCTATAACAGACAAAAAATGCGTTGGAATATTAGTTGGCATTCATATACAGTGTCATTCATAAAGTCGGCATCATATGGGAAAAACTTTTATTAATGTCTTATTTTTGAATTCGAGTTGGACGTTGAGTTTTGCTTCAAAAAAGATAAAAAATGGCCTACTAAATCGGGGTCACGTGACTTTCGTAACATGTCAAAAGTGACATTTTTTCAAATTGATCGCTGAAAGTAGGCTTATTTGTTCGAATATCGAAAAAGTTTACTTGAAAAAGTTGTTTCCAATTCAATTTTACACATGCTTCTCAAATTTGATCCTTCTATCGCAACTTTTCGATTTTCATTTTTTTTTTAATTTTTCAAAATTTCTGTAATATTCGAAGAATTGTTAATTCCACGAAACTACTTCATACCAGTAGCTTCTTCATGCTTCTTACTTTCAATTACTTATAATCACTGATTATGGACAGAAATATGATTTTCTTCAGTAAATGATAATACCCGCTTCCGAATTCTGTTATGTTTGATGCAAAGTTGATATATCGTCAAGCATTTAGAAACGGAATTCATTTAAACTGATCTTTTCAGTAGTGAAAAAATAAATTCAAATGAATTTGGTTTCTAAATGATTGACTCAAACATAACAGCATTTTGATGTTATGTTTGCATCAAACATAACAGAATTTTGAAGCGGAGATTATCATTTTCTGAAGAAAATCTTATTTCTGTCGATAATTAGTGATAATTAGTAATTGAAAGTTAGTAGCATGATGGAGCTACTGGTATGAAGTAGTTTTATCGAATTTACAATTTTTCTAATATTACAGAAATTTCGAAAATTTTCAAAAAATATCGAAATCTAAAAAATGTAATAGAAAGATAAAATCCGAGTCACATATGTAAAATTGAAATAGAAACAACTTTTTCAAGTAAACTTTCTCGATATTCGAACAAATAAGCCTACTTTCAAAGATTAATTTGAAAAAATGTCACTTTTTACATGTAGCGAAAGTCACGTGACCCCGATTGAGTAGGCCATTTTTCATCTTTTTTGAAGCAAAACTTGACGTCCAACTCGAATTTCAAAATAAGTCATTAATAAAAGTGTTTCCCATATGATGCTGACTTTATGAATGACACTGTATACTCGATTATCAATCGGTTCAATTTCCCAAATATATTATGACACTGTTTAAAACTAATATTTATCATCCTCTCCTTCAAAGGGGTATGTAGTATGTATACCTATTCTGAGCGCTTCGGGAAATAATCTGTGATCATTGATTTACAAATATTTTAGTATAAAAGTATGAAGTTGAGTATCCTTCAATTTTTTTCTCAAGTTTGCATAAAGTAGATTTTGATATTCCTTACTAAAATGCGTGAATTGATCATCTGCAAACCCATCAGTGTTGGCTGTTTGTTTTGAACTATTCTTGATGCACTTCAAAATGTATGTACAGCATTCGTATCGTGATACACTAACATGATGCAGGCTGTACCTAATAAAAAATGCCGTGACCATAAAAAATGGAAACGGTAAACTAAATAGCGATCTTTCATTCTTTCATGCAAATATTTTCATCCGGAGAGGCCTGAGAGTAATCTTGTGTACCTACTTACTTACTTCGATCTTTCTGATAGATAGGTATACCTACTTACCTCTACATTCTCTTCGAGAGAATCATGTATCATGTGTGCTGAGATATTAGATATCATTCCTTCATTTTTTGATGAAGATAATACATGATATGTTTTTTCAGCAACCGACACAAAAGTCGTCCATTTTATTGATTTTTTTTTGTTCTGGTTCACACGAAAAGGGATATCCTGTAATGTTCAGGGAACATCGGGAGAACCAAGGGAAATAAGCTAGGAATTGGTGTTCTTCTTGAATTTCTGGAGGTTATATGCCTCGGGGAACACCTCCCTTGGCAATGTGTTCCAGAGCCTCGCTGTTCGTTGAATGAACGAGTCTTTTGGAAAGAGATGTTCTGCAGGACTCTAAAGTGACCACGAAGGGGTGCAAAGCCTCAACTAGACGGGTTGATTTCGCGGGGACTGCCAAGGGAGGAACAATTGTTGATATTTCAGAAGAGCATCGTCCATGGAAATATCTATGAAATAGAGCCAGATCGCCAACTTTTCTCGGTGTTCCAGAGAAGTGAGTGAGTTTGTGAGCGAGGCATCACCCACGAGACGAATTCCCCTTTTTTGGACAGAATCCAACAGTTTCAGGGTATGTTTGGGTGCTGCACTCCAAATATGGGAACAGTATTCCAGGACGGGACGGATCTGTGCCTTATAGATCATAAGCAGCTGACTGGAAGTGAAATAGCTCCTGGCCCGAAACAGAAAACCAAGTTTTTGGGATGCATTTTTATCAATTGATCTCACATGATTTTCCCAAGAAAGGTTATTGCTGATAGTAATACCAAGCATCGAAATAGATTTCTTCAAAGGTATGGTTACTCCTAAAAAGCTTATGTTGGGCACAGTGAGATCGGCTCTTCTTGAGAAACGGCATGCTTGTGTTTTTTTTGCATTGAATTCTACCAAGTTATTGGATTCCCATTCGAGAATTGTTGCCAAGTCCATATTTATGTTGTCAACATTTCTTCTTCGTTCGTTTCTGATTTGCCTGGCTAGTATTTTTTGGAGCCCTGGAAGAGGAAGCGGTATGGATAAGGTACTATCATCCGCGAAGCTGTGTACTGGACATGAAGTTGTTTCCAATAAATCATTGATATGGAGTAGGAATAGTGTTGGTGCTAGAATTAATCCTCGCAGAACACCAGCATTTATGATAAGAGCAATAGATTGCTGCCATATATGTGAGACGTGATCGAGCAGGTCACCAGTTGATCTCTGATGACGGAAGCCATATTGCCTATCGTTGATAATACCTGAATGTTCCAGGTATTTCATGAGCTCGATGTTGATAGCTTTCTCCGTGATCTTTTAAATAATAGATAGCAGTGCAATCGGTCTGTAGTTGCTAGGTGGGGATTTTTTGCATTTTTTAGGAAGTGGTTGGACTCTTGCAATTTTCCAGTTGGACGGGAATATCCCCAATTTGTAAAGTAGTTGAACAACTTGCAGAGAACAGGTGTTAGTTCGGGAGCACATTTCTTGAGAACAATCGATGGGATTACGATGAGACCCAATGAAATCTTCCTTATAGTACGTTGGCGAAAGGTGATCTCGGTGTCAATTGGCGTTATGTGTGGAGGTTGTTTTCCCGATGAATCCAGAGTGGAATTTCCAGCAAATAAATTCGGGGTACAATTTGAAAACCCAAAATTAGGGGTGGTTTCTAGTAGATTGTGTTTGGCAGGAGGCTGATTTGGTTTCATTGTCATGGAAAGGTTTTGCTCCCATATATCCTGCGCTGACCTGAAGGCTCTGGGACACCCGGTAGATATCGATAAAACAGGGTTTCTAATAATGCCTGATAATTGCGAATGACATTGTTCATCAAAAATTTAGAGCTGTAGTCGTGAAGTTTTGGAACATTGTCATGGGCAAACTTAAAGCAGCAAGCTGTAGTATGTCAATTATTGATGGAATTTTACAGAAAAAACATCGCTGTGATACAGGAAAAATCGTGAAAATGGTCGATTCTGATTGGTTCTCGAGAACAATAGTGGAATAATCAATGAACACCTTATTGTATCTCGAAAATGAAGCATTTTGGGATATGGATATCATATTCATAGACACTTTTATTTCATTCCTAACCTAATCTGCTATCTATCTATGATTTACTTATATCATATTCACTCGAATTATGAGTTGAAACTTGTTATTTTTTAATTGTAATTTTCTGAATTATTCATTAAATGATGAAATCTTGAGATGATGGTCAAATTATTTGTTATTTGTGATCATAAAAGCAATTGAACGATCAGACAAACATGATAGTATCTTACATTATACACTATGTCCAAGATAAGGATGTCTATCAGTTGGATCGTTTTTATTTTTTCTGACGTTATTCAAATAGATATACGAAAACAAAAGACACTTCCTCATTCCTACTTTTTGAGGACTACAAAAATGAGTAGAGAGATTTTCCATACGACGTTTCGTTTCGGAGAACCATCATCAACTTCACCCCATGATAGACATCTTTATCTTTGACACACTGTATATAAAACATGGCACTAAATCTACAGTTCCAGTTTTTGATGATATAGTATTGGGCTTCGTACTGTAATTACAGGAAATAACTTCCATACTTTGATCGATAGCGCTGACTGGAACACCTACCGAGGGCAATAAAAAATCTTACGAAATCACCGTGAATAAAAAATAATTATACATGATGATGATTATAAGAACGAGATGGTCCCATCATCATAAGACGAATGTTTTATAGGGATACAGTGTGACTCGCTTCCGTTTTTGCAAAACTTCTTCATTGTCATTATTAGATAGATATAGATATATAGATAGATATATTTATTTCTCAGAATCGGAAGAACAGTGGTATCAATATTACATTATAATTTAACAAAATTTCCGATTATCTAGCGTAAAGCATCGAGAAAGTCGAGCACGGTACATAAATAGTAAATTTCATGTGATATCTAATTCTAAATTGTGAGAGAAGTATTCGTCTAAATGATAATAAACATTCTCATGCAAAATTATTTTCAACCTTGCTTTGAATCGAAAATTATTTAAAGATTTCAAACTGGAGGGTAAGTGGTTATAGACTTTGATTCCTGAATACAGTGGTCCATTCCTGGATCTGTTGTAGTTATAATTTGGCAAAATATAATCTTGATTTCTAGTTGGATATGTATGTTTGTTTGATGGTCGTGTCAGTGTTGCTCGCTTTTTGTGTATTAACACACTTATTTTAAATATATAGGTGTTCGTTAAGGTAAATATCTTGTGGTCTCTGAAAAGGATTCTGCAAGAGTCTCTATAATTCAAACCAAATAATACTCGAATGGCTTTTTTTGTATTACAAACACCTCTGCTGCGTATATAGATGTACCCCAAAATTCTATACCATGATACTGTGAAAATAAGCAAAGTATACTAATTTTGTGGTCGAGAGGTTGGTATTTCTCTTAATGGTACGTAAAGCAAAAATTAAGCTACTCAATTTAGACTGAAGTGCAGAGGAATGTTCCAGCCAGTTAAACTTGCAATCTATGTTTATTCCTAGGAATTTGGTTGAATTCACAGAATCAATAGAGTTTTGATCGAGGTGAATAGTGATATCATCCATATCTTTGTAAAGGCTGAATAGTATATTATTCGATTTAGAATAGTTGAGAGACAATTTATTAGCTAGAAACCAGTCTGATACTCCCTCCATTATCCCTACTGACGAAGTAGTGAGCTGGTCCGAATTTTTTCCCGTAACTAGTATATACTAGTGTCATCAGCAAACAGTGTGAAGGTAACTGTAGGAAAGTTACAAACAATGTCATTCACATAGATCAGAAATAGTGTAGGGCCCAACACTGAACCTTGTGGCACTCCTGCCTGTATATGAGTATAATCTGAATCTTTATATGATACGTTTCCTGATATTTCATATTTCACTCTGACACACATCATTCGCCGTGATAGAATGATATGATTTGAACCAATCTTTAGCAAGACCTCTGATTCCATAGTAGTCTAGTTTATTTAGAAGTATATTATGACTAACGCAATCAAATGCCTTAGACAGGTCGCAAAATATTCCCAAAGGATACTGTTTTGATTCTAAAATTTCATTAATTTTTCTATCATTTGAAAAGTAGCATCCGTAGTATTCATGTTTTTCCTGAATCCGAATTGTGAATCTGTGAGAATTTTTTGTGTGCCCAGATATGATGTTATTCTTTTGTTGACAATCCATTCCAGTAATTTTGAAAAATTTGAAAGCAGTGAGATGTCGCGATAATTATTTGTATCTGTCTTATCCCTTTTTTTGAAGACCGGGATCATGATAGATTTTTTGTATGAATCCGGAAATATACCAGTTGAGATTGAGATTATTATATTATATTATCCGGCAAACGTTGTTTTGCCATGTACATTATTTCTAGAAAACATTTTTATAGATAAATATTCATCAAAGAACTTTTATCATTTCATTTCTTCTTCTTTTTAGTTTGGCTATCCATGAAAGCGGGAATCTTGATACATTTTCTTTCCAGATTTGACATGGACAGTGTCATTCGTGAGGGGGCGTTGCGACTACTGACAAACGAGGGTTCTTCTGACGTCATCTTGAGCTGTCAAGGACACCGCGTTACGGCCCACAAGGTCATCCTTTCGATGGCCAGTCCGATGTTTAGGGTGAGTAGCATTATAAGATCCCCCAATGTGATGGGTGAATATACAGGGTGTTCGATGCCAATAGATTAAGGGCATATTCCTTTCTATTTGTGGAATGTTCTGAAGCTCCGATCTTTCCATTATCAATGAATGAAGTTAAATAGAATTGACTTGTTGTGGGCTAATTATTTCTGATGTTGTTCCTCTATGCTTCAGAGTATTGATTTTTGTTATACAGTGTGTCCCACTTACCATGTTCACCATGGGTATCTTTTTAATGGTGAGAGATACGAAGTCGGTTAAATGACACCAAATGTGGAGTTTGTCAAGGCCAACTATAATGTGAAAAAATATTTTGATAAAATCTATTCGTTTTTGTTTTATACGCAAAAATCAGATTTTGGTCATTTTCATGTCTCCTCCGTAACTTCTTTATTTATGAAAATATTCAAATAGGAATTTCACATTCTCATGGCAGTTTTTCAAAGTGATTTCGAAAAAAATATGAAATTTATACCAACTCTTCTAAAATTTGAGATAGCAGCACCAACTTTAGTTTTTCGAATAGCTCACTATGACTTAGTTACAAATAACTTTTTTTTCTCTTGCAGATGACATGTCGCAGTTATAGTTTTGTGTTGATAACAACGGAGTTATCGACATTTATACAAAAACAAAAAATTATTTGGATGCCGCCATCTTGAATTTATAAATTTTAACAAAAAAATCATGATCTTCGACCTCAAAAACCCCCACTTACCAATTTTGAATGGTATCGGACCAAATCTTGTCCGCCATCTTGGGGCAGCCATTTTTTTAAATTTCAATAAAAATCCCATTATGTATTGTCACCGAAATTATGAACACCTGCCAAATTTCAAGTTAGTCGGAGTTATGGAATTTTTGTTGAAATTAAAAAAAATGGCTGCTCCAAGATGACGGACAAGATTTGGTCCGATACCATTCAAAATTGGTAAGTGGGGGTTTTTGAGGTCGAAGATCATGATTTTTTTGTTAAAATTCATAAATTCAAGATGGCGGCATCCAAATAATTTTTTGTTTTTGTAAAAATGACGATAACTCCGTTGTTATCAACACAAAACTATTACTCCGACATATCATCTGTGAGAGAAAAAAAAGTTATTTGTAACTAAGTCATAGTGAGCTATGACCTACATTTGAAAAACTGAAGTTGGTGCTGATATCTCGAATTCTAGAAGAGTTGGTATAAATTTCATATTTTTTTCGAAATCACTCTGAAAAACTGCCATGAGAATGTGAAATTTTTATTTGAATATGTTCATAAATAAAGAAGTTATGGGGGAGACATGAAAATTATCAAAATCTGTTTTTTGCGTATAAAACAAAAACGAATAGATTTGATCAAAATATTTTTTCACATTATAGTTGGCCTTGACAAACTCCACATTTGGTGTCATTCAACCGACTTCGTATCTCTTACCGTTAAAAAGATACCCATGGTGAGCATGGTAAGTGGGACACACTGTATAAGAATAGTAACATGATATACAGTCCACTTCTAATGGAACCACCCCTGTATCTTACGTAATCGTTGGGTAAGGATCCTGAAATTTGCTGGAGCGAGAGATATACCAAAAATGCACTCTATGACTAAGTGAGGTCATCTTCAGTGATATACACTGCTCGCCAACAGCCATGAAACTACCCCAATTTCCGGAAAATGATATTAGGAGTCAAAATAGGTCGAAAATCACTTCAGATTTGGAATCAGGGCGCCCAATTTACTAACTTTTCAAATTTTTCCTGGACAATTTTCAGTTCGGAAAAATAAAATTTTGTCGCATTTTTTATGGAAGCACCCCCGTATCTCACGTAATATGATTTTATGAAGAATCGACCCCTTTTTATTTCAATAAAAATGCACGGCACTGTCTAAAATATTGTTCATCTCTGTGAAACTGATCATCTTGATGGTTATCCATACCACATACCGAATTTGGTTGGAATCGCATGACTTATAACTGAGATATACAGTGTGTCCCACTTACCATGCTCACCATGGGTATCTTTTTAACGGTGAGAGATACGAGGTCGGTTAAACGACACCAAATGTGGAGTTTGTCAAGGCCAACTATAATGTGAAAAAATATTTTTCGCGCATAAACGAATTTTTCTATATAATATTTTTCTATTTGATCATTCAATCAATTTTTCGCGCTAAAATCACACACAGGTGCTTTCCTTGCTTTTGGGGAACGCACGCAGGTGAAGACACCAAGAGATAGGTGGTCATGCGCAAGCAGAGACAATCAAGAATGGCTAACAATCATTGTAGCCGGTTTACGCTGTGAAATTTCCATTAAAAATTCAATTTAAGTTCAAGTACTTTCGCCAGTGAAATTGTGAAACAGACTTTCCTTATGGGTTGGTGATTGGAATGGCAGTCCAGTAACAGGGTACCTACCTGCGGCGATTACAACAACAGCCGGTGAGTGCACCCTTAGCATTTATAAAGCATTTTGTGTGTGCGACAACCTAGGATAAATTATTAATCGAAGGATTAAATCATATTCAATTCTGAAAACTATCAAGGTCAACGTGTAAAATGTAACATACAGTCCATTTTTCTTTTCCATTTTCGTATATGCGCTGACATTTTGGGCCTTCTCGAGCCAGATCAATTTCAAAAATTTGTCGTACTAATTAATTCACATTTTCGCAGGCGGCCTATCGCCATTATCAATCCTTAATTTCAGTAATTGGCGTCCAGTTCCGTGGCGCTAGTACCGCAGGTACTCGCCGAAATAGTCCGATTTCAGTTTCACGGTCAAAGTGCGAAAGTCAATCAAAACAAACAACAGCAGTCTCATAGTATCGTCGATGCGTGACCCACCTCTCTGCGAAGCCACTGCAACGGGCATTTCGCGATCTTTTCACTGAACAAACGGTGTATAGTCCGAGCGCGAACGACATTATTCCAGTTCCTACGTTGTTGTTTCTTGATTATCAAATGTGATTAAAATTTTCTCCTTTTCTTCAGTGGTAGAATCCAACCACATTTTCCACTTCCATATCATTTTGTCGGTAAAAAACCGAATTTTCTTCTGTAGTATACCTACATTTCAGGGTAAAAATCATTTCGAGTTTTCAAAGTGAAAACTATAATTATTTCTTACATTTAAACAGACAAGATGACTGAATTAAAGCGCCTTATAGCTAGACGAAGTGCATGCGCGGCGCGCATAACTGAGGTTTTCAAAAATGCACTTGCTGCTACTTCACAAGGGAACGAGGAAACGATCGGTCTTTTCAGAGTAAGATATGGTGATCTACAAAATGCATTTGAAGAATTTTGTGAACATCACAATGATATCATCGGTTTAACTGAAAAAGACGAGGATTTCCTCGCTGAAGATAAGGTTCGGAGAGAAACTGAATCTTATTACTATCAATCCAAAATGTACTACAATAAAATTTGTAAGCCCCTAGACGATGAAGAAGCCATACAGCAGGCAGCGAAAATAGCATCTCTTACTTCACCTCCTGTTCCTTCCACTTCACAAAAAGCAGAATCTCTTCCTCAACTACATGTTCCAAAGTTCAACGGGGATCTGAATTTTTGGCCCACTTTCTTTGATATGTACAATCAAATTGTACATAATAATACATCCATTTCCTGTGCCTCAAAATTAAAATACCTACTTTCCTATCTTGAAGGTGAACCTCAGAGGTTAATCAGTGGATTCAAAATTACTGATGCTAATTACATTTTGGCGTACAATAAATTAGAAAAACGTTACCAAAATAAACGTTTCTTGGCAACGAATGCCATGAATTCCATAATGGCTGTCACCTGTAAGGGCGAGTCTCCTAAAGAACTAAGAAATCTTCTCAATACATTTTTCGAGTCCTTGGAAACGTTGAAATCCTTAACTTTCGCTGTGGATTCGTGGTGTTTCGTGCTGTTCCATTTATTATTAGAAAAAACTCCAATGGAAATTCGTACAAGCTTTGAAATCCAATATAGTTCAGAAGAAATTCCTACATATAAACAACTTTATGAATTCCTGGAAAACAGGTGCAAGGCACTCGAATCAGTGCAACATTTATCTGCCCCTAAGATAAATAAAGTTCCCTTTTCCAATTCGAAATTTTCAAATATTTCTAAGAGTGTTAATATATCAAAAACTTCCGCATTCTCTTTACAAACGAACATTTCTAAAATACAGTGCTATTTGTGTAAAGAATCACATGTCCTATCAAAATGTCCCAAATTTCTGGAAAAATCAATAATTGAAAGAAACAATTTTGTTAAAAATAACAAACTTTGTTCAAATTGTCTTTATCATGGTCACGCAACAAATGCTTGTTCTTCGCGATTTCGATGTAGAGTAAATAGTTGCAATGGAAAGCATCACAGTTCGTTACACATATTTAAAAATTCCGATATTGCATTACCATCAAGTTCAACTCAAGAAACTACCACACATCAGCAGGAAACGCATTGTAATACTGCATGTTTGGCTATACAAAATAACATACCTCAGGTTACGAGCCTATTAGCTACCGCGGTGGTCGATATTTACGATAATCAGGGTTTTTCTCACCCTGTTCGTATTATGATTGATTCTGGAAGTACAGATTGCTTTATCAGCGAAAAATGTTTGCGTAGGCTAAATCTCGTCCGACGTCCATATTCTACAGCAATTTACGGGTTAAATCAAATGGTATCCTTTTCTTCAAAGGGCATTACTACTTGCGAAATAAAAGCACAAAATAATTCTGGGCCTACCTTCTCCTTTGAAGCAATAGTAGTTCCAAACTTGTCTTCAAATTTACCATTTTGCGATATTCCAAAAGGGCAATGGGATCACTTAAAGAGTTTAAAGTTGGCTGATAAAGAATATTTTATTTCTAGAGCTATAGATCTGCTAGTAGGGGTAGAAATATTCGGAAAAATTATTCGCGAAGGTCGTGTATCTGGGAAAAAGGGCGAACCAACAGCTATCGAGACCGCTTTTGGTTGGGTCTTGTTAGGAAAAATAGATATTCCTAATTCTTCTAAATTTCCAAAAATGAGTTCTAGTAATTTTCTTTCAACCCCAGAAATACCACTGGAGGTTATTGTTCCTAAATTTTGGGAAATCGAAAAAATTCCGGATAAAATATTTTCTACTCCTGAGGACATAAGGGCCGAACAGATATTCAAGAAAACAGTTTCTAGAGACTCCACCGGTCGGTTTACGGTTTCCTTGCCGTTCAGAAATGGTGAACCAAATCTAGGTGATACGTACACTCAGGCGTTTCGCCGATTTTCTATGTTAGAACGTAGACTTTCAAAAAATCAAGAACTTTATGCTGCTTATCGAGAATTCATGCAGGAATATCTCGACAGTGGTCACATGACTTTGGTCCCCCCTGATGCTTCCAAACCCCCGTTATCTTGTTATCTACCACATCACTGTGTGCTTAAGCCGGACAGCATAAGTACAAAACTCCGAGTCGTGTGGGACGGAAGTGCTAAAGGGCAAAAAGGCATCAGTTTAAATTCAACCTTGCTTCCGGGACCTAAGCTTCAAAAGGACATCCTTTCCCTCTTACTTATATTTCGTTTGCACCCTGTAGTCTTCATTACTGATATAGTAGGCATGTTCCGTCAGATTTTGGTTACCCCTGAACACAGACATTTTCAGAAAATTTTATGGAGGTTTTCTCCTAATGAACCTTTGTCCGAATGGACATTGAATACTGTTACTTTCGGACTTAGTTGCAGCCCTTTTCTCGCAATGAGAGTTTTAAATGAACTGGCTGAGTTAGAAAAAAAACGTTTTCCTTTAGCGAGTAAAATGATTATTTCACAGACTTTTGTGGACGATATTTTAGGTACCAGTCGTTCCGTGGCTGAAGCCCTTACCCTTCAAAAACAACTGATCGATTTGCTGAAACTTGGTGGATTTGAGCTGAGAAAATGGGCAAGTAATTGCCCAGAATTGTTGGCTCAAGTACCAAGTTCCGATCGACAAATGTCCTTGTCGTTCGATAAGGAAGAACCTCATTTTCTTAAAGTTCTAGGGCTACAATGGCAGCCCTATTCTGATTGCTTTTCATATCAATGCAGTCCAAGTAATAACACTCGATTTACCAAACGATCTGTTCTTTCTGATCTCAGCAAATTTTTCGATCCACTTGGACTCCTTTGTCCAGTTATACTGTCTGCAAAGTATATAATGCAACAGATTTGGAAGGCTCAAATTGATTGGGATACCCCTTTACCCCCTCCAATATCAAATTCGTGGATGCAACTAGAGTCCGAATTCTCCAAACTGTCTGAAATTTCGCTACCTCGTCGTGTGCTAATAGATAAGTACACCAGGTGCGAATTACACGGTTTCAGCGATAGCAGTGAGATAGGTTACGGTGCAGTAATCTTCCTCAGAGTCGAAACACTCAACTCGGTTTCCGTTTCTCTACTCTGCGCGAAAAGCAGAGTTGCACCTTTAAAAACCATTTCAATACCAAAATTAGAACTCACTGCGGCTTATTTGCTGTCCGATTTAATTTCCTTTGTAAAAGATACTTATTCTAGAGACCTTATTTTCGATGAAGTCTGCGCTTGGACTGACTCTCAGGTCGTTTTGGCTTGGTTGAGGGGGTCTCCGTGCCAATGGAAGACATTTGTGGCCAATAGGGTTAGCCATATTCAAGATATTGTCCCTTATTCTTCTTGGCGCTATATTCCTTCCAGTTTGAATCCCGCAGACGCAGCTTCCCGAGGTCTTACCCCCACCAGTCTTTTAGCTCATGATTTGTGGTGGAAAGGGCCTGCCTTTCTTTCCCAGACAAGAGAAGACTGGTTAGACATGCCATGTTTGCATGAACTTGATGAAACGGAGTCAAAAATAATATCTAGTGAGGAAAAACGAGTGGTTTTCAATGTAATTGTAGAAACTCACATGTTTGATAATTTACTAAATAAATACTCTAAATTACTTACTATTCAAAAAATTATTTCTTACTGCATCCGAGTTTTTACGAACTTCCAATCACGGCATATTCCAGATGAATGCTATTTCGGTTACCCTACGGTAGATGAGCTTCAAAGAGCTTTAATGTGTCTTATTAAACATGTTCAAGCCACAGTGTTTTCCGAAATATTGATTACAATCCAACAAAATAAATTGCTTCCAAAGCCATTTCGTAAACTATCGATTTTTCTTGATCCCGATGGGTTCCTCAGGGCGGGCGGACGCCTAAGAAACGCATCAGACTTGCCATTTTCTGTTAAACATCCCTTACTACTACCAAGTTCACACAGACTAACCATACTCATAATAGAACACTTTCATGCTAAATACTTGCATCCAGGTTTTAAAACGCTGCTTAATTTACTAATGCAGCAATTCTGGATTCTTTCGGCCAGAAAGGCCATTCAAAAAACGCTCTCTGGTTGCGTAAAATGCTTCAGAGCGCGCCCCAAGTCATATACGCCTCCAGTTATGGCAGACTTACCGAGTTACAGGATTTCCCAGATAGCTGCATTTTCTCACGTGGCTATAGATTTTTGCGGCCCCTTTTTGATAACGCCCTTGAGAGGTAGAGGTGTTTCAAAAAGATTCAAATCTTACGTATGTGTATTTGTATGTACCTCTACAACTGCCATCCATTTAGAGCTTGTGCTCGACCTCTCAACAGAGAGTTTCATAGCGTGCTTTAGGCGTTTCATATCAAGACGTGGTACAGTAGTCTTTTGTCAGAGTGACAACGGCACAAACTTCGTTGGGGCTCATAATCAGCTGCTTGAGCTGGCAAAACAAGCTTCCGAGAAACTGTCACTTAAGTGGAAATTTTCACCCCCTACAGGGCCTCACTTTAATGGACTCGCCGAAGCGGGCGTAAAGGGTTTTAAAACACACCTCGTTCGAGTGGTTGGCGACCAAATATTCTCTTACGATGAGATGCACACATTGATATGTGAGATAGAAGCTGTCTTAAACAGTCGTCCTCTCTACTCTCAGTCCGGTGATCCCAATGATTTAATCCCACTTACTCCTTCACATTTCGTGACGTTGAAACCCCTAGTGCCTGTTATTCCAGAACCTGATATTTCTAGTATCAAACTAAATCGACTTGATCGTTGGCAGTTAATACAAAAATTAGTTACGGATTTTTGGAGAAGATACTCCACAGAATATCTTAACACATTACAACAACGTACGAAATGGATTAATCCAGTCGTTGAGGTAAAACTGAATGATTTGGTCCTTATCAAAAGTGAAACCACCTCTCCGTTGAGGTGGCCACTTGGTCGTGTGACCGAAATTTTTCCCGGAGAGGACGGTCACGTGAGAGTCGTCACCGTAAAGACTGCGAGCGGACTGTTTCGTCGTCCAATTGTAAAGCTGTGTCCTCTACCTACCCAGGATGTGGACCAGCAGTAATTTCGCCTTTCGGGTATATAGAATTTTGTTTTTTTTTTTCTTCCACTTCTGTTTTTTGTTTAATTTTTATAAGTTCAAATTCTCATGTTTGAGATTGGGTTAAAACATGTTTGTTTTGGCGGCCGGTTATGTTCGCGCATAAACGAATTTTTCTATATAATATTTTTCTATTTGATCATTCAATCAATTTTTCGCGCTAAAATCACACACAGGTGCTTTCCTTGCTTTTGGGGAACGCACGCAGGTGAAGACACCAAGAGATAGGTGGTCATGCGCAAGCAGAGACAATCAAGAATGGCTAACAATCATTGTAGCCGGTTTACGCTGTGAAATTTCCATTAAAAATTCAATTTAAGTTCAAGTACTTTCGCCAGTGAAATTGTGAAACAGACTTTCCTTATGGGTTGGTGATTGGAATGGCAGTCCAGTAACAGGGTACCTACCTGCGGCGATTACAACAACAGCCGGTGAGTGCACCCTTAGCATTTATAAAGCATTTTGTGTGTGCGACAACCTAGGATAAATTATTAATCGAAGGATTAGATCATATTCAATTCTGAAAACTATCAAGGTCAACGTGTAAAATGTAACATACAGTCCATTTTTCTTTTCCATTTTCGTATATGCGCTGACAAATATTTTGATGAAATCTATTCGTTTTTGTTTTATACGCAAAAACAGATTTTGATCATTTTCATGTCTTCTCCGTAACTTCTTAATTTATGAAAATATTCGAAAAGGAATTTCACATTCTCATGGCAGTTTCTCAAAGTGATTTCGAAAAAAATATGAAATTTATACCAACTCTTCTAGAATTTGAGATATCAGCACCAACTTTAGTTTTTCAAATGTAGGTCATAGCTCACTATGACTTAGTTACAAATAACTTTTTTTTCTCTTACAGATGATATGTCGCAGTAATAGTTTTGTGTTGATAACAACGGAGTTATCGTCATTTATACAAAAACAAATAATTATTTGGGAGCCGCCATCTTGAATTCATCAATTTTAACAAAAAATCATGATCTCCGACCTCGAAAACCCCCACTCACCAATTTTGAATGGAATCAGACCAAATCTTGTCCGCCATCTTGGAGCAGCCATTTTTTTCAATTTCAACAAAAATTCCATAACTCCGATTATCTCGAAATTCGGCAGGTGTTCATAATTCCGGTGACAATACATTATGGAATTCTTGTTGAAATTAAAAAAAATGGCTGCTCCAAGATGGCGGACAAGATTTGGTCCGATTCCATTCAAAATTGGTAAGTGGGGGTTTTTGAGGTCGGAGATCATGATTTTTTTGTTATAATTTATAAATTCAAGATGGCGGAATCCAAATAATTTTTTGTTTTTGTATAAATGACGATAACTCCGTTGTTATCAACACAAAACTATTACTGCGACATATCATCTGTAAGAGAAAAAAAAAGTTATTTGTAACTAAGTCATAGTGAGCTATGACCTACATTTGAAAAACTGAAGTTGGTGCTGATATCTCAAATTCTAGAAGAGTTGGTATAAATTTCATATTTTTTTCGAAATCACTTTGAAAAACTGCCATGAGAATGTGAAATTCCTATTCGAATGAATATTTTCATAAATAAAGAAGTTACGGAGGAGACATGAAAATGATCAAAATCTGTTTTTTACGTATAAAACAAAAACGAATAGATTTCATCAAAATATTTTTTCACATTATAGTTGGCCTTGACAAACTCCACATTTGGTGTCATTTAACCGACCTCGTATCTCTCACCGTTAAAAAGATACCCATGGTGAGCATGGTAAGTGGGACACACTGTAGAGGGGGGGGTCATTTGAAGTGAGACACGCTGTATACATGTTACATAACTATCAAAATAGAATGTGTTTAGGCCGAAAACAAATTATAAGCAAAGATGAAAAATAATGCTAGATGACAGGAGAGAATGCCAGGTGTGACCACATATGGAATATACGAAAAAATTCTACAAACCTCCAGGAATTCATGGAAATAACTAACATTCCCAATTGATTAATGTTGTTGGCTGTATTGCATGTCCAGACGGTATATTATTTATAGATAATTGGATTGTACGTACAGTAGGAATTTATGTGGCAGGAAGAAGAAATAGAGAAATTACCTGCCAGCAATATTATGAGGTTGAGCAATGGGTGGGTTGAGGAGGTATACCCTTCTAAATCCACCATGCACGGCTCTCTTACTTTTATCCTCGATTTGCTGTTATTAAATTATTGAGTACCTATTCACTTCACTTTCATCTTTGATTCACACTTTCATCTATTATTTTCAATGAATCATCAAAACAGTTCTAATTTGTGTGTGATAACTGATACCTTGCTATACAGTGTGTCCCACTTACCATGCTCACCATGGGTATCTTTTTAACGGTGAGAGATACGAAGTCGGTTAAATGACACCAAATGTGAAGTTTGTCATGGCCAACTATAATGTGAAAAATATTTTGATAAAATCTATTCGTTTTTGTTTCATACGCAAAAAACAGATTTTGATCATTTCCATGTCTCCTCCGTAACTTCTTTATTTATGAAAATATTCAAATAGGAATTTCACATTCTCATGGCAGTTTTTCGAAGTGATTTCGAAAAAAATATGAAATTTATACCAACTCTTCTAGAATTTGAGATATCAGCACCAACTTTAGTTTTTCGAATGTAGGTCATAGCTCATGATATGTCACAGTAATAGTTTTGTGTTGAAAACAACGGAGTTATCGTCATTTATACAAAAACAAAAAATTATTTGGAAGTCGCCATCTTGAATTCATAAATTTTAACAATAAAATCATGATCTCCGACCTCAAAAACCCCCACTTACCAATTTTTAATGGAATCGGACCAAATATTGTCCGCCATCTTGGAGCAGCCATTTTTTTTATTTCAACAAAAATTCCATAACTCCGATTAACTCGAAATTTGGCAGGTGTTCATGATTTCGGTGACAATACATTATGGAATTCTTGTTGAAATTAAAAAAAATGGCTGCTCCAAGATGGCGGACAAGATTTGGTCCGATTCCATTCAAAATTGGTAAGTGGAAGTTTTTGAGGTCGGAGATCATGATTTTTTTGTTCAAATTCATAAATTCAAGATGACGGCTTCCAAATATTTTTTGTTTTTGTATGAATGACGATAACTCCGTTGTTATCAACACAAAACTATTACTGTGACATATCATCTGGAAGAGAAAAAAAAGTTATTTGTAACTAAGTCATAGTGAGCTATGACCTACATTTGAAAAACTAAAGTTAGTGCTGATATCTCAAATTCTAGAATAAGAGTTGGTATGAATTTCATATTTTTTTCGAAATCACTATGAAAATCTGCCATGAGAATGTGAAATTCCTATTTGAATATTTTCATAAATAAAGAAGTTACGGAGGAGACATGAAAATGATCAAAATCTGTTTTTTGCGTATAAAACAAAAACGAATAGATTTAATCAAAATATTTTTCCACATTATAGTTGGCCTTGACAAACTCCACATTTGGTGTCATTTAACCGACCTCGTATCTCTCACCGTTAAAAAGATACCCATGGTGAGCATGGTAAGTGGGACACACTGTATAGATAATTAATATTATTTTTGCTTGTAGAATTATTGTGGATTTCTCTCATCAATCGTAGTTGCTTGAGATATAATATACAGATATTCTCAGTAGACACTTGAAACTTGCATTCTTATCAATCACGTAGCATTAAAATCTCACGAAACTTCATTTGATATCATGTGAAATATCCATTTCGGAACTCACTTTGAGTATCTAAGTTCAGTCTCAGCATAATCAATTTCAGCAGTTTTATAAAGGAAAGAAGTATAGAGCATACTGAATTGTTTCCATATGAATTGTATCTTATCTTTTGTTTCTCACGTATAGTATATTATCGAAACTTTCGTCTATAAAATCATATGCCTTCAGATTCTTTCAGAGAAGCCATTTTTCAGTAAGTTAGTAAGCAACCATTCTTGATCCAATTACGCTAACTCAATTTTTGTACTGAGCACTCTTTGATTGTTTTGTGAAATCATCCTCGAAGTGAATAAACGTCTACTGAAAAGCTACCCACTAGTTATTTTGGTTCACCACATTTTTCAAAACCTTTCTATGTGATCACTGTGACCATTCACAGGACTCTTTTATTAATTCCCATGCAATAAAAGGGAAGATTACAACAATGTGTCAAAGGAAAATAAAAAATGTTTATTATGAAATATTAGTGAAGATGAACATTATGAATTCGGGAAAAAATAACCAAGTCCCTAAGGATGATGGGTCAAGTAGATTTTTTCAAAGTGTAAAAGATTCAACGCCTACTAAGAGCTTAGCGTCGCGACGCGTCGAAAATATGAATCGATTGCATTGACTTGCGAATCACGCGCACTAAACAGTAAGTACATGTTATTTTGTCTCTTTCGTGATTACTCGAACTCATTTATTTTGGGGGTATGAAATAGTGGATGCATAAATTTGAACCACAAGTGATCCTGCTAGGAAAATGGATTGCTTAGCAAGATTTTCACTCTGTTTGTAGCAAGAAAGTTCTCTTGAAGATTCTATGGAGCGAAAAAAGTCGATTCCATAATAATGGAATCGTGAACAGACACAACTGTTGTTTTTGGATCGAAAACTATCCTCGTTGGATTACAAAAAGAATTAATCAGCGAATTTTTAGCATCCAATTTTGTTCCACCATGATAAACGGATTCCTTATTGGCCCTAACTTTTACGAAGGCACTTTCAATGCAGATCGCTATCTAAGATTTCTTAGATCAACGATTTGTTGGAAGCAACTTCATCTCCAGTACATAGCTCCGCTTTCTCTTCCAGGGCTCCAATACCAGCCAGGCAAATCAGAAACGAACGAGGGAGAAATGTTGACAACATGAATATGGACTTGGCAACATTTCTCGAATGGGGATCCAATAGCTTGGTTGGTTTCAATACAAACAAAACACAAGCATGCCTTTTCTCTAGAAAAGCCGATCTCACTGTGCCCAACATAAGCTTGTCAGAAGTAACCATACCTTTGAAGACATCCATTTCGTAGCTTGGTATTACTATCGGCAATAATCTTTCTTGGGAAAATCACGTGAGATCAATTACTAAAAGTGCATCCCAAAAACTTGGTTTTCTGTTTCGGGCCAGGAGCTATTCCACTTCCAGTCAGATGCTATGATCTATAATGCACAGATCCGACCTGTCCTAAAATACTGTTCCCATATTTGGAGTGCAGCACCCAAACATACCCTGAAACTGTTGGATTCTGTCTAAAAAAGGGCAATTCGTCTCGTGGATGATGCCTCGCTCACAAACTAACTCACTTCTCTGGAACACCGTAGAAAAGTTGTAGATCTGGCTCTATTTTATAGATATTTTCATGGAAGATGCTCTTCTGAAATATCAACAATTGTTTCTCCCTTGGCAGTCCCCGCGAGATTAACCCGTCGAGTTGAGGCTTCACACCCCTTCGTGGTCACTTTAGAGACCTGCAGAACATCTCCTTTCAAAGACTCGTTCATCCAACGAACAGCAAGGCTGTGGAACACATTGCCAAGGGAGGTGTTCCCCGAGGCATATAACCTCCAGAAATTTAAGAAGAACACCAATTCCTACCTTAGTTCCCTTGGTTCTCAAGATGTTCTCTGAACATTACAGAATATCCCTTTTCTTGGGAACCAGAACATAAAAAAAACTAGACTTCCGGAACTATTAGAAGAAATTCCCTCTGAGCATTAGAATGATTAAAAGGCTACAGCAGGATGGAGTGCCCGCTCATAATGCCGAAATTGTAACGTGGTATTCAAACAGAGAATACCCCAAAGGATGGTTTGGCATTAAAGGACCAATAAAGTGGCCGGCGAACTCCCCGGACCTCACACTACCAGATTATTTTCTTTGGGGCCATCTGAAGGAAGTTGTCAATGAAGAACCAATCGAAGATATGGCTAATCTAATTGACAAAATTAGTGCAGCCTGTTGCCGCAATTACAAGAAGGACGTTTCTACAAGTGACCCAAGCTAATCTGCTCATAGTTTTTGATAGTTGTATTCAAGCAGATGGACAAAATGTTGAACAATATTTTCAATTTGTTTCATCATGAAGTATGTAATTAAAAATAAAAATCATTTTGATCATTAGTACAACCAGAAATGAATAGAATAAATGAAATTCTTGTGAAAATCATCCGTGAATGCATTTTTGTCAACCAAGAAACGTTTACTATAAACCGGTATAACTCAGAAATGAGTTAAATAAATAAGTTCGAATAAATGACAAAAAAGTTTATAAATAACATGCACTGTGGTGTGCGCGTAATTTCAAGGTCAATGCAATCGTTTTACATTCGGTCAGCTCTTTGTAGGCTATGGATTTTCCAACCTTCGATTGAAATCTACTTGGCCCTATCCTTCGACTACTTTTCACAGAAAATGAATATTTTTTTCTGTGACGGGAAAAAGTTTGGCATTTCATCTCTGTTGGCAGGTTATGATATATATCACATCTATATACACTGTTGATGGCTTTTGTTGTGCAATAGTTTCGAAAAATGAGTCAATAATACTGTCTCTGAGAAAGAACTACAAGTCCTTTTCTCTTCCATTCGACTTCGCGGTTACGTATATTACTAAACAACCACGAAATTCGCAATTTTTTGAAATCAAATCACAGAATTAGACTGACAGAAGTGACATCCGATATTTGATTACTTTAAAAGAATGATAAATATTCCTACAACGCAGGTGTCCCTACTGTTAAAAACTTTTCACGTCGATAATTTTCATATTTCAAAATAATGTAATATCTTCTCAATATTGATTCGTCCTTTCTTCTGTCACAGAAAAAAATAGTGTATTATACACTGGAAAAATATTAGATTTTAGCTCCCGCCGACCACACAACCTGGAGCTAAAATCTACAACTTTTTTCCCTTGTATAATGAATAACTATCTATTCTTTTTGCCTATGCAAAAACAAATAAACTATTGATGATCCAATTAGGCCTGCACGTTTGTGCTTGCTCTGCCTGCTGCTGAAATTGATTTTTTTCTATGACTCTCTCTGTTTACATTAGGCCATGAACAGAGACAACTATAGAAAAAATCAAGTTTAGCAATACAAACGAACAGGCCTATTAATTCTTCAATATTTGCACTACAAACAAAACATATTTGCTCAAAATGTTTTCACCAATTGATCATTAAATCATTTTATGGCCAACATTATAGAAGGCAGAATGAAGATGTATGAAAAACTTGTTCTTCATCATCGTGGCTGAAAAAAGTTGAAATGATATATCATTTTGCTTGGCTTCTCCAGGGTATTGTTTCTTTTTTTATGTGCTTTATGTTTCCACGAAAAAGGATATCCTCTGTAATGTTCAGAGAACATCGTGAGAACCAAGGGAACTAAGGTAGGAATTGGTGTTCTTCTTAAATTTCTGGAGGTTATATGCCTCGGGGAACACCTCCCTTGGCAATGTGTTCCACAGCCTTGCTGTTCGTTGGATGGACGAGTCTTTGGAAGGAGATGTTCTGCAGGTCTCTAAAGTGACCACGAAGGGGTGCGAAGCCTCAACTCGACGGGTTAATCTCGCGGGGACTGCCAAGGGATGAACAATTGTTGATATTTCAGAAGAGCGTCGTCCATGGAAATATCTATAAAATAGAGCCAGAACGCCAACTTTTCTACGGTGTTCCAGAGAAGTGAATGAGTTTGTGAGCGAGGCATCACCCACGAGATGAATGCCCTCTTTTGGACATAATCCAACAGTTTCAGGGTATGATGTTTGGGTGCTGCACTCCAAATATGTGAACAGTATTCAAGGACAGGTCGGATCTGTGCCTTATATAGATCATAAGCAGCTGACTGGAAGTGAAATAGCTCCTGGCCAGAAACAGAAAACCAAGTTTTTGGGGTGCACTTTCAGCAATTGATCTCACTTGATTTTTCCAAGAAAGATTATTGCTGATAGTAATACTAAGCATCGAAATCGATGTCTTTAAATGTATGGTTACTCCTGACAAGCTTATGTTGGGCACAGTGAGATCGGATTATCTAGAGAAAAGGCATGCTTGTGTTTTGTTCGCATTGAAATCTACCAAGTTGTGGGATCACCATTCGATAATTGTTGCCAAGTCCATATTATGTTGTCCACATTTCTCCCCTCGTTACGTTTCTGATTTGCCTGGCATCTGCCTGTATGAAGAACAACAACACAAAAAAAAATTTGAGTCGTTTCAAAGAACGTTTTCAGTTAGTTAACATTTTTTCATATCTCTTGAAATAGAAAAGTCGAAAGGTGGTTCAATCTTAAGAGGCTCACCCTGTACATACATACTAATTATTCGATGACTGAGTGGCTATACTTCTGTTACTGAATGAAGACTTGTTTTTTTTTTAGGTTCTCCTGAAAGACTCTACATCTGAACCTACAGTGATCATCTTTCCAGACGTATCCAGTAATACAATGTCCTTGATACTGGATTATATTTACACTGGAAGTGTCTTAGTTTATTCCAACAGCATCCAGGATTTTCTGAGTCTGGCGAAACTACTCAGCATACAACTGCATTTCGATAAAAGTGCTACGGTATTAGATAAAAAGGATATACGTCATACGACTAAGATTGAAGATGACGTCAAGAAGACAGAAACGATAGAAAATGCCGTTTCTTCCACAAGGTAAAGGAAAAACATTGCGCATTCCACAATTTTTCATAGTTTTTCAGTTATATAGAATTTTTGGAAAATGTATTTTTTCTACGTTATTAGAAATACAGCAAAACTAGAAATACTTCCATATAGCATATTTTGTTGAGATTTAAAGTGGTGATATTAATTTCTCTACGTGACGTTTCGAATTTGTTGAACCATCATCAACTCTTTCTTTTGAATACGGGCCTAATTATTCTTCTGATCTTTGGGTCTTTGGGAATACATTGAAAACTTATTTCACGCAGATAATTTCCATAACTGAAACGAACTAAGGGACAGTGTTATTGAATCATTCAATAGTATGACCTCAGAAATGCTCAGAAATGTCTTAGAAGCAACTTGAAGAAGAGGCTATCTTTGTTTAGAAAATGATTGTTATAATTTTGAACATTTGTTGTGAATGTTATTTTTCCAATTACTGTTCGTGTTGTCAAAGTGTTGTTATTCACGTAATTCGTGTAAGAATCCATTAACATGAAACAATATTTGAGGCCCTGCATTGAATAATTTATGAAATATTCTTTTTCACTTTTACTCCATCTATGTTTGCCACTGAATGATCAGAAATAAGTCGCACTGATGGCATTTCCTCTCTGAAATCTCGAATGAACATTGATGATGGCTAAAACTAGGTCGAAACCATTTCGAGAAACCACCTCAGGCTTTCAGAAAAAAGGATTCGTGAAAAAATAAAAAAATGCTATGGAATACAAGGACACTCAAATTTTTTCATTTCTGTAACAATTTTTTCAAACACTTGGTGTGTCATGACTGGAGAATTTCGATGTATTTTGAACAATGGATCATAAAGAGGATGAACCCAACTTTCAAGCACTGTTTTTTGATCAAAAATCTATTCATTATTCAAAAAATGATGGCAAATTCAAAATTAGGAAAAATTTGAGTGGTCCACTCGATTCTTAGAGCACTTCAGTCACGTCTTTATACTTTCCGATAATGGAGAGGCCCATTCATGGGATATTTTTCCGTTCAGAGACGACACCATCTACAGCAAAAGCAACCTCAAGAAGCTTCCCAAGCTCGTACCTTTGCGCAGCTTGAGGGGCAGAAAAGAAAGAAGATGGTGCAGCTACCTGTTGCCTAGCCCTTGGTGTCCCAGATCCGAAGGAGTGTACGGGGATCCCAGAAAAGTAGAGGGAGAAGAAAGGCGAGGTCACATGAGTGCCAAATCACCGGGAAATGATCCGAACAATAATAGCCAGTGTCCGGCCACTTATATTAGGTCCAATCACCCAGATGACTATTCCTTGGTGAGGGGTTCTGGTTTGGAGCCTTACAAAGTTACAAACTATCACAATGTGCCCTCGAACAGGGATTTATGTGAATTCAAAGATATTCCTCAACCGTTCAATGTGGATAATCTGAGCAAGTCGTCTGGTGTGTCGCGATGCAGAGATCGAATCGAAGATCCATCAGGATTTCCGGATCCTTCTGTTTGTACTGAAAAGGAAATTCCTGCTAGGAGGGATTTTGATGAAGAGACTATTGAAAGATCGAGGCTGAGTGTCGGTGAATTGACGGATCGCTGTTATGATAAGGAAGAGGGGGGAGATGACGTCACCGAGTTGGATAAGAAGTACGATAAGCAGAAACCTTTCAGATGCGAGGAGTGTGGGAAAGGTTTCAGCCAGCTGAGGAATTATAAATATCACAGGTACGTGTTTTTCTTGAGATCCCGATATTTCAGTTATAATATGTATGATGACGATGTACTGTATAGCCAGCCGACCTGCACGAAATATAACACATAATAGCGATGGAAGTATACAACTGTTTTTTCAGCGCTACCTATAGAACTTGTATGACAAGCTATTGGATTTCCCTTTTAGGTTCCCTGATTGAAAAATTTGTTAAACGCAGTGACATTTTGGGGCAAATCTTCTGATTTGTCCTAAAACAGTTACATTGAAATAATACCCATCTTTTTATTTCATAGAAACGGGGAGAGAAAGTTCCAAACAATCAAGTGAAATTAACTTTTGTTCGCTTCGCTCGCACGTTAAAATATCTCGATCATTAATCGCACTCATTAATAAACTATTTGGTTAAATAACCATTCTCTACTATCTTGATCTATAAATAACTATTTCCTTCCTGCAAAATCCTTCCTAGAATGTTTCTATTGCTTGAGCCCTGTTTTTTGAATGGATGATTATCAATATTCTGAAGAATCGAATTTCAGTACTAGAACCTGAGAATTGGAAAAGTTATTCACTACAATTATTCGAATTTTTGTATAATTTTTTGTAATATATAGGTACCGTCGTGTTTTATATCTGATGAAATATTCATCTAAAATTTTATTTCTAGTAGTAATTATCGACATTCAACTTCAGAAGTGAAATTTGATTATGGTAGGGAGGTATTTGGTGAAATCGATGCTAATTCACCCCACCTAGCCCCCCTTACAATTTTCTCCCAAACACCCCTTATGTTCTGATTCCAAAATTTCTTTGCCGTTGTTATTACGGACATTGGGACATTGTTATCTTTCCCCATTAGTCATTAGCTCTACTGACATGAAAGGTATTCATGAACATCTGCAAGTCTATTGATAGTATTGATACATTTATCACAAATCTTGCTTCGTTCAATCATTGTCGTTCTAGAGCCTACTAGGTTTCTATTTAGATCGACAAATGGTTCAATCATAAGTTATATGTAATTAATTTCATTCTCATTATCCTATCAATCTATATTTCGATATTTTTCGAGACGTTGAGCCAACGAATTGAAAGCGTTAATGTAAAAAATAATACTAGTCATCTTGATACAATCATTGGAGTTTACTTTCGATATAAATGGTTTTTATTCAGTAGTGAGAGTAGTGAGGTCAAAAAAAAAGCATTACATAACTGATATGTTCTCTTTCTAAGATGATTCATTTTAGATAATTCATTATTTTTGCATGAAACAGCTAATTGAAAAATGCTTTCTATTTTATATTATAATTTGAAAGGTATACAGAAGCATATAGAATCTCAATGTCTGAATGAACCACTATTTCTATCAATTGATTCATTTATACTTGTACATACAGGATGATTTACCATAAATGCGCCCCTTCCTCTGGCTCAGTTATTTTTGAACAATCCCAAAACTTGAAGAATTATTTGAAATGATTTTTGATAACTATCTTTTCGCAATTTCAAAAAATATAGGGTGCTCTGAACAAACGATCTACAGGGTACTAGTTGATTTTTTCAACCCTGTATTCCATTGCATTCTTAGATCACTCTTGAAATCTGGCAGAAATGATCACAGAGACGCTTTATTTTTTTCTCGTGAACCAGATTACCCACATGAAAAGTCAATTCTAATTTTTGCTTGTACCATGAAGAAAATCGGAAATATTCCTGAATAAAATGTGTCATGTTTTTATGAAGTTCATATCGAATAACTCGGAATAATTTATTTGGCACTTATCCCCTTATATACAGGCTGATTCACAGTGAATGATACATTGAACGTTCCTGGAGAACGCAACGTAGGATCATTTTGAAAATTTGGTTCCATGCATAATTAGTTCTATCGACCTAAAATATTCTTAGCGTTGCGACGTTGCCACTTGAAAAGTAGCATCAACTTTGATTTTTCAAATGGGACACCCTATATATTATTCCATTTTCAGATTCTTCCTGAAGAGCTGATTTCATCGATCTATTACACTTGGGGTCTAGCGGGAATGATAACAAAGATATAGGGTGTGAAAAATCGAGATTTTTCAACTTCAACAATTGTGTCAATGTCAACTTTTCATGTACTATCAATTGATATTTAATTGAGATAGATACAGATTTTGTGTTTTCTAACCCTCTCAGATACAGAGTGGTTGAAAATCTTAATTCTGAACCACCCTGTACCTATTTCAATTAAATAGCAATTGACAGTAAATAAAAAGTTGAGATAGGGACATGAGAAACCGTTTTGACCAATTATGAATAGTTTCGACACAAAAAAATCTTAAAGTTGCAAAATCTCGATTTTTCACACCCTATATCTCTGTAATTGTCACAGCTAGACCCCAAGTGTAATGAGTCAATGAAATCAGCTCTTCAGGAAAAATCTGAAGACGGAATAATATACAGGGTGTCCCGTTTAAAAAATCAAAGTTGTTGCTACATTTCAATATAAGCGACAACGTCGCAGCGCTGAGAATATTTTAGATCGATAGAGCACAACTAATTATCCAAGGCACCAAATTTTCGGAATAATCCCAAGTTACGTTCTATACAGGGTGGACCACCAGTAACGCCTCGGTCTCTAGAAGGCTAACCACTTATCTTCTTGGAATTCTTCCTCTCTAGGAAGTTGCATGTCAACATAGGCTACCATTTGAAATTATTTCAAAACATACAGGGTGTCCCCAAAAACCGCAAAATGCTAAAGTTGAACTTTTTTCAATCGAACACCCTATAAATTATTTCATTTTGAGATTCTCCCTGGTGAGCTGATTTCAACAATCCATTATTCTTGGGGTCTAGCAGTTATAATTACTGAGATATAGGGAGTGAGAAATCGAGATTTTCCAAGTTCAAGAATTTTTTGTGTCTAAACCATTCATAATTGGTCTAAACGGCTCACATGTCCCTATCTCAACTTTTGATCAACGATCTACTGACATTTAATTGAAACAAATACAGGGTGGTGCAGAATTCAGAATCTTGATCACCCGGTATATGTCCCAATTAAATATCAGTAGATAGTTAATCAAAAGTTGAGATAGGGACATGTAAGCCGTTTTGACCAATTATGAATAGTTTCGACACAAAAAATTCTTGAACTTGGAAAATCTCGATTTTTCACACCCTATATTTCAGTAATTATAACTGCTAGACCCCAAGTATGATGGGTCGTTGAAATCAGCTCATCAGGGAGAATCTCAAAATAAAATAATATATAGGGTGTTCGATAGAAAAAAGTTCAACTTCAGTGTTTTATGGTTTTTGGGGACACCCTGTATGTTTCGAAATAATTTTGAATGGTAGCCTATGTTGACATGCAACTTCCTAGAGAGGAAGAATTTCAAGAAGATAAGTGGTTAGTTCTAGAGACCAAGGCGTTACTGGTGGCCCACCCTGTAGAAACGTCTAATGTGCCTTCCACTGTGAATCAGCCTGCATAGATATAAGCTTCATATTTTTTTCTAATTAATGTTTGATAAACATTTTTGCTCGAAATACGTTCACTTCAAAGTATCAATAGGTCCGTTCACGAGGGTACCAAAGAGTTCGCCGCCAAATGTCCCGAATGCGGAAAGGTATTCAACGACAAAGGCTACCTGTCCAGCCACATGAAGATCCATCGAGATAAGAAAGAGTACGGCTGTCCGCACTGTCCGAAAAGGTTCAACCAAAGAGTGGCATATAATATGCACCTACGGATACACACTGGTGAGTTCCTGATACTTCATCGCGCATCAATTACCCGAGAATGAACTCTCACCTGATGTGTATTTGGGAACATATATCGTTAATGAATATTAGGAATAGAATTGGCCCGAGTATGGAGCCCTGAGGCACCCCTATACCAACTTGTACTCGGTCAGAACATGACTATTACGAAACTGGTTATCTCATACTCGTCTGACGATATGATGAACCACTAATTTTCCGCACTAGTTGTACAATATACTATCTGATTAGGTAAACTGCTCAACACATGGAACGTTAAATCGCATTTTTTCGATCAAATTTGAATCATCATAACTTTCGATTGCCTTAACCGATTTTCAATTATTTCTCAGTTTCCGAAAGCTCGTTTTATTGACTATCGAACCGATGGTTATCACTATTTCATCTTTTCTGGATGAGATTCTACAGGATGATAATCAAAGCTGTGCATTTTTCCAAAAATTTCAAATGCCTCCCGTCTGAAATAAAAATTTTTCTTATTTTTTTTGGGTCAAAAACATGTTGCTTCAGATGTTTCCTCGATACTGTGAAAATATTTTTGGAATTGTCACACGCGTTACTGAAATATGAATGTTCTATTAAGATAATGCATAATTTGATGCTCTAATTCCTATTGGCTTTGTGTTCCTGTCAATCTGGTTCGAATAGTGGTCAAAAATCTTGAAATGATGCATGATCAACCTATTCTTATATACAGAGTTGTCCTGAAACAACAATTATGGCATCAAGTAATGAAAAAAAACTTGTTTTGAGCAAGAAAATTTCGAAGTAGGAAACCGATTGAGAAGTTTCCTGGCGATCAAAGCGTGTAGGAGAGGTTGTCATCACCATGTCAAGTTGCTACAGAATCTATTGCAAGATCAAACCACTGGAATTGTTAGAAAAACCGGATTTTTAGAGCGTCATTCTCACTTTGTGATAGATTTCAAGAAGATAATTTCAAGGAAAATGAGATAGGCTGGAGAAATATACAGGATGTCGTTTAAAATGAATGCTGCCGAGACATACCATGCAACAGACAGAATTCATCACAATTGCAGTATCAAGATGTGATTTCATTTGCGGTGAACGTCTTCACATATGACTTATATTGAATATTTGTCGAAATTCAAAAGAATAGCAGACGTGAGTCACATAGATATGTAATGTCCTGACTCAGAAAAAAATATGACTTTTTCATATTGAATTCGATTACAGTCACAATGTTCCAGTTTTATGACTTTTCATCAATAACACCAGTTCAAATCATATCACTCTCACGTTTAATCAAATTTATCTTTGAAGTGAACATGAAAAGTATGAAAATTCAATAACACATGGATTCTCAACAAGCAGTTGAACCACCCTGTATATAAGAATAGGTTGATCGTGCATCATTTCAAGACACACAGGAAAACAAAGCCAATAGAAATTAGAGCATCAAATTATGCATTATCTTAATAAAACACTCATATTTCAGTAACGCGTGTGACAATTCCAAAAATGTTTTTACAGTATCGAGAAAACATATAAAGCAATATGTTTTGACCCAAAAAAAATTTTTTTAAATTTTTCTTCCAGACATGAGGCGTTTGAAATTTTTGGAAAAATGCACAGCTCTGATTATCATCCTGTAGAATCTCATCTGGAGAAGATGAAATAGTCATATCCATAGGTTCGATGGTCAATGAAACGAGCTTTCAGAAACTGAAAAATAATTGAAAATCGGTTGAGAAAATCGAAAGTTATGATGATTCAAATTTGATCTAAAAAATGCGATTTTACGTTTCATGTGTTGAGCAGTTTAGATAATTTTTTTGGGTACAGGTGTGAAACCGCACGAATGTTCCACATGCGGTAAAAGCTTCTCCAGAAAAATGCTGCTGAAACAACACCAGAGGGTCCACACAGGCGAACGGCCTTATTCGTGTCCGGAGTGCGGGAAAACGTTCGCAGATCGGTCGAATATGAGTCTACACGCCCGATTGCATACTGGTGAGTATACGGGCACTTTAAACAGGGTGATAACGAGATTAGGATAATGTCGAAACCGGTAACTTCTGATTGGGTCTAAGTGGAGTTTTGATCATTTTATAGATTCAAATACGTCACAATACACATTCTAGAGTTGAAAGAGTCAGTTTTCCGCACCAGTGTGGAAATAGTATATTGTGCAATGTGTGAGGAAAGTTCGAAAGTACTTTTACCCACATGGTGCCCACTATAATTTTGCTAGAACTGCACAAATTTGAAGAATACAAGTACTGTAACTTATCAGTGTTCATTTTATAATGTGGCATTCCGTAACATTGAATGAGACTTTTCTTCTGGAAGTTTACCGTAAAAGATACTATTTGTGTATGTATTCTACATTCTATAAATTTTTCTAATGTCAATTCATACTTCTTCAAACTTCTCTCAGCTATCTCTGGTGGTGTATTATATCAAAATCTTCACTCCCAGTATAATCATATTATTTATTATGAACTGTTGTGATAACATATTTATTGGAAATTACGATTTCTATAAAAAACACTAGTGAAAACTACCCTCAGTATTTAAAAAACTTCTGCTGACAGTTGTAACAACTATTCAAAGCTGAACAGCAGCCAACTCAGTTTTGGTCGATTTTTGTTTATTCTGCTTGGAATGTACGTGGTGTTTGCCGTTAGACAAAATATTTTTTCTACAAACCTCAAAAAATTACAATGTTTGCGCATTGACAACAATTTGCGAAATGACTGTTTCTATATCATATAAATTATCATGTCATTATAGATGATCTTAGCACCTTAAAATCCACCGAAAAATTCGGGGAAAATATGAAATTGAATGGTAATCGAGTGATGATTCTATTTAAGGGATAAAAAAATCAGTCAACTCGCTTGTGAAGTCTGATATGTCATAAGATTCAGAATTAGAATTAGAATTTTTCAGGAAACATTTCTTTACGACTATTCAGAACAAAACCGACTTTGTATCTGTTATAGTCCAATAAATAAAGGGAAAAAGTTAACATTAATTACGCACTATTTTCATCTTCCGGTTGGAAGTAGCTTTTGATACCTCATTAAACATGAGACAAAGTTTGACTGGAAAACGCGTGCGATGGCGGAGAAAATTGCCCCAAAAGACCAGAAAAATAGGTTTTCAGCCAATATCTCCTAAAATATGGCAGTTAGAGATTTTCGGTTCAGATGACAATTGAAGTTCAGTTAATTTTCTATAAAAATGGCCCCTATCATTTTTCTCAAAAATTTGCCCGGTTTCGAGAAAAACGGCACGAAGCGCACCTCGAATAGTGAGCTTCTGTTGTATGCCGGAGAGCACAGTCCTTGTATTTACACATCGGCGGGGGGACAAATTATTCAATAACTTTGTCAAGAATGCATATTTTCTCATGATTCGAAGTTCATGTGAAAGAGGAATTCTGCTGCTATCATACCCTGTGAATTGAGTCACGCTTGACTCTTTTGGCCATATCGGAACATGGGTCAAACTTTCTGCTCCCGGTCAATTTTGACCTCGCCAGGAATTTGTTCCTATTTTTTTTGTATTGCACTAATTTACTCAAAATTTTCCTGATTATGGGTCCTCATAAGGTCCTTTGTCATCCCTGAAATTTGTATACCCTAATTTTTTTTAATTTTCATTCAATCTTTGTTTATTGAATCCCAATTTTTTGCTGTTTTTGGAGCGCGGGGAAATTTTGTGAACAACCATCAATTAAAAATTTATGCATGATCTGATTGGTTTCTATGATACATTATTTGAAAGCTAAGAAGATCTACTTTTCGATTGTGCAATTACTTTTTTAGACGAAGTCGTCCATTTTTCAATGAAATTAGAAAAAGCGGAGTCAAGGAAAAAACGCACTTTTTTTTTCGTTTTTTTTTTCTCCGTGCTCTTTATTTCTAACATTTTAACACCTCAACTAGTGTAACGGAGGAATTCCTACCTTTCCATCGATGTATATAAGTCATACCTTTGATATCTCGGGAAAAAAACAGTATATCTAAATGTGCACGCTATAATTTATTACTTTCGTTCGTCCGTCGTTCGCCGCGTGTGTGCTCTACGTGGCGCTCGGGTCGTCTGCTAGAAACCATGCGGCCACGCAGGGTATGATAGCAGCAGAATTTATTTTTCACATGAACTTTGAATCATGAGAAAATATGCATTTTTAACAAACTTATTGAATAATTTGTCCCCCCGCCGATGTGTAAATATACGGACTGTGCTCTCCGGCATACAACACAGAAGCTCATTATTCGAGGTGCGCTTCGTGCCGTTTTTTCTCGAAACCGGGCAAATTTTCGAGAAAAATGATGAGGACCATTTTTGTAGAAAATTAACTGAACTTCAATTTCTATCTGAACCGAAAATCTCTAACTGCCATATTTTAGGAGATATTGGCTGACAACTTATTTTCCTGGTCTTTTGGGGCCGTTTTCTCAGCCATCGCACGCGTTTTCCAGTCAAACTTTGTCTCATGTTTAATGAGGTACCAAAAGCTACTTCCAACCGGAAGATGAAAATAGTGCGTAATTAACGTTAACTTTGCCTTTTTTTCCTCCTTCATTTATTGGACTATTATGCTTACCGAGGTACCAATGATACACCTCGAATTTGAGGAACCCTGTACACCTGGAATGAATTATTGCCTATTGCAGGCGTAAAGCCCTATGGCTGCTCACTTTGCCCGAAAACTTTCACCAAAAAGCACCACTTGAAGACTCACATGAACTTCCACACCGGCCTCAAACCGTACGAGTGCCCAAAGTGCGGCCTGTCCTTCTCACAGAGCAGCAACATGAGGACGCACCACAAAAAGTGCGCCGGAAAGAGCCTTAACAGAGACGAAATGGTCGACGGTGGTCGAGGCGACGCGAATCTGGTAGGTCAGGCGGCCGTTTGATGGGAACATTGTTGATTCTCTCGGAAATTGATCTGTTGTATTGGCCATTTTCATTCAGAACACTCTGTCATGTACAACAAATTTTACGGGTATCTATATATATTATCGAATATAATATGATTATATGAAATCATTATTATAATGATCAAATGAATGAATAAATTGACAGGACCGGAACGAATTTCAAGGTGATTAAATATAATCAGAAAAAAGCTTACATATACAGTGCGTCCCACTTACCATGCTCACCATGGGTATCTTTTTAACGGTGAGAGATACGAGGTCGGTTAAATGACACCAAATGTGGAGTTTGTCAAGGCCAACTATAATGTGAAAAAATATTTTGATAAAATCTATTCGTTTTTGTTTTATACGCAAAAAACAGATTTCGATCATTTTCATGTCTCCTCCGTAACTTCTTCATTTATGAAAATATTCTAATAGGAATTTCACATTCCTATGGCAGTTTTTCGAAGTGATTTCGAAAAAAATATGAAATTCATACCAACTCTTCTAGAATTCGAGATATCAGCACCAACTTTAGTTTTTCAAATGAAGGTCATAGCTCACGATGACTTAGTTACAAATAACTTTTTTTTCTCTTACAGATGATATGTCGCAATAGTAGTTTTGTGTTGATAACAACGGAGTTATCGTCATTTATACAAAAACAAAAAATTATTTGGAAGCCGCCATCTTGAATTTATAAATTTTAACAAAAAAATCATGATCTCCGACGTCAAAAACCCCCACTTACCAATTTTGAATGGAATCGGACCAAATCTTGTCCGCCATCTTGGAGCAGCCATTTTTTCATAATTTCAGCGAAAATTCCATGACTTCGATTAACTTGAAATTTGGCAGGTGCTCATAATTTCGGTGATAATTCATTATGGAATTTTTGTTGGAATTAAAAAAAAGGGTTGCTTCAAGATGGCGGACAAGATTTGGTCCGATTCCATTCAAAATTGGTAAGTGGGGGTTTTCGAGGTCGGAGATCATGATTTTTTTGTTAAAATTGATGAATTCAAGATGGCGGCTTCCAAATAATTATTTGTTTTTATATAAATGACGATAACTCCGTTGTTATCAACACAAAACTATTACTGCGACATATCATCTGTAAAAAAAAAAGAGTTATTTGTAACTTATTCATGGTGAGCTATGACCTACATTTGAAAAACTAAAGTTGTTGCTGATATCTCAAATATTAGAAGAGTAGGTATAAATTTCATATTTTTTTCGAAATCATTTCGAAAAACTGCCATGAGAATGTGAAATTCCTATTTGAATATTTTCATAAATGAAGAAGTTACGAAGGAGACATGAAAATGATCAAAATCTGTATTTTGCCTATAAAACAAAAACGAATAGATTTTATCGAAATATTTTTTCACATTATAGTTGGCCTTGACGAACTCCACATTTGGTGTCATTTAACCGACCTCGTATCTCTCACCGTTAAAAAGATACCCATGGTGAGCATGGTAAGTGGGACACACTGTATAGCAATAATTGTAAGATTATAGTATTTTTCTTCTGTGATATTCTTTTATAAATAGTTACGAATGTCTTTATACAAATAAGTATTCTCTTGAATTTTTTGTAATTATGACATCTTCAACTTCAATCTCATCTAAAATTGTATATATACAGGGTGACATAAAACACAGAAAGGTCCGAGCCATAACGCCATTATTTTGTAAAATTCAAATTACTCCAATTTCCAATGTCATCAATTGAAAAATTGATAGTCACAAACGTTGAAGTTAGTGTTGGTATGAAATTTTTGAAGTCACTTTTTAGTTCATCTGAATCGAGAAAAAAATAACGGCGTTATGGCCTATGACCTTGGCATGAAGACGACATCCTATAAACCGTATAGTTGAATTTTGATTTTTTATTGTATTTTTTAATATAATCTATTGTTTTTATGTGTATTATGTTACCTAGTGTTTTTTTTTTCATTTTCCTCCCTTGAAAAACCCACTCTCGAATTCATTGAAATTTTTTTGAAATTTCTACTTTGGAATAATATTTTTATACGAACGTCAAAACTGACGAGGTCATTAGTTACAAATTGCGAATTGATATTTTTTCAGATTCCTACATAACCACGACACCATGTGCAAAATTCACGCATTGTATGTGGACTATGAGATTTTTATATTCTTAAACTATATTTTTATATCAAAAGGTAAGCATATCCCAAAAACTTGGTTTTCTCTTTCGGGCCAGGAGCTATTTAACTTCCAGTCAGCTGCTTTTTATCTATAAGGCACAGATCCGACCTGTCCTGGAATATTGTTCCCATATTTGGAGTGCAGCACCCAAACATACCCTGAAACTGTTGGATTCTATCCAAAATAGGGCAATTCGTCTCTTGGGTGATGCCTCGCTCACAAACTCACTCACTTCTCTGGACCACCATAGAAAAGTTGGCGATCTGGCTCTATTTCATAGATATTTTCATGGACGATGCTCTTCTGAAATATCAACAATTGTACGTCCCTTGGCAGTCCCCGCGAAATTAACTCGTCGAGTTGAGGCTTCGCACCCCTTCGTGGTCACTTTGGAGACCTGCAGACCATCTCCTTCCAACGAACAGGGGGGTCTGGAACACATTGCCAAGGAAGGTGTTCCCCGAGGCATATAACTTCCAGAAATTTAAGAAGAACACCAATTCCTACCTTATTTTCCTTGGTTCTCACGATGTTCTCTGAACATTACAGGATATCCCTTTTCGTGAGAACCAGAACATGAAAATAATATACAGTGTGTTCATTTAAGTGTGCAACATATGGGAATCTTTTAAATGTATTGCACAACCAAAATACAGATAGTGCCGAAAGTTGGTGCATGTTCGATATCCATTTTAGGTGCACTTGGAACGGTTCCAAGTCACACAGCATACAGGGTAGGTCAAAAAATATTAAAATTGCTCTAGAGTAAAGTACCCTTATTTCAGAAAATTCAGGAAAATGTTAGTGGGAAAAGTTGTTCAAAATTGAAAATTATTTCCAAATACCAAAAAATGGCCTCCCAAGACATTTTTTAGTTTTTCAATTTTGTTTGTTAATAATTTTCCAATTTGTAATATTTTAAATACAAAATATTCACATCAAATGGGAGTTTTTGAATATGCATATTATCATTAATGATGTTTCACCTTGTAAAAAATATGGTTTGCGAAATTTTAAAGTTAAGCTGAATATCGTTACAACAAACATAAAGTTTGTGATTCCCTAAAAAAAATAAAATCCAAGTTAATTGCACGAATATGCTTGAATTTGAACAAAGGTATGCTCAACTGATTCTGTTATTATTAACTTATGAACGTATTCAGGGCGAATGTAAAAAAAATTACAAATTGGGAAATGTCTAAGGATGCCATGTTCTGATATTTAGGCATAACTTTCAATTGTGAACAACTTTTCTCAATAACATTCTGCTGAATTTTCTGAAATAAGGGTACTTTACTCTTGAGCAATTTTTATATTCTTTGACCTACCCTGTATGCTGTGTGACTTGCAACCATATTAAGTGCTAAAATGATAACCGAACATGCACCAACTTTCGACACTATATGTATTTTGCTTGTGCAATTCATTAAAAAGATTCCCATATGTTGCACACTAAAATGACAACACTGTATACTTCAAAACTATATTTTTCGAAATTTTTTTCTATGTAATGGTTCTCCTAGTACAAATCGTCTAGAATTCATTCAAAAGTCACTAGTGTTGTTCTCTTTAGGTTGAAGCATAAATAGTTCGCGATACACCAGTTTTCATTTTTTTGAACATCTGTTTTGACTCATGTTAGATAGCTACGTTATTCTTTCATTGCTCCATATAATAGTGGTATCATCTGCAAATACATTGAATCGCCCTTCTATGTTAATGAATATCAATTCATTTTAATAAAAAAAAAACAACAATGGCCCTAGAACAGATCCCTGAGGTACTGAGGTCTGTCATTCCTCTTGATGTTTTCACAACTTGGCAACGTCCTGACAGATACGAGCCGAACCAGGTCGAATTTTGATTTTGACTTTGTTTTTTGTCTGTCAATATTCGTGCCAAACGATGCTCCTAATTTTTGTTCGGTAGTGTACTTACAACCTATGCGAGGAAGTAAATGCATGAAATTGAGCATGAAGCCGATAATTTCTCTTTAATTTGATAAGGATCCCCCTTCACAATGAATAGTCCATGTAACTGCCTGCAAGAATATTAACAGAACATTGTATGTAGTATGTACAGGGTGTCTCACTCAAATATGTCACCCTCCTTTATCGTTCATTTTTTTTTTTCGCCGAGGTGGTTGAAATCTTTTATAGACATCATATGGGTCCAATCCCCCATATGATAGTGTGGGAGTCCCCTCCATGGTATACCCACTAAACACTCCACCCCGTTGTAGGCTCCGACGACACTTAGGCCTAGTGGCCGGCCCATTGTATCTCACCTACATGCCGTTATCAATTTTACCACATACGACTCATGGTGCCTATTAAGGGCCACTTCAATATGAAAGACCCTTCTCGTTCAGGTCCCTGAATATTGCTATTCCGATCCCTGTTCTCGTCTACGAAGAAGGCCAAAAGCTTTCCTTCTCCTACGAGTCACGGGGGAAGGGGTTGGTCCAGCCCTGTGGTGCCACCTGCACAGGGCTAAGGCTGTTTACTCTGGGATGTCGCCCTGTTTCCCAGAGGCCTCGTTAGCGACACCATTCCTCGGTGCCATCCATCCATCGCCACGGGTTCCCACAGCTTGGATTAGGTTGCCAGAGCCTCGTTGACCAGTCCTCGACCACCTAGACAAACATCAGCAAATCGCCCCATCCCTGCCACAGATGTCCACAAATTGTCCCATCTGGCAGAAGATAGCAAAGATGGTCCCAAAATGCTTCATCAGTCAAGCGGCCGCGGCCTGCCTTCCCCACACCACTTGATGGTGAGGTTGGGCTTGCAGGGGAAGAGGAAAAGAGAAGTTGGCCAAGAAAGGCCGATAGAAAGATTGAAAACGGAAGAGAGAAGAGGATATCACCCAAGACAAGTTGAAGTATGGTGAATATCCGGCTAGGGTACCTCTCGGGTTCACCATTCCCGTACTCACAAGTTGTGAGCCCCTGAGGGGATTGCCAGAGCCTCGTTATCAATCCGCGGCCACATAAGCAGATGTTCACAAATTGCCCCATCCTCGCACTCAGATGTCCACAAAACTGTCCCATCTGAGTGATGACAGCAAAGATGTTCCCAAAATGCTCAATCCGCCGAGCAGCCACGGCTTGTCCTCCCCGCACTATGGTGAGGTTGGGCTTTAGGGGAGAAGGAAAAGAGGAGAAGTGAAGAGGATACCATCAAAGACAAGTTGATGATTAATGAGTATCCGGCTATGGTACCTCGGGATTGCCATTCCCGTACTCACAAGTCGTGAGCCCCTGAGGGACTTTATCATCGTTGTTCTCAACATATTTTGGTAATTGAAAAACTTTCATGGAATAATTATCAAACAATTTCTTGATTATTTTCATTATAAACACAATACAGAAGGTGGCTAAGAGCACAGCTAAGCACATTTTCATTATCAAATTCTTGTTTTTCAGACAAAAATACGTACTTGAGTACAAAAATAAATTTCCTAATAAAACCCATCGCATGATAAATCCAGTTTTCCAAAAAATACGAGGACTTACCCTGTATACTTTTGCAAGTTATGGGTCTGTTCTGGGCGTCTGATGGATATAAATTCATACCAGTGACCGTAACTATCGCGTTCTAAATCTCCCTCAGTACACTGGATATTAATGTTATTACGTGTTTATGGAGTGTTGAAAAACCGTCGTACAAAACTAAATCAAAATGAAAGATCATGCAGAATACTATGTCTGAGATGATTGAACTTTGTTCCTGATAGTTGTTTATTTTCATCTTTTGATGCGTACGAAAGGAAAACCCTATTCAGTGTGTCTCACTTCTAATGGAAACACCCCTGTATCTTTGAAAATTGTTGAGTTAGGATTCTGAAATTTTCAGGAGCGAGAGGTATATTGAAAATACATACTATAACCCAGTGAAGTAATCTTCAGTGGAATACAATGCTCGCCAACAGCCATGGAACTAGTGATGTAAAATTCTCGGGAAAGTATTTTTGGAGAACGTTCCCCGAGCACGAACGAGCATGAACGAGCATAAACGAAAAAAACTCGGGAATTTATGTTTGGGGTGTACTGGTACTGGTACTGGTGGGGGACGTTTCCACGTCAGCAACTAGTCCCTAATGGGACCTTTTTGCCAACCCCAAGTGTTTTCAATGGCTGATGTGGTTCGCTCAAGAGAGCTGGCTAACATCCTTTTCAGGCACCGCTCATCAGCTCTCTTTCAGAGTTTTTCGGCTGTGTTTTGTAGGCTAGTAATGTACTCACTACCATATGCGCAGTGGCAGGCCTGCTAACTATCCTCGTTAACCCCCGGCCCGCTCTCACGCTCAGCTGGTAGTTTTTCCACACCCACCTACATACACCGTCCTACTTCTCCTCTGATGCTCACAACCACATCATTATATCTTTCTGCGTGTTCTGTGTAGGCTTTGTTACTAACTCCGTGCGCCACTTTAGGAGCAGCACTGTTAAGTGGAACGCAACAGCGAATCGTGCAGGACTATCCCCAGCCGATATGTTTGGGGTATAGTATCCAAAAACATACTTTTCGTGGTTCTTCCTGAAAATGCTCAAAATTCTCAAATTGCTGAAAATGCTGAAAATGCTCAAAATTCTCCTAATGCTCCATAGGAAAATGACACGCTGTATCGATATTCTGTGTTATAACTAATAATGAAGTAATGATTAACTACTAAAAATAGCAAAAACTCTAGTATATAACAATTGAATATAAAAATGAAATGAAAATAACATGTTAGGTTGAGAAGTAATATGTTCCATCTACAAACTAGCTATAAACCTATTCTACTTCCTCTACTCCAAACTCCAAATCTTCAATATTCGCTTCGAAACCTTCTGGCCCAACGCTGGTATCCGAATCGTGGACACTGTAGGACCCGGTAGCGATTTTACCAAATATACTGTACGCTAGCACAAACCATTCCCTCAGATTTCCTCAGTTTCTTTCTCAATTTTTCAATTTCTTTACGTACTTTTGCAATCAATTCTTCTCTCTCAATGATGATTTTGTTTTGTAAATTAATGAAACAGAGCAGATTATCTTAAACGCATCTTATTTCTGTTTGACAATGGACATAAAATATAATTTCATTGTAATCTGCTGTTATGAGAAGGGAATTTCAATCTATGTAGCTCACAAATTCTGCCTGTCTTCAAATTAATTTTCCATCTCTGGCCGTTTCATACATTCCTTCTATAAGGGAATGGTTGATATTTTCGTTAGAAAATTAAAGAAATAAAATCTATTCTCTTCAGGATTCCCACAATTCATTGCACAGCAGGACATTTCTATTTATGCTTTTTTCTCAATAGTTTATGAAATTTTATTTCAATTCTGACGTTCATAAAATTTATCGTCAAATTCAAACAATTTTGAATGAAAAAGCGCGGGACGACTATGGTGGGTAACATTCAAAAGTTGTCAATTGTCATTTCTGTGTTCCGAATACCATCTAGTGAGTTGTGACTCCAATATACTATTCAACCTGTGTGTGTGTGGATTTGTGGAATGTTTTCGATCCTTTTTTGCGCGTCTCCGCGAATTCTTGAAAACAAAATGCGATCGTTTTGATATGTATTTGTATTTATAATAATGGTGAGTTCTTGTTTGCGTTCCTAGCTACGGTGCATGTGCTTGTGCTTGTGTGTATTATATTCTGATAGCCATTTGGTGCTTCTGATGTGTGATTATTTCTAACATTTGGACCATCTACCCTGGTATTAGGTGAGTAGACTTAGTTGCTAAAATGACAGGTTACGTTATTGAAAAAACTGCGTGGTATAAGTGAATTATGTTGCCGGTTTATATTGATATCTGTTCATGCATTCGGATGTCTCCAATCAACGTCCATGTCTCCAATAGTGCCTTTCTGTCTTGGGATAACCCCTGAGATAAGAGTGAATGCTAAAACTGCATTGAGCATGCGATGGGTTTTTTTTTCGAAAAATTTTTTTGGTACCTACTTACGTATTTTTGTCTGAAAAACACGAATTTGATAATGAAAATGTGAACAAACCATTATTTATCAAGATATTTCACTATAAAGTTACAAATTTCACCTTCTTTTCCGCCTGTCTTTTGGATTGAATTTAAAACAATTTACCCTTCTTTTTTCATCATTGGACAATTTATACAGAGTGGGCTTTTGATAACGAAACAGAGGCTCTGTAGGTCGCCAAAACCGGATTATCAAAAAAAACTGAAACAGGTCAACTACATTTTCGAGGGGGGCATCTTTCTAAAATATTTTCAGCCCTGCGGCGTTGCCGCTTCTAACGAAAAGAAGCAACAACTTTGTTATTTCAAATGGAACACCTTGTATTTTATTGCATTCTTAGATTCTCTCCGAAGAGCTGAATTCATCAATGCATCACACTTGGGGTCTAGCTGTGATGGTTTCAGGGATATAAAGTGTTCAAAATCGAGATTTTTCAACTTTGAAATTTTTTTGTGTCGAAACTATTCATTATTGGTCAAAACGGCTCTCATGTCCCTATCTCAACTTGTGATTTACTATCTACTGACATTTATTTGAAACAAATACAGGGTGGTTCAAGATTCAGAATTCTGATCACCCTGTATCTGTTCCAATTAAATGTTAGTAGATAGTGAATCACAAGTTGAGATAGGGACATGGGAGTCGTTTTGACCAATAATGATTAGTTTCGACACAAATAAATGTTAAAGTTGAAAAATCTCGATTTTGAACACTTTATATCCCTGAAACCATTACAGCTAGACCCCAAGTGTGATGCATTGATGAAATCAGATTTTTGGGGAGAATCTAAAAATGCAATAAAATACAAGGTGTTCCATTTGAAATAACAAAGTTGTTGCTTCTTTTCGTTAGCAGCGGCAACGCCGCAGGGCTGAAAATAATGTAGGACGATGTCCCCCTCGAAAATGTAGATGACGTGTTTCAGATTCTTTTCATAATCCGGTTTTGGCGACCTACAGAGCCTCTGTTTCGTTTTCAAAGGCCCACTCTGTATATATCGCAATGTAAGGCTGCACATTTTTTTCTATTATTGAGTCAACTAGAAATATATGATTTTCTTGTGATTTATCCATATTTATTGAAAAGAAGGAAGAATATCATTTGAAATAATGGCGTGTGTAATGACGTCATTCCAAAGCAATCTATTGACATTTGACATCTCGTATTTGGATTGCCTATGGATCACCTATGGATAAAATGGCCGTCATCTGGTATGCATCCAACGCAAGGGGGAAAAAGGAGTCGAAATTTCGAACTTTTTTTTTGAGATATCTCGATAAATAGTGGTTTGTTCACATTTTCATTATCGAATTCGTGTTTTTCAGACAAAAATACGTAAATACCAAAAAAAACTTTTGAAAAAAAACCCATCGCATGCTAAATGCAGTTTTACCCAGTGAATTACTAAATTATCTTATAGTGTAGTTTTGGCGCAACTGTCACAATATTCACAGAGTATAGCCCGAGGTATAGCCCTTTGAAAACGAAACAGCTATAGACTCTCTGTAGGTCGCCAAAACCAGATTATGAAAAAAATCCGAAACACGTCAACTACATTTTCGAGGTTCGAGGGGGGTATCGTTCTAAATTATTTTCAGCTCTGTGTTGTTGCCGCTTCTAACGAAAAGTAGCAACAACTTTGTTATTTCAAATGAAACACCCTGTATTTCATTGCAGTCTTAGATTCTCCCCAAAGAGCTGATTTCATTAATGCATCACACTTGGGGTCTAGCAGGAATGATTACAGAGATATAGGGTGTTCAAACCCAGCGAGCACAAACATCCCTGGGATGTTTTGGGATGTTTTGAAAATGTTGGCATGGAGATGTTATTTTGAGACGTAATATGCACTGACCAAAGAGGTCTTTGAAGGATATTGAAGTATTGTTTTTGTTCTTCTGTGGCATTTCTTTGTTTACCTACTGAGAGGTATCCCTGTGATGTTTTGGGATGTTTCAGAAATGTAGGCATGAGGATGTTTTTTTGAGGCGTAATATGCACTTTCCAAAGAGGTCTTAGAAGGATATTGAAAGTATTGTTTTTGTTCTTTTGTGCCATTTCTTTGTTTGCCCCACCACGTCTCATGCTTACGTCACAATACGATGAATTCTGATTTGTTTTCGATTTTGTTCTTCTTGTTCGCAATTGCCATTCGCGTTTGCAGCGTGTCATGCTTACATCACGCTGCTAACGAACAGAAAGGAATTTGGTGAAGTTTATTGTGTTAGAAGACTTATTTAGTTTGTAATAATGACCATCAGATGCAAGATGTGTTGTTCGGTGCCTCAGTGTAATCAATATATAAAAGTACGAATTCATCAATACACAGCTTCTCCGCAGTTGCAAAATTATGCATTGTGGAGAACATTTCAAAAATTGGGAAACCTATTTCTAATTATATGTCTGTGTGTAGTATGCACTACTCAGAAACCGATTAAGAAGGTTATTTCATATCGAGAAAATATTTGTATGTTCAATCTATTTTTAATCCATTTTTTCATTCAAGGGAAATAGAATCCTCATGCAAAAGTTCATTTTGACAAAAGGCTTCAGAAAAGTACCTCGAAAATGGGTTTTTTACAGCCATTTAATGTGCGCAAGACGCGTTGAAAATGTTCTGTTGTGTCCATGAAAAGGCTGAGAAGGTAGTTTTGTGACATATCAAGGACATCTCGATAATTGCCGCCTGCGGCGGACATTGGCTGTTCCATAATAGTTCTATTCATGTGTGAACAGAACATCGCAGTGGAGGTTCAATGTCTCGAAATCTCGTACTTTTAACATCTCTGAGATGTTTTTGTGCTCGCTGGGAAATCGAGATTTTTCAACTTAAGGATTTTTTTGTGTCGAAACTATTCTACATTGGTACATGACTGCAACTCGAATTTCGATTCACTATCTACTGACATTCAATTGAAACAAATGAACAAATACAGGGTGGTTCAAAATTCAGAATTCTGATCACCCTGACGGACTCGTGGTGTTGCTCGGCAAAACAATTTCGTGAACAATGCAGCAATAGATTCATATATGTGGAATATTCAGAACATCGTAATATTACTTATAAAAATCGTATGAACAGGGGAAGGAATTTAGGTATACTGATGAAAGATGAAATGTCAAATTTTCATTTTTGAACTCGAGGAATGATAATCAGAAGAAAGTTGAGAAATGAATGAGGCTTCAATGTAAAGAATAACTTTTATTTGACCTCCTAGTATACCTTCTGCTTTATACAGAGTGGGCCGTTGAAAACGAAACAGAGGCTCTGTAGGTCGCCAAAACCGGATTATAAAAAAAATCTGAAACACGTCAACTATATTTTCGAGGGGGACATCGTTCTAAAATATTTTCAGCCCTGCGGCGTTGCCGCTTCTAGAGAAGAGAAGCAACAACTTTGTTATTTCAAATGGAACACCATGTATTTTATTGTATTTTTAGATTCTCCCCGAAGAGCTGATTTCATCAATGTATCACACTTGGGGTCCCGCTGTAATGGTTTCAGGGATATAAAGTGTTCAAAATCGAGATTTTTCAACTTTAGCATTTTTTTGTGTCGAAACTATTCATTATTGGTCAAAACGGCTTTCATGTCCCTATCTCAACTTGTGATTTACTATCTACTGACATTTAATTGGAACAGATACAGGGTGATCAGAATTCTGAATCTTGAACCACCCTGTATTTGTTTCAAATAAATGTCAGTAGATAGTAAATCACAAGTTGAGATAGGGACATGAAAGCCGTTTTGACCAATAATGAATAGTTTCGACACAAAAAAATGCTAAAGTTGAAAAATCTCGATTTTGAACACTTTATATCCCTGAAACCATTACAGCGGGACCCCAAGTGTGATACATTGATGAAATCAGCTCTTCGGGGAGAATCTAAAAATACAATAAAATACATGGTGTTCCATTTGAAATAACAAAGTTGTTGCTTCTTTTCTCTAGAAAATATTTTAGAACGATGTCCCCCTCGAAAATATAGTTGACGTGTTTCAGATTTTTTTTATAATCCGGTTTTGGCGACCTACAGAGCCTCTGTTTCGTTTTCAACGGCCCACTATGTATAATATTGCTTACAATGATGAAGTTGAGAAAAAAGTGAATAATAACTAGGTGACAGTGGCACACAAAATCTTAGTGAATTGATGATAATTTTAATTTTATTTCTTAATTTGTAACAAAAATCCAATATTTTCAACAACGATTCAAAACTCTACAACAAACCATCGTAGTACGACGACCTATATTAGCGCTACAAGTATTTTATTTCATTTCATCGAAATCTCAAAAATTGTAGATTTTTTCCCAAAATGTTGAGATTCATTCTGAAAATTTCGAGATTTTATCTTGGGACAATTATTGTACCTATTTCGCGGGACATACAGGGGTTGCTCAGTTAGTATCATCTTTTTCAATGAACAGGATCGAAATGAAGTTTTAATATTGTTAATATACCAGGTGGTTCTCCAAGGTGGCTCTCCCCTATAACTTTTCATTATTGAAAATAGAAAAACGAACTTTGATGGCGTGTATTATAATTCGATTTACATTTTATGATATCTTCCCTTCGTGGCCGTACTTTCGTTTGGACCGGAAATGAACCCAACTTTCTATTTTTAAATGGGACATTACTTATATTTTCATTGTTTTCGATCAAGAATGGCATTCCAAATCCAACAAAACACCTCACTTGTCAATATTTGACAAATGAAGACATTCTTATTTCAATTTTCATCAAGTAGAATGAGAAAAACACGACCTTGAGTCTAACGACTTCATAGTATTATAGTTCTAAGAATTATTCGAGATTCGCAAATATGAATGATTCCAGTTCACTTGATTTTCCGGCGTACAAACAACTGGAATTCCTTGAAATTCCCTGGATTCCCTTGAAATTCCTTGGATTTTCTTGGATTTCCTTGGATTTCCTTGGATTTCCTTGGATTCCTTGGATTTCCTCATAATTCCTCACATTTCCTTGGAATTCCTTGGATTTTCTTGGATTTCCTTGGATTCCCTTGGATTTCCTTATGATTCCTTGCAATTCCTTGGATTTCCTTGGAATTCCTTGGATTTTCTTGAATTTCCTTGAATTCCCGTGGATTTCCTTATAATTCCTTGGATTTCCTTGAAATTCCTTGGATTTCCTTGGAATTCCATGGATTTCCTTGGAATTCCATGGATTCCCTTGGAGTTTCCTAGAATTCCTTGGGTGAAGTGCGATATATTCCTGGTCTACAAACAACTGGAATTCCTTGGAATTCCTTGGAGTCCCTTGGAATTTCCTTGGAATTCTTTGAGTGAAGTGTGGTATAATTCTGGTGTAAAAACAACTGGAATTCCTTGGAATTCCTTGGATTCCTTGAATTCCCTTGGATTTTCTTGGATTTCCTTGAAATTCCTTGGATTTTCTTGGAGTTCCTTGGATTTCCTCGGAATTTCTTGGATTTCCTTGAATTCCCTTAGAATTCCTTGGATTTCCTTGGAATTTCCTGGAATTCCTTGGAGTTTCTTGGAATTCCTTGTGTGAAGTGCGGTATAATTCTGGTGTACACACAATTGGAATTCCTTGGAATTCCTTGTGAAATTGAAGTTTGATGTACACCTCGATGTACACAATGTTGAGCGCGGTTTACCCCTCACGAATAACTTTGAATTCTCAATCGAATAAAGACAAAATATAAGGGATATCCCATTTAAAAATCGGAAGTGTGGTTGATTTCCGGTCAAACCGGAAGTAAGGCAAAGAAAGTGAATATGTCAAAAAATATAAGTTGAACTACAATACACAACCTCCAAATCTCGTTTTCTTATCTCGAATGATAAAAAAGTTGTAGCGGTTAGCAACCTTGGAGAATCACCTGGTATATCTATCAACAATATTGAAACTTTACTTCAATTAGGTTCATTGAAAAAGGTAATACTAACTGAGCAATCCCTGTATGTCCCGCGAAATAGGTACAATCGAAGAAATCTCAAAATTTTTTGAATTTGATGAAATGAAATAACTTAGTTCTGGCGCTAATACGCTATTACCTAGTTCAAAAATAAAAATCTCATGAAAGTTTTAATTATTTCCTAACTAAAACCTAAATAACAACACAACAACATAAATTAAGAGAGAATATCACAAAAATCATTTTTCAAGTTATCGCGAACACAATCTTCATATTCAGTCAGTACGGTTATATACCGGGTGACACAGGCTATCGGGCCACCCCTGTTACTTCTGCTTTCGTCATCGGATTTTTCTGATATTCGGTACAGTTATATAAGCAAATATTTCGGATTTGATCACATTACAATCCAATATGGCGGACTTCCGGTATTTCTGGAAATGCCAGCAACTTTGTTTTTTCAAATGAAACACCCTGTATATTTTTACATATTCAAGTTCAACAGGTCGAAACAAGTGCAATCTTTATATCAAATGTCATATTTTCGAAAAAAATTAAATTAAAATTGTTTTTTCATTTCACCTCGTGGATAAATGAGATGTGGTCAAGACTATTCACAATGAGTCACACATAACAGAAGAACATAATTTTTTATGAAAAATTATTTTTTGTGTCACTTATCCAGGAATCAATTCAGCCACATCATTTTTTGATCAAAAATATTTTTTTTTCAAATGAAACCCCTATGGGCCACCTACAAGTTTCTCTAGAACATACATTAAGGAACAAAATGGAATATCATTTTTGTTTTCCGGTGCAGTAACAAATTGTATACATTCAAAAATCAACAACTAGTTTAGGAATTTCCTTGCAGTTAGAATAATTTTTCAACTAGGTAGGCTGTGGATGACATTAGACATCAAGATTGCACTTGTTATGACCTGTTGAACTTGAATATGTAAAAATATACAGGGTGTTCCATTTGAAACAACAAAATTGCTGGCATTTCCAGAAAAACCGGAAATCCGCCATATTGGATTGTAATGTGATCAAATCCGAAATAGTTGCTTATATAACTGCACCGAATTTCAGAAAAATCCGTTGACGAATGCAGAAGTTACAGGGGTGGCCCGATAGCCTGTGTCACCCGGTATATGTCAGGCAAGATGGAAAATTATATAGGCAAACAGAGCCGGATTTAGAGGTCTGGAGGCCCTGGGGCAACAAAAGTGTGGAGGTCCTCTTGCTCCTAATTATTTTCCATATAATATTAACAAATATCTCGGTCAATAATTTTTTTTTTGCGAAACCAACTAAATCATCTGAACATATACAGGGTGTTTCTTAAGTACGTGTAAAAAAATCAGGAGCATGTAAATAAGAAGGAAAGTATGTATAAACATATGTCCGCAAGTTATTCATTCTGAGATACAGAAAGTCAAATTTTGATTGTTATTTCGTTTTTTTGTGAATGAATTCCAAAATAATTGTGATATTCGGGTGAGATTCCAAATTTCATTCTCATATCACGTTCATTTCAGAATTCACTCACAATAGTTATCTATGCAACAAGTGCAAAAAGTGAATGTTTATTGCATTCGACGTGAAATTGTCCGACGAGGCCGTGAGGCCGAGTTGGACAACACGTCGAGTGCAATAAACAATTTTTGCACGAGTTGCATACAACATTTTTTCTACGTTCATGCAAAAAGCAAAAAATGATTGATTGAGGTGTGGCACTAGGTACAATTCTGTTAATTGTCAGAATTAATTTTTGACTGACGTTTCTATAACCACAGTTGCATTATAGAAAATGTTTGTCATGATGACAGCACGTTGAAGTAGAATGACAGGTGAGTGCAATAAAAACTTTATTGCACTAAGTGCAATAAAGAACTTCTTCTTCCACTAAATATAGTTCAATAAAGTTCTGTTTTTTGCATGAATGTAGAAAAAAATGTTTACGAACTTTTCTTCTCATTTTGACGTCAGCAATAGCTCCTGTAATTTTTAGGCGTACCTAAGAAACGCCCAAGAGGAATATTGTCAAAAACAAGAATTATCTGAAAGAAAGTTTTGTCACAACGAAGTTTTTAAGACTATTTTTTATAACTTTCATTTTAGAAAATGAGCGTTCTCCAGTGCAATTCGATGTTATCAAAACCAAATACATTCTCAGTTCGATTTCAATGTTCGGGAATGTAATTCTTGAAATTTCAATCTTCAAGAATGTCATATTAAAATACCTCAGTAGATTGGTTTTTCCCTCGGTTTTTTTCCATAGAACTCATTAATGAAAACGCGAAAACGAACACCCATCCTCCGAGCCTACGGCTCATGCTGCAAACTTCATTCTCGCGGGAAATTTCTATCATTTCGTGCTCGTCAAACAATACAGGGTGTTTGAGAATTGTGGTGATGCAAAAGTCTAGGGCAGATTCTTCTCAACAAAATATGAAAAAAGTTTACATGAACATAAGTCCGAAAATGTTTCGTTTCCGAGATACAGGGTGTCCAAGTTTAATAAAAATGAGTTTTTTATTAATATCATGAAGAATGAAATGTTTATGCTTCATCTATAGAATCATCAGATATGTACTGGACCAATTAGATTTTTTCCAGAATTTCCAAGGGAGTACCCATCGACTTGCTCGGTTTTTCACTGTGTTTTTTTCGGGTTCTTTTAGAATATTCCGATAAACCCACTTAAAATACAACATTTTTACCTCCTGCTATTTTTTTTATAACTTGCTTCGTTTTCGAGAAAAACTGACAATACCATGCCTCGGCATTCTTTGAATTCCGTAAGAAAAAAAATTATGGAAATGAAGAAGATATAAAATTCAATACTCTCTCTAAAATGTATACGATCTTTAAATTTTCTGTGAAATATTTTTTCAAGGCATTAGTTGAAATTCCATTTTTTCAAACTTGGACACTCTATTTATCGGAAACGAAGCATAATGTTCCATATTTTGTTGAGAGATATCTCTCCTAGGCTTTTGTCAACACAAGTCCGAAACACCCTGTATACTATTGTGGGTTCGCGCGTTATTTGACTATTTGACTCTCGAAATAAACAGTAGACATTGAAGAGACTGATATTTTCGTATACTGTTATATTATGATTCATCTCAGGAAAACTATAAAGTGAGTGTTTTAATCGAAAGTATACTTCTTCATTCCACAAAATGTTTGGTTGTGACATCAAAAAACTATTTCTTTCTTTACTAGTGGGAAAAATTACTATTTTTTCTTCTTTCGATCATTGTATCATTATTATTATTATAGTATTTCGGCAGTTTCTGATCCTATTCGAAGTAATCAAAATTCTAGCTGACAAAGGTCTATGGCAAAATCCTTTCGTGATGAAAATTATTCAAAAAGTATATATATATATATTCCGGTATCCAGAAGCGGTTTGTTTTTGATATCGGATGTTCACTAAACGACTTTGACGGTTGTAAATGAGTTGAAAACTTAATGAGGTTGGTATCTTGGAGTTTACTCAGCACAGACCTGCCTATGAGGAAAGTTTGTCAGTTTTTGCTTAAAATCTCATCAAACTCCATTTAACATATTGCTGTTCTTTAACAGAAGCAATCGGAATATACCTATTTTATTTCTTGTTTTTTCTCCTATCTTGTTTTTTTCTTTAGAAAAGAGGATTGGAACTGAGGAAATGAAAAACATGATCTTCCTCAGAGAACGAAAAAAAAAAATAACTGAATAAGAAAGAATTGTAGAGATCAAGATTGTATTGTTCATTCTGAAAAAACAATATGAAGTTGATCAGAATTCAGAATCTACTTAGTGCTATTTATCTTGAAAAAGAGCCGTTATCATACATTTTATATTTGAAGATTTTTTTCTCAATTTTATGGAAGGAATATTCCCTAAGTTTTGAATCATATTCAAAATCATGCAAAAGTGTGTTTCTGCACTCAATTGACGAGAGTCTAAAGTTTTCGAACCATTCCCAAACTTCATTGTCCGATTGGTCACAGTGAATCACGTGTACTATATGGACGCATGAGCATTCGCTCGTAAAAAAACTTAGAATAGTTCTAATTACTAACGAGACCCTCGGATTCTCGAGAGGAAGGAAAAACGTCCTTGAAAGCCTAAATCACTACACAAATCATCACAGTGGGCTGCCGCCATGCTATTAGTGGACCAGAATGAAACTCTCTGACCTAACTCAGCCTCCACAATTTTATTGCGAAAAATAAGCATAAAAACACGAATCTCAACATACGGCGTGGTGGGAACGGTTCGAAAGATTTAGGCACATCTCTCAATTAACTCATCACGCTCCCCCGACAATAGCGTGCCGGAAAGTATCACTTTTTCCCCGTGCACACATGCGAGAATTCCAAAAATGTACCACTTTCCGCACTGAAGTAACACTTCCCAAGAAATTGATGCACCGCCAAAAACTACCTAACCAAAAGTTTAAGATACAGTTTCGTGAAAATAATCGTCAGATTTGGACGTTTTTCGTTTTAAATGACATGTTATCTACTTCTGAACATTGGTGTGCAAACTGTATTTGCATAAAAATCTCCTTTTCATACATACCGGGTATAGCAATTGTATAGCGTGTTTTTCTTATCAAATTAGTAATGGTACCCTATAGGTATAGACAACTACTACAGTTGCACTATCAAGTTATAATTGGAACTACCACTACTACTACAGCTTCTTCGTTTCTCAACATTCCTTTTTTGGATTCACTCCATTATCTTTCATATGACTTGATACCATTTTATGGCGTAACATGATTTTATGAGGAATTAATATCCGAATTTAACAACTAAGAAACGAAGCAAAATGCAAAGTCATGGGCGTCGTTAGTTGGAGAGCTAGGGGGGGGGCACCATACTATAACTCATGTCATAATGGTCCAGGTCTTCCCGAATTCGAATCAGTCTCTATACCACCGAACATAAACAGAGACAATGGGCGTGTACACCTTGGTAGAACTTTTAACTCAAACCATGTTTATAATGATCCTTTCATACATAAATAATGATTGACGACATAATTCGATCGAAAAATTTACTGGAATGTTCAATTTTTGGACATAAATAATAGTACCATCTGAAAACGGACCCTCTTATGACGTAGAAACCTCATCTCGCCATAGTTAAAAGAAAATACCAAACGCCGGACGGAGACTGAGGCAACTGATATATTAATTCTTTCAACTGTGATCTCGCGCTAATTCACTCTGCCAGAAATCATGTATCATTCATCTCTGTCTGGAATAGTCATGTTTCAGTATTAGGGTTTTGACGTCACATCATCGCCTCGTTTTCAGAGGTCCGAAAAATCGGGGATTTCAATAATTTTTTATAAAACGTAGGGAGCTCACAGCGATAAACGGTTTGCGGTGGTGAGCTAGTTTGGGTGAGTTCTATCGAATTATGGAATACAAATTTTTTGTGATATAAGCCCATTATGTTCGGTGTCTATACCGTACTTCTTTCAAATTATTCAAGTTACGTTTCTCATAATCTTGTCCCAAGAATGTCCCAGAGATTCCGAGCTGGCCATAATCCCATGGTAGCAATACCTTCTTCCTCTAGATAACTTCTCACAACTCGATCGACGTCAATGCTGCCGTTTTGTGAGTAATAATCCCATTTGTGAGCATTTTCATGGCGTGCAGAGATTTCATGAGATTCTGCGAGTATTTCGAGCGAATTGATCCTTGTGGTACGACCATGCCTTAAGAAGCCTAAAGGTCTGTACGCTGTGCCTCCAATAACTACAATATTATACACCTGAGTAGATTATGTAGTATTAATACCGTTCGGTATTATATGGTGTACAATTACACTGTGTTCGTTGTCAATGTATTGTAACAGAATAACTGGAGATTGTTTACCGCCAAAACAGAGTGTTACAATTGTGCCCAATTCCTACCATGCCCACCTTCCTTGGATTCCCACCATTCTCACGATGCCCAATTCCTATGATGCCCGATTCCCACTATGCCCACCTTCTTGGACTCCACCACCAAGATGAAGGTGGGCATGGTGGGAATTGGGCATCGGAGAAATTGGCCATCGTGGGAATGTATGAGAAGTGGGCATGGTGGGAATTCAAGGAAGATGGGCATGGTGGGAATTGGGCATCGTGGGAATTGGGTATCGTGGGAATGTATGGACAGAGATCATTGATACGATACGATACGAAAGAATATTCCTAGAACATCCAAACAGAATATTCTGAGAATATGTAAAATTGAATCTCCATAGAATATTCGCTGCACGATGAGAATAGTCTATGATCATTCAGAGAACATTCTAAAAGAATATTCTAAAATAAGTATATTTGAATGTTGTCAGAATATGCATAGAATATTTTGTGCTGTCTGGGTTCGTGCTTATAATGCAATGAAACCAGGATATGATATGAAGTTGTGCTTTCGGAGTAATAGGAAAGATAATGCAGTAAATCCAAAATAAGGATTGATGAAAGAAGGTTAAATTGTAATTTTCATTCAAACTTCATGATGTAAGTTTGTACTCTACAGGGTATTATTATTATTATTATTATTATGAGAACAAATACGCTATAATTGCTACACCCGGCGGTATTTATAAAAAAGAGGATATAACCTGATGTCATCCAAAATAAAGATCGTCCGAATCGGTGAAGCAATTTTGACGAAAATGTATCTCAAACTTTTGGATAGGTACCTACTTTTTGGTGGTGCGTTATTTATTTGATAATCGTATCCACTGTTTCTATCAGTATTTCGATCACTATCTAATCCTGTTTGATGCCGTTGGCTGTGGGCTCGCCAGATTCTTCTTCTTTCCTCTGCAGCTGATAGTAGACGACCAGGCGGCCGCTCAACATGAAAAGGAAGACCAGAGCCGGCGCCGTTCTTTCCAGTTTGTCGGCCACCATGTAGTGCGAATAGACGGCCATCAGGGTGAGGAGCAGCAGGACGATGTTCGAGGCGTTCTTTATTTTGTCTGGAATCGAAGGGAATTAATTGTACAGGGTGTAACTTGGATGATGTGATTAATTTCAGGTGATATTTTATGAAAAAAAGTTCGTATGAACGTGTGTTCTAACTTGCGCCGTTTTCGAGTCACGGGGTGTTCAAAGTTCGATGAAAATTCGGTTTTTCATGAGTTACTCAAAATTCCCTTGTTACTACTAACAAACATACCTAGTTTCATCAAAATCAGCGTGAAGACTTTTTCCACGAGCCATTTTTTGTTCTGAAAGTTGTAGGCTTCCGTACGGTTTCACTTTTTTCTAAGGCTATGACACAGAATTGCTATGTTTCACCTCGTTTTACTGTGTTCGATACATCAATAAGGTAAAGTCGTGGAAATACACCAAGTCACAAAACAAAAGCCTTCAGAATTTCTGGTTACCATTCGCATGTGTATTCTTAAGTATTCCAAATCCAAAATATGATTTCAACCTTATCGGATTTTGGAATAAAAACTATAAGATTTCTCAAGCTGTTCAACATCATCTGTTTTTCGCAAATATATTTACAAGCGATTGATGCTTTGGCAAAAAAAATATCAAAAAAATTTATTAGTTTTCTCCCCTCACTTCAAAAAAAATTATAGAGATATAAAAGTATCTGTGCATGGATGACTGGGCGTGGAGATTTTTCTTTGCCCCGAAGTGTTTGAAAATTTATTTACAGATCTGAAAGAATTTTTTCAGCTGATAGTCAGTGACACTTCGTGAAATAAGATGTTGAGAGGTATTTGAGGAAAAAATTATAAAGAACATAATATGTGAAGATGTATTACTCTCCATATCAACTATAGAGGTTTCGGAAAACACTCTGTATCCATTATCAACATGAAATTCTTTGGAACAAATGATTTGTCTTTGGCTTTCTGCAAGAAAGTGATAAGTAAGTAGTATAACTCACATGAATTATATTTCGAATAATAATTCCTATTTTTCAAAAACAAATATTTTCATTTGAATGCATTGACCCTTCCTCCGAGCCTTCCTCCGATGACGTATCGATCTCATCTGAATTGAGAGTTATCACGACAGGTTCAATATTGGAAGCACCTATGTATTTCTTCGTCTTCCATGCCGAAAATATCACTTTTTCTGTATGTTGTACATAATTTCTCCAATGCTCCACACATACAGCTTCTAACGCCTTTGACCAGACCATTATCACATCTCTCGGGGATGATATAGTTATGATGATTTCGGCGTCATAAATCCTTTTATTTCTGACAGTGACATTATAAGCTTATATCGTCATAGTTACGATATCTATAATGAGGGTCATAACTCCCTTGGGATGTTATAGATGCTATAATTCCCACTAGCTAAAATTAAATAAGAAATGCATAGCAACAACCACGCAATAACGTAGCCAATAAGGAATCTCCTATTCGCGGTAGTCAAGATCATCATCTGACGTTCTGATGACATTGAAACTATACGGAAAAACATGTCTAACTTCCAATCGGGAAGGTATCTAATGAATGAAATCAGTCAGAAATAAAATTATCTATGTATCACGGGAATTATAGACCCTTAATAACCTCTGGCAATTGCTGTCCCTCGGGCCAGAGGCCCTCGGGACGCAAACTTTGCCATCGGTAATTAAGGCCCTCATAATTCCCTTAATACATAAATAACTATTAGCCTCTGACCACACCATTTCTATGGGATTATATTGGCAATGGTGAGGTGGTAATCTCAAAATATTGTGACCATGTTCTGATACGTAAATGTCTAGATGATATTTTTTTTTGGAATGACGTACGCTTGCCTGCAATTGATGGTTTGTTCTACAAGAAACTGCCTATTGTTGCTCCTCTTGAATTTGAATCCAATTTTGCGAATCCAGGTATTCACGGATCTTGGAGAACAAGGAAAATCAGGCCATTGTTCAGTGAAACGCTTATGGAGCGATTTTATTGTAACATGTACTCTAAGAGCCTGTAAAATTGTGAATTTACCTTTTTTTTTATTTCTTCGGCCTTTTTCGAAACTGTTTCTGCATAAACAGCAATAACAGCATCAGAGTTTGTTTGCGAATTCTTGATCAGATAAGTATACTCCTTTCTGAAATATTCAGAGCTTCCGCGGCAATGCTGACAACATTCTTTCTTTGAACTTGGCAGTGAAGCAGAATAGTTTCATCACCAGCAACACACTTTAATGTAACATAAGTTGCCTATAGCTCTGTATATGAATATCAGTCTAGTTTCTAGTAAGTATGCACGATATCTCGCGATATTTAGGGTCTAGTTTTTATGTTTCAGAAAAACCACTGCGGTACTCATTCTTTTCGAATACAGGCAGTTCATTTTCGGTATTTGATTAAGTAGCAACCCTGTTGGTATTTGAAATCGCTAATTCTTGTTCATACAATTTATTGTGATTTTTACCTGGTGTTATGTTATCTCAGGTAAGAAAATCTGTGTGATAATTGTATTTTGTATATTCAATACTTTTGATAACTGTGAAATTTTCAAATGTTATTGTTGAAAGTGTGATTTTCGGCACAACTACCTTTTTGCTATGAACACCGAAAATCATTTTATTCTGTACGATAGGGTACTACATTGTTATGTTATTTCAGACGAAGGTGATACTGAACAATTTCCCCCAAAACTGCCATTGAATAATAAAAGCCAAATCTCCGCCTATAATTCCGAATTATTTTTCCAACCCCACTCAACCCCTGAGACGTTCCGTTTCATCTTGGCGCCCAACGTGGGGCAATTTTTCGGAATTATGGAAGGAAATAATACACCATCATCATCGGCTAGTTATAATCTGAGGAGGAGAGTCCTCAGCAATACCGGAATTCCTCCATCCAGGGTAGCAGATTTGAGGGGCGGCCCTGACGTTCCAAACCACGTAAGATCTCCATCACATGCAGCTCAAGACAACGAACAAGGTAGGAACTTTCCAATTTCTTCTTCGGCGCCCCCTTCACGTGAAAACCTGGTGCCCGAAGAGCATCAAAGGCAACCTTTTCAAAGTGTACCACAGGCCTCAAGTGCACAAAATCAAAATAATGGTCAGTGGGAATTTTTTCGAGAAACTCCTGGATATTCGGCTCCACCACCTGTTTTTGCAAATCCACCTCCAAACTTTTCGAGTAATCTCAGAACGAATGCAACCCAAAGGAATCATCCCCAACAAATGCTGTTGATAACTCCTGAGGCCATAACGCAGCTAGTTTCCCAAACAATTCAACAACTACAAAATAATGTCAATATTGCAAGTAATAGGTCAAATCAGAATGAGGTTTCAAATAATAATGTTTGTAATTTTTCTGCTACCAACAGGAAAAATCCTATTTTTGATCCAAATTATACACACCCAGTGGATTTTCTGAATCAACTCCAGGATGGATTTAATGTTGAAAACATTGAATATAAACATTTCAAATTCTTAGTAGCAGACTCATTCAGGAACTCAGCAAAAATATGGGCAGATGCATTCCTAGACAAATTCGAAAATTACTCACAATTTAAAACTCAATTTTTAAATAATTTCTGGGATGATCATGCACAGTGGCGTGCCAGAACCCATTTAGAAACAAAAATTTACAAAGAAGGTGAATCATTTGTTGATTTTTTCAATAGTTTTTTGGTATTAGCTAAGCATTTGACTCCCCCCTACCCAGAAAAAATGCTACTCGCTACGATAGCGAGAACATTACCACCGCAGGTATCTTCTTTACTGTTACAATGCGATGATTTTGCTCAAGCGTTGGAACATTTAAGACGAGCCGACATATACTATCATAATGGCCAAGGTCATTCTGGCCAAATAAACCGCCCAGTCCGTAGATCAAATTATTCTGTTACAGCAGTCGAAAATAAAAATTCAAATTATAATCAAAACAAACCTAATACTTGTCCAAAAACCGGAACCTTTTCAAAAAACGTTTCAATGGTAACAGTGGAAGAAAGCGAGGAGCCGGGAAACGAGCAGGACAGTTACCAAAACGGCCTGATGTAACTGGAGTGCTCCTAAAGGCCGATACTTTTGTAAATAATAATAATCCACGTGATGATTTGTTTGTAGATGATTGTGATTTTGATCATAACTTATTGAACGACAAATCGCCCCTAGTTGTTATAAAAATTCACAATTTTAGTTTTCCAGCGCTGATAGACACAGGCAGTCAAGTTTGTTGTTTATCAGATACTATTTGGAGTCAACTTTCTAGTTTCCATGATATTATACCGCATTTTCCATGTACCGGTGTAAGAATTTCCGGCGCTTTCAAGGCCATTCAACAAAAAGTAAACTTGCAGGTACAGTTAACTTTTTCCATTCTGGGAAAAAATTTTACTTTCGAATTTTTAATGATCCCTAAATTAATTTATCCAGTCATACTAGGTGTTGATTTCTTAAGGTCCATCAACGCGGAGTTGAAGCTGAATGAAGAACAATGTTTTTTAACTATTCAAAATGAGCGATTGTGCTTACCAGATATACCGGTTTTTCACGAGACATGTCCTCCTAATTCTCCGAATATAAGAACCATTTCAGAAAAAAAAGTATTCGTAGAAAGCCTGTTTAAAAATGAAAACATTTCTAGTTTGGATGCAAATATTCAAATTCCGCATACAGGGTGTCTCTCTGAGTACGAACAGCAGATTCTTTTTCAGCTGATAAAAAAATATGATTCCGTGTTTACGAATAAACCTGGATTAACCAAATCATATTATCACGATATTAGACTGACTGATGACAGTGGATTTTTTATTAAACCATATCCGGTACCTCTAGCTCATCGGGAAGCAGTGCAACAGACCATTGATCGGATGGAAGAGTGGGGGGTAATTTCGCGGGGTGCCACCCCTTTTGTTTCGCCGCTCATGGTTACCCTGAAGAAAGACGGTTCGGTGAGAATTTGTCTCGATGCGCGTAAATTAAATAAAATCACAGAAAAAGATCATGAACTTCCACGTAGAATAGATGAAATTATGAGGACGATGAAAGGGTTCAAGTACAAGACCATATTGGACTTGAATAATTCTTACTGGCAAATTCCCCTCCGCCCCGAATGTCGTAAGTATACGGGATTTGTTTTCGGAAACCGAAGCTATTATTTTAACGTTCTCCCGTTTGGCTTGGTGAATGCTGTTTCGGCGTTCACTCGGTGCATTGACAAAATTTTTGGTATCGAATTTTCCGATTTTCTCATTGCATATGTAGATGACCTGTTAATACTGAGCGACACTTTCGAGGACCATTTATTACACCTGAAACTAGTTTTTCAACGTTTGCAGGAGAACGGCTTGACTCTCAAGCTAAAAAAGTGTCATTTCTTTTGTAAAAAAATAAACTTTTTAGGTTATGTCCTGGATGAACAGGGTTTTCTACCCGATCCCAACCGAATACAGGCGATCGTCGATTATAAAGCCCCGGAAAATGTTACAGAACTCCAAAAATTTTTAGGTCTCTGCCAGTTCGATCGATCTTTTTGTCCGCATTTTTCTCAAATCAGCGAACCTCTGACTTCCTTATTACGAAAAAAAACTCCCTGGAAATGGGGCTCAACTCAAGAGTACTCATTCAATAATATAAAAGAAAAAATCAAATCTGCCACTTTATTATATTTTCCCGACCCTGAAATCACGTTTCAAGTCGAAACCGACGCCAGTGATGTAGGTATCGCGGCGCAATTATTTCAGATCATTGGTGGTGAACGCAAAGCTGTCGCTTGGGCAAGTAGGCTTCTACTGGAAAGAGAACGGCGTTATTTGTAGCTTTGAAAAAGAAGTTCTGGCTGTGGTTTTCGCGTTGAGGACTTGGCGTGTTTACTTACTCGGCCGTACTTTCGTAGTACACACCGATAACAAAGCGGTTACTTATTTGAATAGTTGCCGATTACTATCTCCGCGAGTTACTCGTTGGGCTCTAGCTTTGCAAGAATATGATTTTATAATCAAGCACATACGTGGTAGTGATAATTTAATTGCTGATAGCCTCTCGCGATACGCTTGTACAAGAGCTCCTACTCCAAACGACAAAACTTTTCAAATTTTTAGTCTCAAAGTACCTGAAAATTGTATGTCAATGTTGAAGCAAATCAAGCAGTACCAACTTGAGGATCCTAAACTGTCCAGCATCCGGAAATCTCTCCAAGCAGGTGATTCGTTATCCTCCAAATTTGTTTTAATCAATGATATTCTTTACCACCGTAGGAGTGATGAAGAAAATAGTTTACTGTGTATCCCGACCGTGCTTAAAGATACCTTCATTGAAGCTTTTCATGTTTCGTTAGGACATTTTGGTACCTATAAGTGCTGGTCTGCTCTTAAACGCGAAATTTGGGCTACCAATCTATCTCGCGACGTCAAACGCGTAATCAAAGCGTGTGAAATCTGTCAAAAAACGAAAAATAATTCAATTTTGCCAAAACCGCCTCAGCACCCAATTTTAGCTGAATCAAAGGGGGATCTTGTTGCGCTCGATTTATTTGGGCCACTTCCCCGCAGTCGCGCATCAGGTGCCTCCTATATTTTAGTGGTATTGGATATTTTTACAAAACACGTTGCGTTATATCCTCTTAAAACAGCCACGACGCGTTCTTGCTTGAACCGGCTAACCGTGGACTATTTTCCAAATTGTGGTATCCCTAAAAAAATCTTGTCTGATCGAGGAACACAATTTTCTTCCCCAAATTGGAAGAAAGCGTTAAATGCTTTTGACATTCGCGTGATTTACACCTCTGTGAGACATCCTGAGGCAAACCCTAGCGAGCGTGTCATGAGGGAATTGGGAAGACTGTTTCGTGTAAACTGTCATGATAAGCACACTCGTTGGGCATTTGAGGTTGTTAAATTTGGTAATTTCATGAACAACGTAACCCATGAATCAACTGGGTTCACCCCAAATGAACTCCAGTTCGGAAATCGGCGAGAAAACCTGCTACCACCTCGTTTTCGTCCACCAAATCCTGACTTTATTGTCCCCAATGATAAATTAATCATCGCTCGGGAAACCTTAGAGGGTAAGGCCGCGCGTAGACGTGTAAATAATCCAGGAAGGCCTTTTTCAGAATTTAGTCCAGGGGATTTGGTGTTATTAAGATCAAATCCCAAGTCTTCTGCTCTTGCCTCAGAGACCAAAAAGTTTTTATTATTGTTCGAAGGCCCTTATCAGATAAAAAAGCAGATTAGTTATGCGACGTATGTATTGGTTAACCCAGACAGTGGCGTAGAGAGAGGAATTTTCCATGCCAGTCACCTTAAGAAATTTATTATTCAGAAGCCGTAAACCCAGTATAGGATGGATTGACAGCTTCGGGGGGTAGTTGAAGCAGAATAGTTTCATCACCAGCAACACACTTTAATGTAACATAAGTTGCCTATAGCTCTGTATATGAATATCAGTCTAGTTTCTAGTAAGTATGCACGATATCTCGCGATATTTAGGGTCTAGTTTTTATGTTTCAGAAAAACCACTGCGGTACTCATTCTTTTCGAATACAGGCAGTTCATTTTCGGTATTTGATTAAGTAGCAACCCTGTTGGTATTTGAAATCGCTAATTCTTGTTCATACAATTTATTGTGATTTTTACCTGGTGTTATGTTATCTCAGGTAAGAAAATCTGTGTGATAATTGTATTTTGTATATTCAATACTTTTGATAACTGTGAAATTTTCAAATGTTATTGTTGAGAGTGTGATTTTCGGCACAACTACCTTTTTGCTATGAACACCGAAAATCATTTTATTCTGTACGATAGGGTACTACATTGTTATGTTATTTCAGACGAAGGTGATACTGAACAATTTCCCCCAAAACTGCCATTGAATAATAAAAGCCAAATCTCCGCCTATAATTCCGAATTATTTTTCCAACCCCACTCAACCCCTGAGACGTTCCGTTTCAGCAGAAATCATTGTGTTTCACAAAATACGCGATCACACTCAGAATCAATGTTTTAGATTGATCATTGCATCGTTTCATCATTATGATATAAGAAATTCGAAATATTATTGATGTATAACCAGTACTCTAATTGTTTGACATTAAGTCACAGTGACAATTCATGCAATGATCAAAATATATGAATCGAGTTCCGACGTTCCTTTTTCTAGTGATTTTCTGTCTCATTCAGCTAGCGATGAATAAAAAGAAACAGATTTTGCCTTGGTGTACCACGACTATACTTCATATGTCATCAATTTTATTTCCGAATCTGGTATGACAATGACTCCATTGTGTTATTATTTCAAAAAAATCTTATTGCTCATGGAAAAATGCCGCTGTTATATGTTACATCCGTAGAAAAATTACAGTGGTTATATAACTCGCACGGAATGCTATTTCATCTCGAAACTTATCACATGAATATTTTCACGGTTATATGCCCCATAGGAAATTTATAATATTAATAATAATAATAATATAATAATCTTCATTTTCCTTCAAGACAAAAGTTACGAATTTTGTAAAGGAATCGTCAAAGAAACAAGAAGAGAAATGGAGATCGGAGATTGAAAAACTCCTGAAAAGAAGAGGATGAAAACTACCTACTTATACACAAAAAATTTTCAAATCTATAATAACACTTATCAACAAGATAATTCTTGAGTGTTCGTTTGAACATTGAAACAGTTTTAGATTCTTTTATAAAATCTGGTAGCAAATTATGAACACGTGGAGCCATCTGGTCAGGAGATCCGGAAGCTAATTTGGTTGTTCCAAATCGTACAAAAATATTGGTGTTTTGTCTTGTATCAATATTATGTTCACATTTATTCAGTGCAAACAATTTATTTCTATTCTCGAACACAGATAAGCACAGGTCAAAAATTAAAAGACTATAGGGACAGTTAAAATTTCAACATTTCTGAAAGCTGGTCTGCATGAATCGAAGAGACCTATGCCTCTAATGATTCGTATAAGTTTTTTTGTGCTATGAAGACATCGAGCAGCTAAAGGAAAAACCTCAGAAGCATAGCACAGCTTCAGCAGCTGATCATGCGCATTCAAATTGGCTTATAGTTTTTCCGAATTTGACCAAATTTCAGGTTTCCACTTCAATTGCGGGGCATTACATCAAAATGATCCTAACCTGAATCATCATTTAGCGCAATATAACAGTGATATTTAGTATTTGCATTTTTAGTATACTATCCCCCGAGGCATCATTAGTCATTAATGTTTGAACAATAATGAGAAATGACATGTCTTCAACCCAAGTGAATAAAATACTCTCAATGTCAATATGTCTAATGTTTAACTTGTCTATATAGCTTCGACAATCCTTAAAAACATTGAAAATATTATATAGGGGTTTTTTCGTTTTGTCGTGGTTTTCAATATATTATATATGGGGTGTTGAATATCGCTGATATATCTGTTTTCTAATACGAATCTGTTGAAACAAAAGCTATATAGATTCGAAATCCGGTGAGCACATTAATGTCGGTAAATATTACATTGATTAACCTAGAATGATTGTATATTATTTCTTTCGCTTTTTTGACTACCTGTATATATTTCAAAATATTTCAAGACACAATGATGAAACTCAATATGAATTGAGGAATCTGAAACATAAATTTTTCAGTTAATTCTGATTCACCCGTTATATCTTTGTCAGACGTTCTGGATGTCATGGAACAAAAGAAGTGGGATGGTAGAGGGGGTAATTCGCAATCCAACTAACCGTATATGTGGTTATCCAATTGTTGATAGTTCAAAATTTATTCAATTTTTCATTTAAAAAAATACAAAAAGGCTGTTTTGAATCACCCCGTATGTTATACCATTCCGGAATCTGTATTAAATGGGAAACTTTTTCTTATAGTTGGTTATATTTGTGGGGGAGTTTTTAAATCTGCCAGCGGCATTGAAAAATCAACTGGAATAAATATTTAATTCCTAATTAACAGGAAGTTAAACACATCAGGCCATACAAATTATTTCTGGGGAATGGTACAGGGTGATTCACCATAAATGTCCGCCCCACCTCTCTCTAGCTCAGTTATTTTTTAACCGATTTCAAAATTCGAAATATCATCTCAAATGATTTTCGATAAAGTTTTTTCAGCTACATCAGAGAATACATGGTGCTCGAAACAAACGATCTACAGGGTACTATTTGATTTTTTTGGAATGGATCACCCTATTTTTCATTGTATTATTAGATTCTCCCTGAAGAGCTGATTTGATCTATGTACCACACTTGGGGTCTAGCGGGAATGATTACAGAGATACAGAGTGTTCAATACCAAGATATTTCAACTTTAGGATTTTTTTGTGGCGAAACTATTCATTATCGATCAAAACGGCTTTCATGTCCGTATCTCAACTTTTGATTTATTATCTACTGACATTTAATAATTGGAACAGATACAGAGTGATCAGAATTCTGAATCTCGAACCATCCCTTTGATCCATGACTTAAGGGACACCCTGTATAGTACGCCTATGCTAATCAAAAGGTCTCCTGGATTGCAACAATTAATATCATTCTCGCAACTACAAGGTTATATATCACATTATTACATGTTATTCGTGGAATTTGCGAGGTATCCCATTTATTTTTGGCATAAAGTTACTATTAGTGGGTCTGACCGCAACCTATATTTTGTCAATGTTAACGCTAAAAATACACTCAACTGAGCAAAACGAGAAACAAATCCAAAATTCAAATTGAATTCTAAGAAAAGGAATCTGATTAAGAAGGATCCAAATTTCTCTGCACCTGTTATGGGTACAATCAGATCCAATAAACATATGTCGTACATGCATGGCTGGTGATAGCAAGTCTGATCAGAGCGACATGTTCTTTGCATCTGACTGTACCTACTATACCAGAATGTGACCCAGGAGCTATGTAACCAAATTCAGTGTCAGAATGACACCGACTAGAGCTGGGCCAATACTCTGAGAAAAGTATTTGAATAGCAAGTATCAAATACTTCCGTATATTGAAAATATTTAAATATCAAATATTTTCGAAGGCCAAAAAGTATTCAAATAACAAATTCAAAAGTATTTGAGAAGTTCTCAGTAAGTATTTAAATACAGTTTTTGAGTATTTAGGAAGTATTTAAATACTTCCAAAGTATTTGAGTATTTGAAAGGTATTTGAATACGCTGACAGTATTCGAATATTTCCGAAGTATTTGAGTATTTTCAAAGTATTCGAATATTTCCAAAGTTAAATACATTCAACTTATTCAAATATTCTCAAGGATTTCCATACATTCATGTTACTTGAGTATTTTTGACGCTTTCAATTTAATTGTGTAATGTAGATTTGAGTAATTGAGGCACTTAGGCTCATCAATGCTCGAACAAATATGCCTGAATTAATTTTTTTTTTCCGGGAAAAACTAAGAGATCCTATATAAATGAAGTTTTTATTGCATATATAGAGACCATTGTTTGGCAAGGTATCATAATCTCATAATGATATATCGGAATATTTATAAATCAGCTGAACATTTTCGGATATTTGGAGAATTGGAAATTGTCGATCGCATTCTGACCCACCCTGTATACAAACGATGGTAGAAGTCTATAGTGTCTCAAAGTAGAGTATTGTGAATGAAGCAAGTAAACTCGAAATCATCTCTTCTCTTTCATTTTACAAAGTACATGTTTCGGGCCTATATAGGTCCATCATCAGCAAATATTAAATGGTGTGAATAAAATAAACAAATCAGTACCATATAACCAAAGTGTATGGATTGAAGGAACGAACATAATTTACTGTCAGAGATCGTGTTTGAATGATTATCAATTAATAATTCGGCTCTGTTTGAAAACAGCCTATTAAATGTTTCTGCAGATAATTTTGGTTCTCGCATACTCAGTTTTTTCCACAAATCTTTGAGAACATTGTTTTTCTGAATATTTTTCACAGTTCATGTTTTCTCATCGTTGATTAAAATTTAAATAACTTGACATTCATCTGATCCTCAAAGGCAAAATAGAGCATATTAAGACAAAAAAATGTACATCTTCAATGAATTTTCCAAAATTTGTTCGTTTCCGAAGGTGATCGGGCATATAATGAATGATTGTATTTCCAAAATTCAACCGGTTATCAATTATCATTGATCACTGAATGAAGTACGTGGCGAAAGTATATTTTATCACCATTCACTCAATGCCAATTAATATTTCATTGAATATGTTTATTTGGATTGTCCAAATAAAACGAATCGAAATGCTATGGTAATTCGATATTTACTTCAGTTAGTTCAATTCAGTCAAAACATGTTGATACGTATATACACGTATCAATTATTTTATATATTTGTGTGGTCTTTATGATGAAAAAACACAGCTATATAAATAGGAAAACTTTTCATGGGCTCATGATTATTCTGAAAACAGAATGCAAACTTTCATCATTAGCTTTCGCTTCTATTTATAATAGAAAATGAGATACTTCAAACTAGCCTATTTTCTGAAACAATAAGATAATAATAATAATTGTTATGTCTAATTTCATGGTCACTTACAATACGATAGCTTTTTTTGCCGAAGTAAACTCGACATGTATCAATAAGAATTTTGTTGCCTGGCAATTTGACGAAAAAAACTGCCTCTGAAAAAATGACTCGTCCTACGGACTCTGGCAGTTTTTTGAGTTGAATTAGCTTATAGTCAGTTTCCTTAACATAACTTGAAAGTTGTTGTATTTAGCGTGAAATGTGTAATCATCTAAAAGATAGCACTCGTGAAGGTCTACAAATGAAAAAAAAACTTCCAAAATCGGTTGAAAAATGGCCTAGATATGGCTGTTTTTAATATATAGTTCGGCAGCCATCTTGGAATGGCCGCCATATTGGCCAGTCGCGTATCTGAGACCTCCACCATCGCATTTCTTGTTCTCCACTTGAAGAGATAAAACTACCCGCAATACTTAATCATCAATACTGGTTAAGGAAACTGACTATTATGGATGGCAACAAAAATCGAATTATAAATGACAAGTTCACATCGACCAAAAAAAGCTAGAGTGTTATTCGGTAAGACAATTTAGTTCATGAAACATTTGTGTATGGCTGGTTGTGATGCTTTCAAAAGATAGTTTCCGTTATTGTCGCTGGAAAAGTTAGGACAAACTTTTTTCGCTGACAAAATCACGTGGCTTGTGGGATTTTTCATACATGAATTAAATTGTATAAAAATACTTACGATTTGGAATGAAAGCCATTGCTGCCCCACAAATCATCTCTAGACTGCCGACTGTCCTCCTATACCATTTAGATGGGATCTTGAAGTCGAACATTTCCGACAATGGAAATACTTTGGCATATTTCACATATTCTTTCCTCTGAAATAAATGAAGTCGGATTTTTAGGAGATGAATACTTTTCTGCCTATCGGCATTTATTCAACTAGTTTGAAGATAGTCGTCACGATACGACTAAGTCGTGGATTCATTGACATGATTTTTAGTTTATATTGAGATGAAATAAAAGCCTTATTCTCCAAATGCAGGCTGTCACAGGTAGACACTTTTGAAAGACATTTATCATCAACACGCTGTAAGGCTTGGGTCAGGCTAAAATATTATTTTATGACATATACAGGGTGTATCTAAATAACACCGAAAAAATTCAAGGGTGTTTCCTTGTGATATTCTAGCAAATAAGGTTCATTTGAATATATGTCCTAACTTGCTCCGTTTTTGAGATACAGGATGTTGAAGTTGGGAGTATTAATTGTATTTATTTATAACCTCCCTGTATAAGCTTCCATGGTGCCAAAATTCAGTATAGATGGGGACTGTTAAAGCCCTAAAATTTCGGAATGATTCTAATTGGGGTTATTGAGTAATCTCAATTTAAGTCTTGAAAACATCTACATTAAAATTTGGAGTCAAATCGAATTTTTATTGTTTCTTCAAAAACTAACCTAGATACGAAAATAACACATTGGTTAAAAAAGTTGTTATTTCAATAGTTCAATCCAATGAAAATATGAAACTCAGAAAAACCATGACATTCACCATGAATATCGATAAATTTACCCACTGTGACGCTACTGGAAATATTATTTCGAGTCTAATTGCACTAGAAGAAGCTCCATATTACTATTAACAAAACCATTGAGCTGGTGGTAAAGCTAATGTCACTGTCATATCGCACCAGCTTACGAATTCTTCGTATACTTTGTCGTATATATTTTTTTTTGTTTACTTGGCAATAAACTCGATTTTGCTTCCTCAGCTGCCTCACTAATTTCTGTTGGAGTACAATTCACACTTTCTTCATCACTAGAATTCATTTTGAAATCACTAATGAATTATGTATTATTACACAAATTGATAGTTAATATGGCTACTGGCCTATTAATTCCTATTTCGAAAAATTGACTGAGTTGCCATGGTAACGTTGATTCCATACTTCTCGATTAATTATTGTATTTGCGATATGGATACAGGATACAATCGGATACAATACAGTCTCACTGCAACCGTGATGTATTTTTATTGTGCTTGAGGGGTGAAGAGATACCTACATGAGATATCAAATATATACAGGTCGTGCATAAAATGTTGTATGTATTTCGGGCGTAACTAGCTTTCATGGACCTAGGCGTGTTAATAGCCCTCGCTATCGCTCGTTCTATTACTTACACGCTGCGGTCCATAAAAGCCTATTTTACGCCCTTGATACATAAATAACAACATTGACAAAGTAGAAGATGAACAGTACAAAAATAAATATAGTCAAAGTACACACAACCATGTCAACTATGAATAAAATAAAAAAATAATTTTTAATTGATTTTGCTCATTTCTTCAATAAGGCATGACCAACGAATCACCTGATACATTTTCTGATACTTTATACACATGTTTTCAATCCACACTACTAAATGTCTACCATACCAGTCACAAATTATTCAAAGGTTTGAAAAAATCAATGAATTATTGTCTGATCATGACAACACCTAATATTATCACAAAAAATAGAATTGAATAGTGTTCTCTGATTTTTGTCCGCATACATATTCACTACTTACCCACATTTTGATTCTGAATAATATTTTCTTGGATTTGGTTAGTTAAAAATAGAATAATGTTTCGGATTCTCCATATTTATAATAACGTAAGCATTCTGATGTACTCTTCTCCAATGCATTGATATAAGTTATCGCCTGCATTCTTTTTGCTTGATGTTGAGCAATCTATTATGTCGTATTCATCATAGGTATGTAGGTATTACTTTAGATTTATTCAACATATTTTCAAATACACATTTTTTGATGATGGTTTATTTTTTTAGAACAAAATCATAGGTATGTAGGTATTACTCTAGATTTATTCAACATATTTTCAAATACACATTTTTTGATGATGGTTTATTTTTTTAGAACAAAATCATAGGTATGTAGGTATTACTTTAGATTTATTCAACATATTTTCAAATACACATTTTTTGATGATGGTTTATTCTGGAGAAAGAATATTCTCTTGCAAGTACCTAATCAGACCGTTACAGTAAAGACATTTCTTGCGGCATTTCAAAGATGCATGGATTATGCCATCAATTCTTCCGGATAGTGAAAAAGTTTGGAGTAAACAAGTGTATCAACTGAAAAAAAATTGGTAATTCTCTGGAATATTTCCATTAATCCAGAATTACCATTTTTAACCACTCAGAAATCAACCAGGTCCAAAATTTGAGTACTAAAATTGTATGCAGGAAAACCAATGGAACACTGTTTGATTGTATTCCTTGTGCACTTTTCAAATTTTGAATTAAATTCTGAGAATTCGATAATATAAAATGTTGTTTTGATTACACAAAATTAATAGTGGAAAGAGAATCTGTGTACTATCAGCAAAATACTGGGTGATTTTTCAGTTACGACCCTACTAAAAAATCTTGGTTATGAAGGGTAAAATTTATGGTATTTTCAGAATCATCTCGGTGACCTCATTCTACTGTTAACGTATGTCCCTTTTCTAATAGAACACACTGCACCCATCAAAAACTGTTCCATATTATTTCTTTGTTTCAAAAAATGTTGCATATCTTTAGCATTTTTCAAGAAGAATTAGGTTTACTGGAAGGAAAAGACAAAATGAAATATTCTTCAAACAAGTTCGAAATAATCTATCCAGATACAACTCATTCATCAATTTTTTTTTAGGTAGATTTTTTTTAGGTATGTATGTATGATCAGATTCTCTGATAATTTAAACCAACCAGATTCTTGGAAAAATCACGTGAGATCAATTGCTAAAAGTGCATCCCAAAACCTTGGTTTTCTGTTTCGAGCCAGGAGCTATTTCACTTCCAGTCAGCTGCTCATGATCTATAATTCACAGATTCGACCTGTCTTGGAATACTGTTCCCATATTTGGAGTGCAGCACCCAAACATACCCTGAAATTGTTGGATTCTGTCCAAAAAAGGGCAATTCGTCTCGTGGGCGATGCCTCGCTCACAAACTCACTCACTTCTCTGGAACACCGTAGAAGAGTTGGCGATCTGGCTCTATTTTAAAGATATTTTCATGGTCGATGTTCTTCTGAAATATCAAAAATTGTTCCTCCCTTGGCAGTCCCCGCGAGATTAACCCGTCGAGTTGAGGCTTCGCACCCCTTCGTGGTCACTTTGAAGACCTGCAGAACATCTCTTTCCAAAGACTCGTACATCCAACGAACAGCGAGGCTCTGGAACACTTTGCCAAGGGAGAAGTTCCTCGAGGCATATAACCTCCAAAAATTTAAGAAGAACACCAATTCCTACCCTATTTCCCTTGGTTCTCACGATGTTCTCTGAACATTACAGGATATCCCTTTTCGTGGAATCAGAACATAAAAAAAATTAGATTTCATCATTTGCTTTGCCTTCCATAGCGTTCATTGATGGAGGTGAGTCTACTAGTACATCAAAACTCAAAAAGTTTTCTTCAAGCGTATTTGTGAATAAAAACTCATTATTCGATCATACAGGGGGTTTGTTGTTTGGAGCTGTAATTACTCATTTTGATGTTTTGGCGAAGGATCCATTCTTTTCGCCATAATATGAAATTTGGCTCGCCAAAATATAGAATGCAATGTCAGAATGCAAAATCATTTGATTGTTTTGATGCATCCACCAATTGTAATGAATGAAAGAAGCAATTAACAAACTGACGTTATCATTATAAGTTCTCACTATTGCATGTAATACGTGCGATGCAAATTGTCATGAAAATGAAAATACATCAATGAACTTTGAAGAATTCGTGGTGAAAACATCAACAATCACTTCAGCCACAATAAACCGATTCATCCGCACAATCAAAAATATGTTCGCTAGCCAGGCAACAGGCCAAGAATGTTTCGTATTATTGTATAACCGACGAAAAAACCACAACGATCTCCCACTCACCAGATCTTTATGCAGCTCTTTCGACAGCACATTGGACACTTTGATGAGCCCTACGAAAATGAAGAACAAACCCAGCAGGATCGACAGCGAACGCAACACAATCGAGCCCATCTTCTTATTGTTCATGGTTTTTGTTTCGTTTTTTCACCGCGGTCACTAGACGCACATTTTCATTCTCAGACGAGGATTTTAGGGTTTATTGGCGTTTGGAGGGTTGTCCATTTTGGATGTGGAATCGGGGGAAATCAATATCCCGCGCGTTCCCCAACATCTCGTGTTCGCGTCGATCTAAAAATATTGTTCGCGGATTTCGAATATGCGGCTCGCAAAACGCGCCGACGTCGTATACAAGGTGTCCCATTTGAGGACGGACAAGTCGGACAACTTTTCAGGCAACCCACACAACTCATAATCTTTATACCGGGTGCCAACGAATCTATTAGACAAGTAATAACTTCTAGACCATTAGGTGTATCAAAATGAGATTTGATATAGGTAAATGGTATGTGAAGAGGAGAGTTTTCACATATTTTTCACTTTCTGGTCACTTCTGGTTTCATCGGAAATGGCTCCGGTTCTAAATTTTTAAATGGAACTCCCTGTATATTGTAGCATTTTTGAATATCTGAGACAATTCTAGATCAGAATGTGATATTTTTGAAAGTTTTTATGCCTACTAAATTTTTTCGGAGTCACTTTTGAAATTACATCTAATATCAGAAAATTACAATCGCGAAGTTTTAGTGACGTATTTTCGTCAGTAATATTCAATTTATGTTCTTATCTGTAATCCGATCGCAAATAAATTAGTATCGTTAGATTCGTCGAAATATCCTTTTTTCGGAAAGTCCTTGTCAAAAAATGGTCACCATTAGAAAAATAATAGATAGGCACGAAAATGTAATTTTGCCAACTTGTCTCATTCATATCTATCATACTTGTCACTAAAACTTCGCGATTGTAATTTTCTGATATCACCTGAGGTCGTTAGATTAGTTTACTTCCTATCATGGCCACCTAGATGGAATTTCGAAAAAGCGACTCCGAAAAAATTAAGTAGGCATAAAAACTTTCGAAAATATCACATTCTGATCTAGAATTGTCTCAGAAATCCAAAAATGTTACAATATCCAGGGTGTTCCATCTAAAAATTTAGAACCGGAGCCATTTCCGGTGAAACCGGAAGTGACCGGAAAGTAAAACATATGTGAAAACTCTCCTCTTCACATACCATTTACCTTTACCAAATCTCATTTTGATACACCCTATGGCCTAGAAGTTATAACTTGTCTAATAGATTCGTTGACACCCGGTATATTATAATTATACCTTTTCAACTTCAATTTCGGAATCGGTGAGTTATATTTCGGAAAAAGTAATCCCGATTTCAGAATTGGTTAGTTCGATTTCAGAAATGGTAAACTCAATTTCAGAATCGGCGAGATGAATTTCAGAAAAAGTCCATTCAATTTCAGAAATGGTAAGTTGTATTTCAGAATTATTATTGGTATTAGGTTCAATTTCAGAAGATGAATCCTTTTATATGTTCGAAATGTTTTTAATTGCAAAAGAGAAGATTGTTTACAGTGGATGGAACGGTGTTTGAGAGCCCTATGTTGAATCAGATTGAACATATATGGGGTGCCTCAGAAGTGAAGAGCTTCTTGCAAGAGTATCGCCAAAGGGTCATAGCTGGAGATCCGAACAGATTGCTCAACCAGATAGAATTCAGACTGCGATGTCTTGAAGAATGTTCAGATCATTCAATGAAAATGATAATACCTCAAATGTGTTTGCATTCTTATAATCATGTGCAACGCCACTATCTTCCAGCACCTTCCAGCGATTCAGATGGAAGGCATCTGTGGATTAAATTGTTTTTGAAAAGTTGAATATTTTAAATATGGTTTGTTAATCTCACATGCAATTGGGAACATTTCGAACAAATATAAGGATTTTTTTAATGATATTGAACCTACCAATTCTGAAATACAACTTACCATATCTGAAATTGAATGGACTTTTTCTGAAATTCATCTCACCGATTCTGAAATTGAGTTTACCATTTCTGAAATCGAACTAACCAATTCTGAATTCGAGATTACTTTTTCCGAAATATAACTTACCGATTCCGAAATTGAAGTTGAAAAGGTATAGAACACGCGATCCTATGGTTTCATACCAAATTTCTGGACAAAACATGGGCATTCTAATATGCGTCAAATTAAATTAATCTCCGACTTACGTGATGACATGGTAAGACAGGTGAGGAAAGAATCATGAGACGTAGGTCATAGTCCAAGAACTACTGCAAATTTCGACCGTCATCTGATAACAAAATGTTATATGCCCGAAAGGCATGTTAAAACATTGTAGTTTATCGAACCGCACCTGTGCCAATCACACTCCTGAACAAATGATTGAAAAATTGCACTTTCCTGTGCGGAAATTTGAACTAGATTTCTCGATTTGATAAGGAGATAAGAATTATGCCATCTATACCTTTTCAACTTCAATTTCGGAATCGGTGAGTTATAATTCGGAAAAAGTAATCTCGATTTCAGAATTGGTTAGTTCGATTTCAGAAATGGTAAACTCAATTTCAGAATCGGTGAGATGAATTTCAGAAAAAGTCCATTCAATTTCAGAAATGGTAAGTTGTATTTCAGAATTATTATTGGTAGGTTCAATTTCAGAAGATTAAATCCTTTTATATGTTTGAAATGTTTTTAATTGCAAAAGAGGAGATTGTTTACAGTGGATGAACGGTGTTTGAGAGCCCTATATTGAATCAGATTGAACATATATGGGGTGCCTTCAAGTCAGAAGTGAAGAGCTTCTTGCAAGAGCATCGCAAGGGTCATAGCTGGGGATCCGAACAGCTTGCTCAACCAGATAGAATTCAGACTGCGATGTCTTGTGGAATGTGCGTGCAGATCATTCAATGAAAATGATAACACCTCAAATATGTTTGCATTCTCATAATCATGTGCAACGCTATTATCTTCCAGCGATTCGGATGGAAGGATTCTGTGGATTAAATTGAGATTATAATTATGTTATTGAATTGTTTTTGACAAGTTGAATATTGAAAATATGGTTTGTTAATCTCACATACAATTGGAAACATTTCGAACAAATATAAGGATTTTTTTTCTGAAATTGAACCTACCAATTCTGAAATACAACTTACCATTTCTGAAATTGAATGGACTTTTTCTGAAATTCATCTCACCGATTCTGAAATTGAGTTTACCATTTCTGAAATCGAACTAACCAATTCTGAAATCGAGATTACTTTTTCCGAAATTGAAGTTGAAAAGGTATAGTACCAAATGAATGGTAGATTTCAAAAACCAACCTGTGCCATCCCCTCAGAATCTGAGCCAAATTCACTGCACAGCTACTTATTTGCGTGACACAGGAGACATTGAAACCAAATCATCCTGTATATGTCCATCGCCTATTTTTTTTATCGCTTGGAGCGCACGAAATGGAATCCCTATAATGTTGAAAGAACATCGTGCGTTCCTAGGGAGGATAGGGATAGGAGGTAGGTATTGGAATTGTTTTTGAACTTCTGGAGATTATACAGTGAGGACGTAAAAAGTCCTCCCCCCCCTTTAACCTTTGAACGGAACAAGCTAGCGAGGTCGGGTAAAATCCAGGCAAAAAGGTACTTCTTTCACTACTATTTGGCATGAAAATGGTTGTAGTCACGTGACATAGTGTCAAGTGGGCACCATCAACTTTTTTTTTTTAAATGTGAAGAGGGGTCACGTGGTACCTTGTTTTGAAGGCCTTTCGATTCTCTATCCAACTCTGCATTGTGTGTGAAAATCAGTCAAGCCGTTTCAAAATGACAAGCGTTTGAAATGTACCTGGGAAACAGTAAATCACGTTCGGATTGAATTCCAAAACCGATTTTTCAGTGTCAATAAGTGAACGATGAACATTTCGAGCATGTTTGAGCACTTGTTACAATTCCTACTTGAAATCATGTTGCAATTAAAATTTATTCAGATTTTTTATGCATTAATATTAATATTTGAAGCAAATTTCAAACGCTTGTCATTTTGAAACGGCTTGGCCGATTTGTACAAACGAAGCGGTGTTGGATAGAGAATCTAAATGCCTTCAAAACAAGGTACCACACGACCCCTCTTTGAATTTGAAAAAAAAAAGTTGATGGTGCCCACTTGATACTAGGTCACGTGACCACAACCAATTTCATGCCAAATAGTAGTAAAAGAGGTATTTTTTTGCCTGAATTTTACCCGACCTCGCTAGCTTGTTTTGTTCAAAGGTAAAAGGGGGGGGAGGACTTTTTACGTCCTCACTGTATATGTTGTTGGGGATACTTCCACAGGCAATGAATTCCAGAGCCTAGCCGTTCTATGGATGAAGGAGTTTTGATAAAGTTCGACATCTTTCGAGGTTGACAACGAAAGGATGTGCTGACTGGGCTTGTCTAGTTCGTCTGATTGGTATTGCTAGTGAAGGGATGATAGCAGAGATTTCCGAAGAACATTCCTCGTGGAAGTATCGATGGAAAAGTGAAAGGTCGCCGACCTTTCTACGGTGTTTCAATGATGTCAAAGAGTGAGTGAGTGTGGCGTCACCCACCAGGCGAATGGCTATTCTCTGGATGGAATCTAAGAGCATCAGCGTATGTTTTGGTGCTGAACCCCATATGTGGGAACAGTATTCTAGAACAGGCCGTATCTGCGCTTTGTAGATCATGAGAAGCTGTTGTGAAGTAGCTTTTGCGATGGATCTGACATGATTATCCCATGAAAGAGTGTTGCTGATGGAAATACCGAGGATAGATATGGTGGGCTTGGTGGGGATGGTGGTGCCAGACATTACAATGTCGGGCATACTGAGTTCCGCCTTTCTAGAGAAAATATACAGGCTTGAGTTTTTGTGGCGTTGAATTCAACTAGGTTGTTGGTTCCCCAGGCTTTGATTTCAGCAAGGTCTTCATTGACAGTATTGACCTGCCTGCGCCGTGAGTTCTTAGTTTCCTGGAAAGAAAAGGGAATTCTGGAAGAGAACGCAGTATGGAGGGTACTATTATCTGCAAAGCTGTGGATGAGGCAAGTTGTTACTCCCAACATATTATTGATATGAAGAAGGAATAATATGTTAGTGCCAAAATTGATCCTTGTGGAACGCCGGAATTGATGCCAATGGTATCAGACGATACACCGTCCACCACCAAGTGAAGCGATCTGCCTGAAAGAAAACTCGATAAGAGATGGCATAGCTGAGGTGGTAAGCCGTATGAAGGTAGTTTGTGGAGGAGTCCTTCGTGCCAAACACGGTCAAATACTTTCGATATATCCAACGCGACAGCTAGAGATTCCCCGTATTTTTCTAATGAAGCTTGCCATAAATGGGTGACGTAGGCAAGTAGATCTCCAGTAGATCTTATCAAATATCTGGAGTGCTCAGGAATCATCAATGAAGATCGCAAAAGCTGCTTCACGAAAACTCGGATTCTTGTTCCGTGCGAAAAGCTACTTTACACCTCAACAGCTTCTCATGATCTACAAAGCGCAGATACGGCCTGTTCTAGAATACTGTTCCCACATATGGGGTTCAGCACCAAAACATACGCTGATGCTCTTAGATTCCATCCAGAGAAGAGCCATCCGCCTGGTGGGTGACGCCACACTCACTCACTCTTTGACATCATTGGAACATCGTAGAAAGGTCGGCGACCTTTCACTTTTCTATCGATACTTCCACGGGAAATGTTTTTCGGAAATCTCTGCTATCATCCCTTCACTAGCAATACCAATCAGACGAACTAGACAAGCCCAGAGTCAGCACATCCTTTCGTTGTCAACCTCGAAAGATGTCGAACAGCACTTTATCAAAACTCGTTCATCCATAGAACGGCTAGGCCCTGGAATTCATTGCCTGAGGAAGTATTCCCAACAACATACAGGGTGTTATTTAAGTACGTGGCCAAACTTGAAGGGGTGATTCTTTGAGTGATTCTAAGACGAAAAGTTCATGTAAACATAGGTCCGGTAATGCTTCGTTTTCAAGATACAGGATGTCAAAATTTTTAAAAGAAATCGTTTTTTTCGTAAATATCTTAATAACCCTTCAACCAGTTTTATTGAAATTTGGCAGTGTTATTCCGGCGTTTCCACTATGCACGCACTGGCCAAATGAAACAAACAATTTTCAAGCATAACAGATTCACCTGTAATCATTAAAAACTCTATAAAAACAATTTTTTATTGTGTTGTGCCAGGGACGTGCCATGAAGTGATTTTTATGTTCTCAAAAACAAAGCAAGATACGAAAAAAATTCTAGATATAAAAAAGTTGTAATTTGAGTTGCTCAATGTGAAACGAATACAAAAATTGCAAAAAAATCAGTGGCGCACATTTTTTCTGTCAAAAATATTGGTTACAGTGCCTTCCGGGACGCCACTGGACATGATAATTCTGATATAGTTAGAGTTAAATTAGCCCTTTACGACCTTGAATAACACTGCCAAATTTCAATAAAATTGGTTGAAGGGTTATTAAGATATTTACGAAAAAAACGATTTCTTTTAAAAATTTTGACACCCTGTATCTTGAAAACGAAGCATTACCGGACCTATGTTTATATAAACTTTTCGTCTTAGAATCACTCAAAGAATCACCCCTTCAAGTTTGGCCACGTACTTAAATAACACCCTGTATAATCTCCAAAAGTTCAAAAAAAATTCTAATACCTACCTCCTATCCCTATCCTCCTTAGGAACGCACGATGTTCCTTGAACATTATAGGGATTCCCTTTCGTGCGCTCAAAAAAAAAATGAAAATACCATGCCCACTTCAACATGGCTCTTCAGTAGTATGATGGTAAAAATGAGTTCATCAATTATAACTTTGCAACGCCGTTATCAAATTAAATTCTTTACAGCGATGTGAAGGTAAACCTCGGCGGAATAAATTCCGAATAAAAAATACTGGGTGTTCCATTTAGAAAAACTCGTCCCCGAGTCGTCCTGCTTTTATAAAACACCAAGTAATATTGAAAACATTTTTGAAATGAGCAACTTTATTTACTGAAACTGTTTTTCAGTCAATGTTTTTTCTCTATAGGTTATAATTTTCGAGATATCGAAGAATTACGCACTAAATGGACACACTGTATAAGAAAAACCATTGAGAATAATGTGATGAAAACATCAATTCTTTATTGGTTTATTAAACAGAAAACAACTACTTTCCTGGCTATGTGCCACGACGAACTTTGAATTATATCTATACGAATATCTTCTGGAGTTCAGAATTTGCATTCTCCTTTAGATAAACATAATTATGTATATGCACATAATATCATTCTGAATATGTTTCAGGAGGGAAAGCCTAAAAACCCCCATTGGTTTAGTATGAAACCCATTTTTGTTTTTACTTGATTATGATAAGATGTAACTTATCCATTTTCATTTCCACGATATATAGTGATAATTGATAAAGCTGAGGATGGACATATATATGTCCGAAACATGTATCGAGTAATTTGATCTGTTGGAGAGAGAAATTAGGGAAAAATGAAACAACGGAAATATTAGATTATACATTTTATTTAAGATAATACATAATTTAACAAATCAATAATTCAGCTCTATGCTCTAATAATAGATATAAGATAAATCTACCTTTAGTCATAATTTACACTTTTATATACATTAGATAAGAGATTTTTCTAACAATAATAATTGTTCTTCAACTGGATTGATAATACATATTGCTCCCCGAATGGACATATAAATTTATAGCAACTTATATATCCTTTGTTCCTTAGATATCTATACAAAAAAAAAATGGAAAAGGAATGCAAGTATTGTATAGGTGAAGTATAATAAGTGGACTTGTAAACTTATTTTACACTTGAAAGCAGGACACCTTACTAAAAAATTTGATTTTGACAAGCTTTCTCTTTCATAGAATGGAAATTTTTCAGAACAAAGTGACAGTTTCACAAACATTGAGCCTACTATACATTTCATGGCTTTTTTACGGAAAATCTAGGTGAACTCCTGGAAAGTAATATTCTGGTCCCTTATTTTTCTACATTCAAATGTTTTGATATTCACAAACCACAAAAAATCCAATTAGTATTACGTGGGTTGATCAGGAGAGAAATTTATGATCAGAGCTAGTTTTTGTTTTAGCCCAAAAGTATTATCAGATATTTTTCATGAATTTCCGTAGATGCGATCAGCTGATTTCTGTCTGGAAGAAGTGACACTTTGTTCTGGAATATTTTTGTTGTTTGTTAATTCAGAAAAAAAATCGTTGAAAGCGTGCTAAAATAATGATTTTAGGGTGATGTCACGTTTTCAAGTAGGTCACACTGTACATAATGTTGGTCCTCTTAGGCGGACGCGTTTTAAGGCAACCACCGGAAAGATAGCAAGTTCAAATTCCGATATATTATAGTCTGGAATTCAAACTTGATTATGTCTAAATAATGTTGTTTCATCCTGTAATTTGAGTCAAAATTTCGACAAGTTTGTCTTGAAATTCCCACTTATGTATGATTTATCATACGATATGAAGTTGAAATTGCAAGATGCCTATGTAACTGACATAACAAGTTAGTATCTCGAGAATTCAAAATGTTATCAGAAAATTCAAACAATTCCACTCCCATATTGAAATTTCAACTTTGTATAGAAATTTCCTCATAATCTTGAGATTCAAATTCAAAATCTTCAGAATTTTCACGAAATTCTGGGATTTGAACTCAACGAATTAAATATTGAAATTATGAATTTTCCGACAATACGAGTTTGAATTTCAGCGAATTTTGACCAAATATTCTTTTGGTAGCCCTAATACGCTTCTGATATGATGTGCAATATTGCTTAAAAAAATTCAATAGGGTCTCTAATCTCAAAAAATTTAGAGAAATGATCCATAAATATATATCGACAAAAAATAGAGGTTCTGTATAGGCTTACAATATTATATTTTTTTCAGGTAATTCAATAATTTCTTATGAAACGGAAAACGTTCCGTATGTTTTTATACAGAGTAATCACTTTTTAAGCCACTACATTAGGAAATAAACACATATCACACCGGAACCGTATATTATCGTCAACTTCAATTTTCAAAAATCTTATATTTTGAAAATGATTCATTGACAATAATATCGAACTCTTGAAAAATATCAAGGACATTCTCAAGTTTTTTCAGCACATGGTATGAGACTACTTTGAAGAAATGTTGATATGCTGCCTTTCTGATCACTTCGTTCAACTACCATGTTAACTTTTGAACTTCTTCCAGCATCACAGTGTGACCCCTTGAAATTTTTCATCCGATTTTAGCAAACTCATATTTAGAATTTGAAAAGCATGGAAAACTGTACTTTGGGACGCAATGGCACTTTTTCACATAAAAACCATACTGTACATATTTTTGGGTGTGGTACTACTGAAAATCATCAGGAATGTTCAAGGAGAATCTGAGTAGCTTGTTCAAATTTCATTGTTAATTGAGATCCCAAACCTCCATAGTTAACTTTCAAACATTCCAATTTTCAACTTCAAAAATGTAGGCAAAGACGTTGATTTTCATGTAAAAAAAGAATTGTATTTCATGCTCTTCAATTGAAAAAAGTTTGTCAAGATCGGAAGAGGGGTAATAGGCTTTCAAACATTCCAATTTTCAACTTCAAAAATGTAGGCAAAGACGTTGATTTTCGTGTAAAAAAAAAGAATTGTATTTCATGCTCTTCAATTGAAAAAAGTTTGTCAAGATCGGAAGAGGGGTAGTAGGCTTTCAAATTGGTCACACTGTGAGATGAAAAAATTAGGAAAAACTTGTCCTTGATTTTCTTCTACCTAGTGTTCAATTCTCAGAGAGTAAAATCGATGTAGTATATATATTTGCTAGCTGCAATTTGGACGGTAAATAGTTCATAGATATGCTGGTTACAGACACATAATTACAATTGGAGTTATTTTTCCGGAAACTCAGAAATTTCAATGACATTACAAGAAATATTACTCAGATACACTTTCCTGCAATATTTCTTCTATAGTACTCACCAAAACTTATTCTTGTTATGAACACAGATGAAGTTTAGTTTTTCACATTTTGCAATTTTGGGAAAAAATGTAATAAGGTTTAACGAATAATAATTGTGAAAATAAATAAAAGGCATTGAAATTTCTAGGTCGGTTATCATAAAATCTAATGAGTTGGTCATAGGTACACAAGGTGACCCTGAAATGTCTATATACAATTATACCCCATTAACATTCTTGATGAATACATAGGGATATTTTGTAGGTAACCTGATGGAATGAGAATACATGATTCATAAATTTATTTTGAACCTATTAGAACGCTCTTTTTTGATTACGTTGCTTATATAACTTATATATATAAATAACTATGTAGACATGTAATATCAGATGTTATGATTGAAAACAATAGTATATTGTTTAACGAGCACGGAATGAAAGTGATTTCCTACGAGAATGAAGTTTGCAGCATGAGCCATAGGCATCACATCAAAAGCAACTCCAATTTATGAAATTTTCATACTGATAATTTTGCTGCTAGGGAGATAACTGAATATTTTTTTGGTGTGCTACTGACCAGATTTCATTCTTTCAAGTTACCTATTGATGATTTTTCACTTGGTTTGCAAGTCTGGTATTTGAAAAAAAAAGATGAAATACCTCACATTACCTATATTGAAAAATCAGTGAATATTTTTTTCACTAAGGTTGAGTTGATAAATGGGAGACTTGAAAGTAGTATTGCAGAAAATAATTATTTTTTATTATACTACTCAAAATGAGTACCACCCTGTATGTCAATCGAGAAGATATGCCATGTTTTCCGTGCGAAATTGCAGCATTATATCAATCAAGCATTTCAAAATCTGAAATCAATGTATCCATCTCTTATTTCGGTATAAAAATATGACATTTCAAAGTGACCTTTTATTATATCAGTAACTATCACACACAAATATATTCGGAGTTGTAAGTTCCCCATGGTCGAAAAGTTCTATCAATAGGATTATTTTGTTTAAGCATTCATAGGAATATTCCAAACTAGGTAATTTTTTTATAAAGTGCGTCCATAAAGTGACGCATAAATTCATCATCAACTAGATAAAAAATGATAAGAAAAATGTCTTAAAAGAGTATATTGTTCACGATCAAATGTGATAGCCGAGCATGCAAATTTTTCGAGTCAAAAAGAGTAAATTTTGATCCGAATGAAACATGCTATTTTTTCTGCAATCGAAATTATTGATATCTAATAAAATATAGGTGAGAATACCCCCATTTTGACTCACTTGAGCATGTCAGTGTCAAAGCAGCTATTATATCAGCTGTCATCCGACACGTTTTTGGTACTTTGGAGTTAAACTTCAACTTTAGCTCCTAGACACTAAAAGTGTTGCTTAGCAACATACATACTGATCATTTTATTGTGTCATTTAGAGAAAAGTCATCTTAAAGAGCTAATTTTGAAACAAAAATGGACGACTTTTGAGCCGATTGCAGAAAAAGGTCGTTCATCGATATATTTACCGCTTTTTGAATTAATAATCTTACATACAGATGAACTAGTGTGAAGAAAAAATCATTTTTTTTTAAATGGAACACCCAATTTTCATCTTTGCTATGCAGATTCCGATACTGTATCACACATTGCTTCAAACTGGGAAACTAGTACCTACCTACTGAGTGGTTAAAAATACAAAAGTTTACTAGAACAATACAATCACCCTGTTTCAGGAAATTTTAATATTGTTGTTTATTCGGTGAATAATGCAATTTTGCGTCACTTGGACAAATGGTATGGTGAGAGAATACCTGTCACAGCCTACTATCGGCTTGTTAGTTTTTCATGATATACGGGAAGATGAAGTAGTTTTTCAATCATTGATTCTTTTAATACACCCTGTATATTTCATGAGTTCACATTATCCATGTCGAAATTTTCTATTCGCCATGTATCACAAGCTGATATTTGTTGTTGTTGTTCTTCATTACCCTAAGAAACATTTTTGTTCATATATACAGGGTAACTCACGGTCGATGGTACGTTAGACGTGAAAAATCGACATTTTTCAACTTTAGGAATTTTTTTTGTCGAAACTATTCATTATTGGTCAAAACGGCTTACATGTCCCTATCTCAACTTTTGATCAACTATCTACTGATATTTAATTAGGACATATACCGGGTGATCAAGATTCTGAATTCTGCACGACCCGGTATTTGTTTCAATTAAATGTCAGTAGATAGTTGATCAAAAGTTGAGATAGGGACATGTGAGCCGTTTCAATTAATAATGAATAGTTTCGACAAAAAAAATTCCTAAAGTTGAAATATGTCGATTTTTCACACCCTATATCTCTGTAATCATTTCCGCTAGAACCCAAGTGTGATAAATCGATGAAATCAGCTCTTCAGAGAGAATCTGAAAATGCAATAAAATACAGGGTGTTGCATTTAAAATAACAAAGTTGTTGCTACTTTTCGATAGAAGCGGCAACGCTGCAGAGCTGAAAATATTTTAGATCGATAGACCAAGAACAACTACGTGAGTAACCAAAATTTCAGAATGATCCTATGTCCCGTTCTCCATAAACGTCTAACGTACCATCGACCGTGAGTTACCCTGTATAGCAAATAAAAAACAACTAATTTATAGTGTGATAAGTATATCTCTGTAATCATTTCCGCTAGAACCCAAGTGTGATAAATCGATGAAATCAGCTCTTCAGAGAGAATCTGAAAATGCAATAAAATACAGGGTGTTGCATTTAAAATAACAAAGTTGTTGCTACTTTTCGATAGAAGCGGCAACGCTGCAGAGCTGAAAATATTTTAGATCGATAGACCAAGAGCAACTACGTGAGTAACCAAAATTTCAGAATGATCCTATGTCCCGTTCTCCATAAACGTCTAACGTACCATCGACCGTGAGTTACCCTGTATAGCAATGAAAAAACAACTAATTTATAGTGTGATAAGTATATTTTTTTTTATATTGACTTTGAATCTTGTTTCATCATCAATATGTTTCAAATCATAAGGTAATGAATTATATAAAATGATTCCGTTGTAGAATACTGATTGTTCGCCAATAATATTGAGTTATATCTGTTTGCTATGAATGAATTCAACTGTCTCCTTTCATGAGTATGAATTGTATTTACTTCAGTAAAGTTCAAGTTAGATTTTCTCTCTTACAAAATGAATGAAAACGAATTTTTAGTTTATATGAAGATGATAAATTCTAGAGATTTTTTGGTTTGTATATCAATCGAGTTCTTTTCTATCTAGAACGAGAGAGAGTAAAGTTCTCTCCTCTTCCATCTCTCTCTGCAATGCTACCAACGTGGCCGCATTGAAATATAGATGGGTCCGATAAATCTTTCCTTGTCTAACATCTACTTTGTGCCACAGAACTATTTTTCAATTGAGCATAGTGTCAAATTTAACGATATCAAGAAATTATGTCAAAATAAGTGTGATATAAATCAAAATTTCATTTCAAAAATTCTAAATGTCATCAGTAAATGACATTCATGACATAGCATATCACGTCATTATAATATCGAAAATAGTTTAGTGGCGCAGACTAGATGTTAGACAAGGAAAGATTTATCGGATCTCTCTATATTTCAATGCGGCCACGTTGGTAGCACTGAAGAGAAAGATAGAAGAGGAGAGAACATTTCCTCTCTCTTGTTCGAGGTAGAAAAGAGCTCAATTGACAGATTTGAAGTACCAAATGAAGTTTACTGAAACATTTCAAGGTACAATCGAGAATTTCAAGATGAATAAATTGGGTTTATGAAATATACAGGGTCCCATCCACTCAAACTGTTTTTAAATTCAGCTTCTAGAGCGCATGAAAGAGAATCCCTATTATGTTCTTGTACTTATGAAGTTTATTGAAACATTTCAAGGTACAATCGAGAATTTCAAGATGAATAAATTGGGTTTATGAAATATACAGGGTCCCATCCACTCAAACTGTTTTTAAATCTAGCTTCTAGAGCGCATGAAAGAGAATCCCTATTACGTTCTTGTACTTATATCCAGGAAAAATATAGGTATTGCAAGGAATTCCTGCAAATTTTGAAATTGATTCATTTTATGTCTCCTGTCTCAGCTGGTAGGTTAGCTAAAATATTTCCTATGATTTTCTCCTTCAATTAAATGAACGAGAATGTTTGTGTCTTGAAGCTTCAATCTAGTGATTATTTCTTGACCAGTCATTGCAAATAGAATATTTGTGGAGAAAAAACAGTTTCCCCTTGTCGGTTACAATGAAACTTTTATTGAATACAAGACAGTATCATACATTTTGGCAAAAATTTGCAGCAATGAAAAATCATTGTTTGGTGTAAATGAATAATAGGCCACAGTGAAATAGGCTGAACAATTCTTATTCAACCAGGGTGAGTTTCATGAATAGATCAAATTAATAAAACAAAACATACAGTATTCGAAACAAATAGTTTTTTACGACCCGTTTACGAGGTGAAACCTTGGACAAATAATTATTTGCCACCCTGTATCACAGTGAAATGATTCACCATTTTTTTCGTTGTTTTCACACAAAAAATTGATGACAATGACGTTGATACTGCAAATAGAAGCGGAGATCATATACATGATTCTTCAATTTTTGGTCCCACCTATTTGATAAATCCCATTTGGTCGGTCATTGTTTTTCATCTCCCATAGGAACAATTTATACAGGGTGGGCCACCAGTAACGCCTCGGTCTCTAGAAGGCTAACCACTCATCTTCTTGGAATTCTTCCTCTCTAGAAAGTTGCATGTCAACATGGGCTACCATTTGAAATTATTTTGAAACATACAGGATGTCCCCAAAAATCACAAAACACTGAAGTTGAACTTTTTTCTATCGAACACCCTATATATTATTTCATTTTGAGATTCTCCCTGATGAGCTGATTTCAACGACCCATCATACTTGGGGTCTAGCAGTTATAATTACTGAGATATAGGGTGTGAGAAATCGAGATTTCCCAAGTTCAAGAATTTTTTGTGTCTAAACCATTCATAATTGGTCAAAACGGCTCACATGTCCCTATCTCAACTTTTGATCAAGTATCTACTGACATTTAATTGAAACAAATAACTGCTAGACCCCAAGAATGATGGGTCGTTGAAATCAGCTCATCAGGGAAAATCTCAAAATGAAATAATATATAGGGTGTTCGATAGAAAAAAGTTTAACTTCAGTGTTTTATGGTTTTTGGGGACACCCTGTATGTTTCGAAATAATTTTAAATGGTAGCCTATGTTGACATGCAACTTCCTAGAGAGGAAGAATTCCAAGAAGATAAGTGGTTAGCCTTCTAGAGACCGAGGCGTTACTGGTGGCCCACCCTGTATAATCTTGTATTTTATTTCACTAACTTGTCGCCTATCAATAGTAGATAAAACTTCACAAACTATGAGATTCCCACAAAATTATCACAAAAACACAACAGGTAGCTTCTACAAGTGAAACAGGTCGTTATTTATGATTCTTTTGTGGAAATATCTCACTTTATGGAGTTTTTTCGATTTTTCTTGCCTTACTTTCATTCTGAAAGCATACATTTTTATGAACCGAATGGCCTCATATAAGTTCACTTGGATTTGTCATAAACTTGAAATATTTCACAGAACATTCGCGAATTTCAAATAATCGTGATTTCACTTTGTTTCAATTCCACATTCCCTCTTTGTCACTTCATGCCCCAAAAACAATCAATTTTCCTTCAACTCAAAACAAAATAATTAAGAAACTATAATCACCTTGGTATCAAACCGCATTCAGGAAATTCAAGGAAAACTCAAACCAATATTGAATAATTTTTCAACTATTATTGTTCACCCTTTATAGTTTATATACACAGTTGATGATGTCATGAATAGTGCAAAGTGTTGTCATACAATTGAGAAATTAATAAAGATCCTTCAATGTAAACATATATCATTTCGTTATCAAACTAATACACTGGCTGTATCAAATGTACACCAGACCTACATTTCTGTAGACGAAATCCTACATGGTCCTTCGAGCCGGATCATGTAAGGTTTTGCCTACAGAGATATAGGGCTGGTTGCCACTTTTTTTTATCGCTAGTGTATTAGTTTGATTATACACACACACCAGCACAATTAGGGAAACGGGCAAAATTTACACTAAGTTTGACATCAATTTCTTCATGAACCCATCGCTGGATTAAATATATCGTCTCCAAGAATTGTAGCTTGATTCTTCACGAATACATCTGACAAATAACCATCGTCAGACGATTCGTCTTTATATCATATACAGGGATGTAAAGAATGTACGGATTTTTTGGTATGTTTCAAGACATCCTGTGGAGTGAACCACTGATAATTGAAACGATTTCTCAACACCAAATTGTGACCCACTCTAATCCGAATATTTTCATTTTCTATTCATTTTGATATCTCAATTATTACAGAATTTATAGTTTTAAATAAAATGTGGATATTGATCTCAATTTCACCGTCCTCTACACCCGAACTGGGATTAAGATAATCTTCCTAAAAAAATGATTGATAATGTCATCGGAAGCATGAGGAGACAGATGACTGCTGTAATAAGGACGCGTGGAGGTCACATGCGTTATTGAAATCATTTTAGTTGTTTTGGATCTATATTGTTTGTTGAGTTAATGTTATTGTTATTGAATGAAGGCTTTGAGTAAATTACTTTTCTTTTCAATCACCTCTGTATATTTCCAAGAATTCTTGACACAATACGTGAAACTTAGAGCAATATTCAACTCGAAGTGGAATCTTGAATAATGGAGATACCAGTATGAATAGAAAAAGAAAATGTTCGGAAAAGATCATGCTACAATTTTGTGATACAGACTGGTGTCAATTGTCCTTGATTCACTCCACAGGATGTCTTGAAAAATACCGAAGAATCCGTACTTTCTTTCCACCTCTGTATATGATATAAAGACGGATCATTCGAAGGTGTTTACTCGTCACTGAATGAATGAATGAATTTATTACGTTCCAAAAAACATAAAAATGTCATCTAGGAACACCTCTGTTACGTGTTACAAGTCAGTTTCACATATTACATAATATTTGACACAATAATTAAATTATTGACCTGTTATCAATTTAGTATTTCGTGAAGAATCAATCGAGCGGTGGGTCCAAGAAGAAATTGATGTCAAAGTTAGTGTGAAGTTTGCCCGTTACCCTAATTGTGCCGGTGTGTGTAGTTTGACATTGAAGGTTCTTTATTGATTTCTCTCAATTGTATGAAACAATTTCATAGTATGCATGATAATTTCAGTAACTGTGTATATAAATGGTGAACAATAATAGTTATAAAATGGTAGTCACATTCGGTATTTACAAAACTCGAAACCTGTACAAAATACTCTATGTTTATTTGTTCAGGTAAGTCAAAGCGACAAAGAAACATAATCAAACTTCAAATCGCTCCATAATTCCAGCAACCTACTTGTCCACAAACGTCCTCACTATCCCCTCAGTGTACTACTCGGCGACCCAAAATTATCGATATCCCTCTGCGTCCTGCTGATCTTGCTCTTGTCCTTGGGCATCTCCCGCAAACATCTTCATCTTCTCCTTGAACGACAGCTTCTCAGGCACGGCCTGCGATTGGTCGAAAACCTCCCCCAACCCACCGCACTACCCCCCTCCCAATATGTATTCCCTTTAGTGCACCATACTGGGCGACCCCAGATTATCGATATCCCTCTGCGCCCTGCTGATCTTGCTCTTGTCCTTGGGCGTCTCCCTTTCTCCCGTCTCCATAGCGAACATCTTCATCTTCTCCTTGAACGAGAGCTTCTCGGGCACGGCCTGCGATTGGTCGCCGCGGCGCTGCGCCTGTTCGGCCAGCCGGCGCGTGCGCGGGTCGCGGTACACCTCCTGGGCGCCGATCACTCCGGGCGTCGCGACGGCTGACGGGCCGCCGCTGCCGGGAGAGGCGTCAGTTGGGGTGGTGGGGGAGGCCAGCATCGACTCCGCCTGCCGGATGAAGCTCTGGAAAGAGGATATATTGGAGATGAGTTTTCGTTTGTATATCCGGCTCGAAGGACCATGTAGGATTTTGCCTACAGAAATATGGGGCTGGTTCTCACTTGATGCAGCTAGTGTAGTAGTTTGATAGCAAAATTATATACAAGGTGGATTCAACGAAAACTATACAGTGTGGTCATTTAGGTGTGCAACATATGGGAATCTTTTTGAAGAATTGCACAACCAAAATACAGATAGTGCCGAAAGTTGGTGCATGTTCAGTGATCATTTTCGGTGCACTTAAAATAGTTGCAAGTCCAACAGCAAACAGGGTAGGTCAAAAAATATATTGTTCAAGAGTGACGTACCCTTATTTCAGAAAATTCAGCATAATGGCCTCCCGAGACATATTTGAGTTTTTAAATTCTTTTCGTTAATAATTTCCCAATTTGAAATTTCTTTTATATTCACCCTGAACACTTCCATAAGTTAATCATAACAAAACCAGTTGATCATACCTTTGTTCAAATTCAAGCATATTTGTACAATTAACTTGGATTTTGATTTTAAATTCAAAATCCAAGTTGATTGACCAAATATTCTTGAATTTGAACGAAGGTATTCTCAACTGATGTTGTTATGATTAACTCATGAAAGTGTTCAGGGTGAATATAAAAAAATTACAAATTGGGAAATTATTAACGAAAAAAACTGAAAGAATGTCTTAGGAGGCCATGCTTTGGTATTTATGCATAACTTCCAATTGTTTACAACTTTTCTCAATAACATTTGACCGAATTTTCCGAAATGAGGGTACTTTACTCTTGAGCAATTTCAAGAAGTTTTACCTACCCTGTATGCTGTTTGACTTGTAACCACTCTAAGTGCACCTAAAATGATTACCGAACATGCACCAACTTTTGGCACTATCTGTATTTTGGTTGTGCAATTCATTAAAAAGATTTAGCGAAGCCGAGCAAAATCGAAATATGCGAGTCGAACGAAGTCACTTTTGATCCGAATGAACAATCAACTCAAATAAATATGTGAAGTAACCAGCAATGCCGTGCCATATGTATGCAATGCAACAAATCAAAATCAATGCAAAATCCGTGTGGTGAGAATATTCCACCTGCATTAACAGCAGGTTTATTCAATTTTCAAGGATGATCGAATTGTAGTTTCAACATAAATACAATCACAGAGTGACATATTTGTGTATGGACCAGGTGCTCTAATGGCAAATACCGCGCCAGTGCCAGCTATAGGAACAAGACGTGGAATATGTTAGGTTATTGAGCATATCAACAATAATAATTGTTAGGGTTGGCTATTTGGGTTGGGACGCATACCTGATTTGTTTCCGATTTCGGCAGATTTGGCATTTCATACCCATGCTGGAAATATAAATACACCTTATTAAAGTTAAGTATAGGAATTCCAAACATCTCAGTTAAGTATTTTTGTTTTGATCAGGGAAGCCATCAAGATGCACATACTTGCTTGATCTGTGTTTCATTCGTTATTCTCGGGATGGATAACTTGTTTTTGAATAATCACGGCAAGCAATAGTTCTTTGTCTCAAACAACGATATTGTTTACCTTCATTTGATTATCAAGTCAAACACAGTGTAGTATGGAGAGGAATAAATAATCGCTTTTATTATTGTTGATATGCTCAATAACCTAACATATTCCACGTCTTGTTCCTATAGCTGGCATTGGCGGTTGTGATTGTATTTATGTTGAAACTACAATTCGAACTTCCTTGAAAATTGAATAAACCTGCTGTTAATGCAGGTAGAATATTCTCACTACACGGATTTTGCATTGATTTTGATATGTTGCATTGCATACATATGACACGGCATTGGTAGTTACTTCACATATTTATTTGAGTTAATTGTCACGGTTGCAGAAAAAATAGTATGTTTCATTCGGATCAAAAGTGACTTTGTTCGACTCGCAAATTTTGCTTTCGCTCGGCTTCGCCGAACGCTCCGCCTCGCAAATGCAAAATTCGCATGTCAAGTGTCACTTTTGATGCTAATAAAACAATCTACTATTATTCTTGTTGACGTCTAGTACATAAGTAACTGAAGTTCAACTTTAGCTCCTAGGAACTAAATATGTTGCTTAGCAACATACCTATTTTCGTAATAGAAACGTCAGTTCAAGAGCTAACTTCGGTATCAAAACGGACGACTTTTGTATCGGTTGCAGAAAAATGATAATTTTCCAAGTCACAAAACTCACGTTCGGATCCTCCCTGACGTTCTCCTCGATGGGCAGCGTCGTGGGCGGCACCGCCACCCCTCCGTTACCCGCCCCGGAAGCGTCGTTGAACGACACCCGCTTCGTCGTGTCCTTTGCCCGCATCGACATCACGGCGAAGCTGGATCCGCGCTCGGGGGGCGGCGGGATCGTCGAAGCGGGGGCAACCTCGGGCGGCGACGGCTGCCCGCCGTTGGCGTGGTTGGGCTTGAGGATCGAGGGCGGCTGGTCGAGCGGTTTGGCGGGTGGGTGGGCGGAAGTGGAGGGGGGGACGGTTGAAGAGACGGTGGGTGGTTGGGTGGGCGAGATTTGCGGGGATGAGCTGCTGTCCTGTAATAGAAATGCATGAGATGAAATTGTTTGAATAGATTTTCGACTGTATTATATTAGGATATAATAGGAAATATCGGGGAGTTCAGTCAATCGGCAATCGGGCTACAAGCCAACTACTTTATTGCTATGTCAAGCTTTCGAAAATTTTTATTTTTCTTCTTCAAGGCTGAAACATAATATGGTATATGAAACAATTTGTTACTATTCAATTCAACAAAAACGAGAACTTACTTGCAATGTGAGTTAAAAGGTATAAATTGGAATAAAAATCAGTATAAAAAATATCTGGCCATAAAAGTGATTGCAGACTTCTCAAAAGCAATTGTGGACTCGCTGAACCCGTCATCACTAATGATCATCATATGAAATTGCTTGGTGATGATTTTTTTTAAATAATAACACAATAGTCATTGTGATATCAGATACGGAAATAAAATAAATTGATGACACAAATTCGAAGAAACTAAAATTTTGCATTTAGAAAAAAAATTAACAAAAAGACTGTTTTTAGAGATGGTTGAAATTGATCATGAGAATTATACTATGAATAAGAAAACAGATTTTGAAAATCCCTATCCCGACTTCCATCCCCGTCTACCTTGTCGACATCGTCGTCCAACTCCTCCGCCGCCTCCATCGCCCTCCTTTGGAACTCCCTCTCCAGCCTCAACACCCTCAGCTGCTCCTCCTGCTGCGCCGTCCGGAACGGCATCGCTGCCAACTCGCGCAGCTGCCCCTCCTGCCGCCTCCTGGCCGCCTCTCGGCGCGCCTCCTGCTGCCGCTCGCGCTCCTCCCTCGCCCAAGGGTCGCGGGCGGGGGGCGGCTGGGCGGCCGTCGGCGAGTAGAGCGGGTGGGTGGCCGTGGGCGGTAGATCGGGCAGCAAAGGCGGGTGGTCGTCCTGGGCGAGGAAAGTAGAGTTTGTGACGTTTGTGAATACTTTGAGAAATTGTTTTATGCTTCTTCAACACATATCGCACACCCAGAACAACACTGTATTATGTCGAAAAATCTCAAAATCGACTTTGTCATATCGATGGATCGCCAAAAATTCGGCGCGTATACCACGAATACAGGCTCATTTATATCTACAAAAATGTCCAACAGATGGCGCGTTAACACTCTATTATACTAAACTATGTCCAGAATCGTTACTCACACTAAGAATCAAAAGAAATGTATTCACAATTTATATCATTCTTCATTCACAGAACCATTAATGATTGTTTTGAGATAATGCACTATTGAGGAATTGATTGCATTTGTAATTGTTATTCGACAGATAATGAGGGGTCGTGGAGTCCTTGTACTCACAAAGACATTGAAAGCAACCACAGAAGGAACAAGACTTCCTGTTCAACAAAGCAGCGTGGAAAAATATATGTCAGAAATACAACTGTTGCAGAATCAACCGTTGACACGTCAGCAGTCACAGCATCAGTTGATAAAGCTTCAGATAGGGAGGTAAACCCGTTTCTGCTTCATCTGATCATGGCGATAAAGATTTTATAGATATAGATACGGATTCCATCCATTTTATGCCTGATATACGAATAACTTGGCCTTTTGTATCCCCTAGCAGATTATTCTCTTTTTTCTCCTCGTGCTCCTTGCCACCACAGCTTATCATCATAAAGCTCCAGCAGTTCCAGTTGTTCATCTGATGATGAATACAATTCGCGGGAATCAATGTCAACAGGTGGCGCTCGGTTTTCATCGTTCCATGTCAAAGCCACGTCAAAACTGGGGGAAAACAAACTCAATCCTCACTTAATCCCATTAGTGCCATTAGCTTGTGTACTGTGTACTGATAAGAGTGATAAGTTTTTGAATTTCTTGACATTAATTGTCAATATATGATCGAAAACGCTAATAATACCTGTTGTAGATGTTCTTTTGGCAGATATTTTGATCTATTTAGCCGGAAAAAGCCGACCAGTAGTGGAAGGAGAAGCAGTTCTCCGTGCTAATCATGTGATTTTGTGTGAGGCAGAAGACTTCAACAAAAGGTACATTTTTGCACTTTATCTACAAACTTCGACGATGAAATCTTCCCCACATGAAGTGAAATTGAAGTTGGGGTCCAGAGGAACTCCTGTAGAACAATGAATTTGTATTTGTTCATGCAAAGCAGGGCAATCTGGGTATTGTAAACATGTTGTAGCTGTTCTTTTATATGTCGATTGATTTGCTCGTCATAATTTGTTTGAATTGTTTGAACAATCTCCAATTCTGCACCCGTTCACTGTTCACTGAACTAATACAAATTTAATAATGTAAAAAAATTAACCAACTCAACCATCATCACTACCAACAGTGCCAACACTTTGTCATTGACGAGTTTGACTACAGCTACAGTAAGCTGAATGCAATGTAGTCTATGCACTTCATCCATAGACAACAGTTTGTTTTCCCCCAGTTTGAAGTTTGTATTATGTAACCTAGATGTCGCCCACTTCGTGAATCTCGCGAATAGACCAAGTCCTTCTACAGCGAATACTCAAGGGTATTCCAATTCTACTCACGGTCGTCATAACTCAAACGTGGGTCACCCTGTATATTTGATTATACATTAAAAATGTGGCAAACTGAAGATAAAAATCGTCTTGTCTTGTAATAATTTTCCATAAACGCCTTGAAAAGGAGTAAATAATAGAAGGTTCTATAGCTAGTGGTGAAAAAACATATTATAAACAATCCAGAAGTCAGCTCACCTTCCTCGTCGCTTTCGGCACCACCGGGGCCACCTTATAGGCCGGCGACACGTGATTCTGTTGCTGATGCTGGTACGCCGCCCCGCCCATCTGTTGCTGAAGCTGTGCCCCGCCCACCTGTTGCTGAAGCTGCGCCCCGCCCACCTGTTGCTGAAGCTGCGCCCCGCTCACGCTCAAATTCTGCATGCTCTGTGCATTCTGCGCCATCATGTAATACTGTTGTTGTTGCTGCTGCTGTTGTTGTTGTTGGGCGTACTGACCCCTACTTTGCCTTCGGCGCACCTCTTCGGACATTTCCGCCAACTTGGCGGCCCCCCTCAAGTGCCTATCGTAATATCATTTGTGTTATTATTTAATTTTTTTTAATATACCAGAATGGTGAATGTTAGGGAATACAGAAATATAATTAAACCATGCTGGAAAAGAGCAACTTTCGAAGAAGTATCTGGTAGCCAAATTTATTTGTGTGAATTAATTGATGAGCCTGCTGAAGACAAACGTATGTAAAAACTTCACAAACGATAACACAGTAGCTTCGTCAGGTGTTAGCGAAACATGTTGTGTGTTTGAGAATTTTGTGGAAATCTTATCATTTGTGAAGTTTTTACATTTGTCATAAATCTCCATCAGGTAACGGCTGAGTCAATTCAAAAAAAGAAGACAAACTTATCAGATTTTGAAAATTGAGACAAATTTCCAGGTTAATATTAATTAGAACATAACCACTTGACAAACAATAATAAGTTCTCGGAAAAATTCAGTGAGGAAGCTGTAGATAATTATAGATGAAGTTTCAACTCGCTTCAGCCAAGGTCATCATCTGATGTTGCGATGACATAAACACTATGGGAAAACATATCGAATGGCCTATTTATGCATCATTGTCTTAGTCATTGTCTTAATCATAGTCTTAACCAAGGTGAACGGAATATTAACTCATCATATTTGGACCTTTATGCATCACAGTCTTTAGGCTCAAGGATTATGATATGACAATTGACAATAAGTCAAACGTGTCAACTGAGGTGTCAATAATGTCAACTGCCAATTCTAATATTTCGTTTTGGAGCAGGTTTTTGAGCTAATTTTGAAGATTATTTGAGTTTATTGTTTTTCTTACTAAAAATCTCTTACGAATTCTAAACAGGAGGTTGATAGAGATTTAATCATTGGAATTATATTTATTTGAATCCTGCCATTCTGGTTTGCTTGATGCAAAAGAGAAAGAGAGTCAAAAGATTCGGAGTTCGTGCCATTAACAGAAAAAGAAAAACACAAAGTTTCTTCACGACTTTAGTGGAGTCAATGGAAACTGGAGAATTAAAGGAAGGACAATTCTTCAAATACACAAGAATGACGAAAAATCAATTCACCTATATTTGATATCAAAGGTAATCAAATTATCAGAAAGATGTAACCAATTATTCGCGGGAATCAATGTCACCAGGTGGCGCTCGATTTTCATCGTTACATGTCAAAGTCACGTCAAAACTGGGGGGAAACAAACTCAATCCTCACTCAATCCCATTAGTGCCATTAGCTTGTGTACTGTGTACTCATAAGAGTGATAAGTTTTCAAATTTCTTGACATTAACTGTCGATATTCGATCGACAACGCTAATAATGCCTGTTGTAGATGTTCTTTTGGCAGATATTTTGCTCTATTTAGATGGAAACCCTTACACCCTATGGACCCTTACACCCTATGGGTAAAAAGGGATATGATTATATATATATATATAGATGGAAAAAGCCGACCAGTAGTGGAAGGAGAAGCAGTTCTCCGTGCTAATCATGTGATTTTGTGTGAGGCAGAAGACTTCAACAAAAGGCACATTTTTGCACTTTGTCTACAAACTTCGGCGATGAAATCTTCCCCACATGAAGTAAAATTGAAGTTGGGGTCCAGAGGAACTTCTGTAGAACAATGGATTCGTATTTGTTCATGCAAAGCAGGACAATTTAGGTATTGTAAACATGTAGCTGTTCTTTTATTATGTCAATTGATTTGCTCGTCATAATTAGTTTGAATTGTTTGAACTATCTCCAATTCTTCACCCGTTCACTGTTCACTGAGCTCATAAAAATGTAATAATGTAAAAAAATTAACCAACTCAACCATCCTCGCTACCAACAGTGCCAACACTTTATGTCATTGACAAGTTTGACTACAGCTACAGCAAGCTGAATGCAATGTAGTCTATGCACTTCATCCATTAGATTTTTTTTGGAATGGGGCCTTCGGGCTATCTGCCTCCACACTGCGACCTTTTCAGATCTATTGTGCCTGCCCTCGAAATGGATTAGAGTTCTTCGGCTAGCCCCGCCTTCTCTATGAGACTCCGTTGGCTAGCTTTCAGATCTCCTGTGTATCTCTGGGCTCCTGGTTTTTCCTCACCCAGCGTAAGGAACCTTAGTCTTGACAAGCCCTCACAGTGGCAAAGTATGTGTACTGCTGTTTCTTCCTCTTCTTGACAGAACCTGCACAGCAGTTCTTCAGTCAGACCTATCGTACTCATGTGTTTGTTGAGCCTACAATGCCCTGTGAGAAGTCCCACTAGTATTCTAGTTGAACTTCGTTTCTGGCTTAGTAGATATTCTGTGAATGTTGGCGATGGTTTTTTAATAAACTCTTTTGCCTGTCTCATTCCTGGCGAGTTGTTCCACCATTATTGAGATTTAGTTTGCATCCATGATTTGATACTAGTCTTTTGTATAGCTTTCGCAATACCACAGAAGGGTTCTGGGCCATTAAGAGTTTTGTTTGCTCCTGCCCGGGCAAGTGAGTCTGCCTCTTCATTGCCCTCGTACGCTGTATGTGCTGGTACCCATGCTAGAGTCAATCTGTTCTGACTGCCCAGTGCATTTAGGGTTTCTAAGCAGTCCCATACTAGTTTTGAGTTAACTTGCATAGAGTTGACTGCTTTGATTGCCGCCTGGCTATCTGAATAGATTGCAATGGTTTTGCCTTTAAACTCTTGCCTTATCAATTCTTTCACGCAATGATGTATTGCAATAATTTCTGCCTGAAACACCGTCGCGTATTTGCCTAAGCTCAGTGAGATTCTTGTCTTTGGCTTGGCCCCATAAATACCAGCTCCTGATCCTTCCTCAGTTTTGGAGCCGTCCGTATAGACAGCAATGTCTGCATTGATAGGAGGTCCTTCCTTCCATGCCTCTCTGTCCGTTATACTTATTTTAAAAGTTTTTTCAAAGCTATATTTTGGAATTATGACATCCGTTGGCATCCCCATGCTTTCCAACTCTTCATATAGCTTCCTATAGTCTTTACCGTGCGCGTTGCTTATGGGTGCTTGACCCCTTGACAATCTACTCACGACTGCTCTGGCTTCGCCTTGAATATATATTTGTAGTGGTGGTAGGTTCAAGAGGACCTCTAAAGCGGCTGTTGGAGTGGTTTTCATTGCACCAGTGGCACTCAGGCACGCTTGCCTTCAAATAGCACTGAGCCTTCAAATCACTCCAGCCTGTTGTGTCTTTGGCCACCAAACTACTGACCCATATGCTATCATAGGCCTGATGACGCTGGCATAGAGCCATGTGGTCATTTTTGGTTGCAGTCCCCAATCCATAGACAACAGTTTGTTTTCCCCCAGTTTGAAGTTCGTATTATGTAACCTAGATGTCGCCCGCTTCGTGAATCTCGCGAATTGAGCTCAATTAATGGATTACATTTTTTATCTATCTATCTATCATATACCACCTCCTCGATTAACCTACAGACAGTATATTATAGGTACCTGTCTTGGGCGAATTGGTGTTCACGAGGCGGTTGCTGCTGTTGCTGTGGTTGGGGCGGCTCGATCCTGATGTTGCCGCTGCTCGCGTACCTCGTCATGTCGCCGGGCGGGTATTGGGCGTGGTGTTTGAGGGCGTCCTCGCTCTTCGACGTGCGCATATCATTGTGGCGCGACAAGTCGAAGGGCGGGTTGTTCGAGAGGGCGTTGTGCTGGATCTGGGCGTCGGAGATGCGAATGTTGCCTTGGCTGGGGTATCTGGGAAACGAAAACGATTGAAAGGACCCTGCACATTCAGTACGTAAAATGGCTTTCGGCTAATTTTTCTAAAAATTTGATATGTTTCAGGTATTAGCGTCCTTATTACACAGTCCAATTTACAGATCGATCCTATGACCAGATTTTGGCTGTTTAGAATATTTTGCATCGATTTGAATTATGTGCTCGAGGTCGTGATAAATCTTCAGTAAAGATAAACGCTCCACGTCTAATTTCTACATCATGAATCCCTCTATTTAAGTAGATAATAATATCACATACAGGGTATTGCATTCCATCATGACAAGGTAATATTCATGGGAATAAACAAATATTGAAAATATCAGAATTTCGATTTTTACTCAATCACTGAAAACTTGAAAACAAACGGCTAGAATCGGCCAATTATTTGACACACTATGGGTCTGGATCCACAACATGAGGATTCATACGATTTCCTCTGATATAATGTCCGGTTTGCCATATATAGGGTGATGACAATTTGAAAGCTTAGAATTGATGTAACTCATGTATATAAAATGAGATACATATAAATCATGGAAATCATCCATATCTCAAAGTGGTCCAAAGTAGTTTCAAAAGAAAAACAATGAAAATCTCAAAGTCTGTCGACCACACTTCAACGGGCTATTGGAGTCAGGCACACGTGGTTCTTTTTAAATTTGGTAAAGAGCCAGAAAAAACTGGCTCTGATAAGTTTGACCATCTTATCTTGAAGGATTTTTTATTATAAACATAATAAAATTAAGGAAGCCATATCAGTCATCACTGAGCGATGGAACACGGAAATGAAAAAATTTCAGACTAATTGAAAAATGAACAAGACTTTGACACTTGAACACAAAGCAATAAGAATTGAATGACAGAACAAAAATGACACAATAGAACAGTGGTAGCACCAGGAAATAAACGAAATAGTTGTTGAGAAGAAAGAACAAAGTACGAAAAGAAAAAAAGAAGAAGATGAGAACGGAAAAAGAAGAAGAAAAAGAAGAATGGATTTGGCTGTATGTCATATGACAAGAGGCCAGGAAGTTAAGAAGAAGAAGAAGAAGAAACCAGAAGAAGCAAAAGAATTCGCGAAAATCACGAACCAATAGATGGCTCTATTAAACGTCAAATCAACGTCAAATTTCAAACTGAGTATGAACAACAAAAACATTGCCGTATGCACTCATTGCAAATTGGTTATTTCGAAATCATTTTGCAAAATAGTGAATAATGAGTTGACTTCGTGAAATACGTACAAGGTTTCCAGTATGGAAAAAATTATTTTTTGTGCAGAGAAATTGCCATTTTGATGTGGACAATGGTGGTATTCATCATTGATATCACATTACAATTCCACAGTTTTCGAACATATGGAATGGTCGGAATGGTCTACTCAACACTTGCATGGACTGGAATGGTACCATATAAGCAATCAGCTACTACAACAATTTGGTATAGGTATGAAGAAATAATTGAATTCACCAAGAAATATCACTGGCTTTTATGAAGGAGATGGAATTTTAGTGAAGGGGCTGGGAAAAGAAGATATGGTTGGAGAGGCTGCTCAGAATGAACAATATCATTGATTTACATAAACAAGGATCTCCAGCAATTGAAGACTTGAAGTTAATCTCAAGATCGAATCATTGCAACCAACATTTATACAAGGATTCTAACTGTGCTTCAGAAAATGTATATTATATTATTATAAGGTAGGTACTGGCTTCTTCATTGTAAACAATAAAAGTTCATGCAATAATTCGAGTTTTTTCATCAAGGAAAAATGAGGTTCTGGAATATGCACTTCAACAAATAAATTATTTCCAAGAAAAAACACAGAAACTCAAAACAATGGTCGCCATATTTGTTGTTCATACTCGCAAGACTTGTAAAGTTAGCCACCAGAGGCCGCACACTTCGTGATTTTCGCGAATAAGAGAGGAGGAATTGTCAATAATACAGAACACAGTGGCGAAGAATCGACTGAAAAAAGTTGGGACGAGACCAATAAAACAAGACAATTGTAAAGTTCTGAAAATGTGATTCCGTTCAAAATTAGTTTGATCATTGAGACATGAAACGTTATGGTTGTTGATGCATTTCTGAATCTCCATGATTTCAAGGAGGTTTAACCTAGGACCTTTATCGCAAATGTGAAGAATATTTGAATTTTTATTGACGTCAGAAGAGTGATTGAAATCTATGAATATTCAAACATAACAATTTGTATTGAAGCATGAAACATGGGTAGCAATGACAAATATGAATAAACAAGAATGGATATAAAGACCTAATAACAACTTAAATTATAACGACCATCACGACGAGCTCCCCTTGGTCAGTTGTTATAATTCAATGTCGACGGATGATTTGATTAACTTTATGTTTATAAAACCCTCATGGTTCGAAATTTCTAATAAACCGTATGTTCTACTCGTGACAAAACACTATGTATTTCAAGATTCCAAGATTCCTACCTACGAACAAACACTGACCTCATGATCTCGTCGTGCCGCGAAGCCTGCGACTGCCTGAACACGTCCTCCCTGAGCAACCCGCCGCCATTACCGAACCGCGACTCTTGCTGCGGCCGCTCCTCTGGCAGCCTCTGCCCGCCGGCGTTCACTTGCAACGGCATCTGCCCGCCGGCGTTCACTTGCAACGGCATCTGCCCGCCGTTCGCGTAACCCTGAGCACCGTACGTCTGATTGGCCGAGCCGTACGCCATCTTGACCTCCTCGGGACTGGGGAAGCCGGTCTTGGCGTAGCCCTGAGCGGGGTAGTAGTTTAGCACGTTCGGGTAGGAGCCCGAACGGCCGTTGGAGTGTTCGTGATCGTTGGGCAGCCGATGTGTCGATGGGGGGCTTTTCAGATTGGGGATGGACTGGTGGAGGTTGTTGTTGGGGGGGCGCTGGTTGGCGGACGCTGGTGGGGGGTAGTAGGCGGAGGAGGGGCGTTGGGAATTGGCGACGGAGGAGTGGAGGGAGTTTTGGGAGCTGCGCAATGCGGAGGTCCTGCGGAACGAACGGTTCGTTAGTGATTGGAGAGATTCGGTATACTGGTCAAATTTACACCATTGGAATACTCATTATCTGTGTCAAACTTAGTTATTTGGGAAAAATATTTATGGAACAATGATGCCTTATCATAGAAATCATATTATATACACCGTGTTCCAGCTAAAATGTCCCCCCCTGTAAAAAATCAACCGCGCGATCGAATGACTTGTAATTCGGTCACCCAGTATATTTGATGATGCTCACTCGAAATATGCTATTGAATAAATCGTAGGTATCCGTCTCCGAGAAAGAACTGCAAGTCCTTTTATCTTCCATTCGACTCCCATTCGTAAGTTTGGGTCCCTTGATGTAAATTGACGTATTTGTCATCTTACCAGGGTACGGACAGATCCTCGTCTCCTCCCACTCTAAAGTGTTTGTGAAACAGTTATACAGGGTGTTCTTTAAGTACGTGGCCAAACTTGAAGGGGTGATTCTTTGAGTGATTCTAAGACGAAAAGTTCATGTAAACATAGGTCCGGTAATGCTTCGTTTTCAAGATACAGGATGTCAAAATTTTTAAAAGAAATCGTTTTTTTCGTAAATATCTTAATAACCCTTCAACCAGTTTTATTGAAATTTGGCAGTGTTATTCCGGCGTTTCCACTATGCACGCACTGGCCAAATGAAACAAACAATTTTCAAGCATAACAGATTCACCTGTAATCATTAAAAACTCTATAAAAACAATTTTTTATTGTGTTGTGCCAGGGACGTGCCATGAAGTGATTTTTATGTTTTTTCTCAAAAACAAAGCAAGATACGAAAAAAATTCTAGATATAAAAAAGTTGTAATTTTAGTTGCTCAATGTGAAACAAATACAAAAATTGCAAAAAAATCAGTGACGCACATTTTTTCTGTCAAAAATATTGGTTACAGTGCCTTCCGGGACGCCACTGGACATGATAATTCTGATATAGTTAGAGTTAAATTAGCCCTTTACGACCTTGAATAACACTGCCAAATTTCAATAAAATTGGTTGAAGGGTTATTAAGATATTTACGAAAAAAACGATTTCTTTTAAAAATTTTGACACCCTGTATCTTGAAAACGAAGCATTACCGGACCTATGTTTATATCACTCAAAGAATCACCCCTTCAAGTTTGCCCACGTACTTAAATAACACCCTGTATAGTTCCATATTTATTCATTTCTGAGGATAAACACTAGATTTCTGACATTTGTTTTTTAGGTTATATTGAGGACATTGGCGTATCATACGTAATTTCCACATGTAATTTCTCATTCAACTCTACATAGTTTTTGATTTTTCAGCTCCAGCATAATCTTTGTGAGGCAGGGAGCAAATTTTTCTGAAAGTTCAATACGTTTTACCAAATGGGACTATTCTTAGGCAGTACCTATCAATAAATTAATTTTGATTTCAGACTAAGCCTTATGGTTGAGAAATGGTGAAAAAGTGTATGTAGGTATTTGAACTAATGTGCTCATATGTCATGTGTACTGTAAAAATTCATGTTGGGAATCAGTTTTGCAGTTTTTCACGAACACCTAATATTTTCTGAATGTAGGTATAATTTTTTGAATGGTAGGGCATATGCCTCTTCTTTCAATCCTCCGTTTTAATCAAAACTGTTTCTACTGAAATGCATTCGAAAACTTGTGGAGTGGATAATTATAAGCACAATGAGAAAGTATAATATGTGATTTCGTATTAGATTCACCTCGAATATTTTGCTGATGTATTTACCAATTTTCCCCATTCGGTCACTTCACTTTCCATGTTCTAAGTTCATTTGCATTTGATGGAAAACTGACAAATTCAAATTTGCCATCCAACTGATTGATACAGCCTAACGCAGCACATTTTACCATCCTTCCAAAACAGAATTGAATAATGTCGTTTTAAGATCAAGTATGAAATTAAAATTTTGTAAGATCTCTTTTAACGCCTATGAATGTGACGTGACAGCAATGTCATGTCAGGGACGCCAATACACGAAACCAAAGTCACTAGATGATTATATGACAAAGGAGCTATAATCTGTCCATAACCTGTCAGATGACAAATACGTCAGTTTGCATCAAGGGACCCTAACGTAAATCATTAAACAACCACTAAATTCGCAATTTTTTTAAATCAAATCACTGAATTTGAATGACAGATATTTGACTACTTTGGGAGAATGATAAAGATGCCTGCAACCCAGATGTCTTTCCTGTTAAAAACTTCGAATTTCACGTCGATAATTTTCTGATTTTAATATAGTATTGAAAAGATACTATCTCAGTATTTATTCGTCCTTTTTCCCGTCATAGAAAAAAATAGTGTATTATAAACGGGAAGAATATTAGATTTCAGCTCAAGGTCGGAAGACAACCCAACTTGGAGCTGAAATCTATGACTTTTTTCCCTTTTATAATATATTCGGCCGGAAAAAAGTTTCGACATTTTATCTCTGTCAGCAGGTAACAAAATGTTTCAAGGAACTACATCTTCGATCATATATCGTTCTTACCCGGTAGAGATTTTTCACACTACGTGGCACTCGATATATTGAATATTTTATTGACTATTCCACTCTTGATCTCGAGAACCAATCAGAATCGACCATTTTCACGGTTTCTTCTGTATTCTAGCGATATTTTTTGTTCATTAAATTTTATCGGACTTGCTCTACCAATACAGAAGCCGAATTGACCCACACGTGACCAACAAACCTCGTTTATCAGCGATAAAATTTTGACATCGTGTCTGGTCAAGATTGCTTTGTATTCAAATCCTAACCTAAGTACCTTCTTCATTTTATTTACTTATAATTCGCGTTAGTGAGACATTTTGTACGAAAGGCGAGACAATTTCATTCTGGCTGGACGTTTCATGTGTGATTTAACAAGTTTGCATATTTGTTGACGGTCTGACAACAATACTAGAATTCAAATTCCCATTTGAAGTAATCTTCTTCAGTCACTAAAATTATTGTGACCAATAAAATCCAGGTGATGTGGCTCAACTGATAGGGTTGTTGCGCGGAGATACGAAGGTCGGTGGTTCAAGCCCGTCGGCGACAATAATTTTTTTTTTAATTATTTCATGTCACATAAATTCAATTTATTTTGTTCGAATTGGATAGCAAATGTATACACTCTTTTGAGAGCAACCATCTCCAAGATAATAAACAAAATACTGTTCATCAAAATTGTACATTCCACTTTTTGAATTACTAAAAGTAGGTAGTTAATTTCTAAAAAATTGAATTCTGTATTTCATTACCATTATCATTATGTTCTTCTTCGCAGTTTGAGTTGGAATATACTTAAATTATGTTTCCTATTTCTTATATATATTGTCTCATTCAATCATGAAATAGTCATACGAATACAACTCGTGATACTATTTTTCCTGGAAATATTCGTCGATTGGCATACTCCAGCTTGCTGCTCTAATTTCGGCAACAAGCTGTCGTAACAATCACCGAATATTTCCGGCAAAATATTATCACTTGTGGTATTATATATGAAAAATTTCAATTTTTCTCACCTATCACCAAGATGCTGCGGACTGGGAACCTTGTTCCTATACACGCTCAAATTCTGATAGAACCCGCCGTCCTGCTGGTGCAAGTTGTGCGTCGACCTGCTCCTCAACCCCGCATTAACCGTCTGATACGCGCCACCGGCCCCATTCGGCAGCGCAGGCGCATTTCCGTTGTTGTTGATGCTGTTGCTGGACGACGTGCGACTGGCGTAAGGGTGGGGGGCGGGGTCTGCGCCCGAAGGGGCGTGGAAGTTGTGGGGGGCGGGGTCGACGACCGAAGGGGCGTGGAAGTTGTGGGGGGCGTGGTCGGCGGCTGAGAGGGCGTGGATCTGGTGGAGGGCGGGCACCGACTTGGAGGAGGGGATGGTGCGCTCCTGGTCGACCTTAGAGGGCAGGTCGCGTTCCGACATCCGTCTCGGGCCTGTGGGAGGGGTGAGGGTGAGTTAGAGTAGTGGAGGGTTGGAGATTGAACGGCTATGTACCGGGTGACTATAATCACCCACCATAACTCTCCTTTTTGTAATAGAAGAGAATCGAATTTTGAAAAAATCCTCAAATATACAGAGAAGTGCACAAAAAACGACCAGGGTCGTACCTTTTGAATTATTCTAGATAGGGTTTCGAAAATTGGAAACGACCCCAACTCTTGATATTTAAATGGGACACCCTGTATTGTATTCCATAATCGTTTAGGGATTATCATGACAAATTCAACGATATCGGGTTTGATAGGGTTATTTCAAACGATTACGAAGATATTTGCGTTCGAAGTTTCCATATGCTCAATGGGTGTGACTTGGCAATATCAAAACTTCTTTCTCTGTCGCACTCATTGACCATATGGAAACTTATGACTCGAATATCTGCGTACACGTTTGAAATAACCCTATCAAACCCGGTATCGATGAATTTTCGTTATGACAATTCCTAACCGATTATGGAATACAATACAGAATGTCCCATTCAAAAATCAAAAGTTGGGGTCGTTTCCAGTGAAACCGGAAGTGATAGAACATAAATTGTTTCGTCAATTAATGTGCAATTTCGAATACTAGCTGCCCACCAATTTTCAAAACCCTAATTCGAATAATTCAAAAGTTACAGTCCTGGCCGTTTTTTGTGCACTTCTCTGTATACAGAAAGTAGGAGAAATGAAAATGTTTATAAAAGGCTGTTTTTTTTTTGTACACAGTCAAAATTTTCACAGTCAAAATCAAAGGAGTTATAGGGGGGTGGTATTTTATAACGTGTCACCTGATACAGGGTGTTTCACTTCTCAAGTGGCGATAATACTAATAATAATTTTTCCTTGATGATATGCGAATATTTAAGGTAAAATTATTGATATTTTGTTATATAAAGTGTGGTTCAAACATGTTCCGTAACGAATATGCGGGAGAAATTGAAATAAACGAGTATATTTCAATGACAGAGAAATGTTAAATGTACCTACTATTCAGGGTTTAGTCGGAATAATCTACAGACACCTAAAACAAGCACTCTCAGTATAGCCACATTTACGCATTAGAGAGAGAAAAAACATATGTAGAAAAGCAAAGTGATACTTACTTTGTAATATTCGAAGACATGAAAGTGCACTGTCTACTAAGTGACTGTTGACAAACTATCAAGTTAATTGTTATATACGGAAATCTTCAAAATCGAATGATTCGACGTAGAGGATTTATCGTTATCAAAATCAGTTTATTAATTTTTTCGAATTAATTATTCAGTAAATTTCAAGTGCTCTCTTCCACGTTATAACAGATTATTTTCAATGAGCTCAGTACGAACGGAATCGAAATATCTATCGAAATTTTTACAGGGTATCCCATTTGAATTAAAAAAAAACGATCAGATCCAATTTGCTTCATTGCGCTTGTCTGCAGTTTCAGAAATGTTGTCCTTCTCGTTTGAAAGATATTCACTGGGTCCCATACTTTATCTCCCCTCTATGATCCAGGCCAACTAGCCTTATTTCAAAATGGTGTTGTTCAATACTTAATTCAATTTTCTTTAACATAACAAAGGTTCTGAGTCATTTGTCTCAGAAACGGCAGGCACAAGAAAAAACGCAAGAGTACCCTTCATTTAAATTGAACTGGGAATTCAATAATGATTTTTAATAAAAATCATGCAGCTTCTTCCTCTATTTTCGAATATTTTAGAACCATAGCTTTAAAAGGAAAGCATCAATAATTTTCGACATATTTCGCATATTTTAAAAGAACACCCTGAATAGTACTCCGGAAGCTCTATACATAAGGATTCGTCTTTTCCATAACTTACTACAATGACAAGGGAGACCTTGAAAAATATATTACGTGTTTTATCACAAAAACTTCTATCAATCTCGAATACGCAAGTTTCAATACCCAAACTTACACAGAGTGTTTGCAAAAAATTGAAAAATCCTATGATTGAGAGTGCTACCGAGTGTCGCAGATGATCAGATTACCAATTAATCAAGAGTCACCTAGTATTTCACATCTCATAATAACATCCGCATTGATTTTAATTTTTTTTTGGGCTCATGCTAAGAACACTCTGTATTATACTGTCTGTAGGTGAATCAAGAAGATGGAATATTTATTTCACTGATTATTTGATATTGACCGTTTTCAACTGTTATACAACATGGAAAGATGTGTTGAAAAGGAATATTCTCAGATAAATTATGGACATACAAAAATGGATATATATTTATATGAAGCAATACATTGAGAATTCGCATTCTCTATGTGATGAGAATATCTACTCTTTTTCAGTTTATTCAATAGAAAACAACTACTTTCCTGGCTATATGCCACGACGAACATTGAATTATATCTATTGAACACACACGATAAGAGTTTGAAAATAAAATATAAAAAATTCTGAGATGGAAAGATGTTTCGAACATTCCGCTGATACACCAATAAAAAAATTTTATAATGTACCTATCAGGAGTACCTGGCAGAAGTATATACTCATAGATTAAATTAATCTATGATATACCATATATATGATAACTTAGCTATAGGTGTAATACAAATATTTTCGTTTAGAGACGAGTAGAAAAAATACCAAGAATTTAGAGAAACTTGGTATGAGTTATTGAAACTTGGATCTGTGGCAACCAGATGTGCCTAACTCGAAACATTTATATATTTGTAAACTAATGACTAATAGGCTTGTCATTTATGAGGTCTAACTTGTTATGGTAGTGAACAATGGGAAAAGGCGAATCTTAAAATAATGCATACCATGATGTAGAGCTTTTGAAGCATGTTTTAAAAAACCGAAATGTAATCATCTTGATATAATGCATTGTCGCTACTTGAAGTGAACACACTGTAAAAGAGAGACCTAGACAAATTGTACCATATTATCTAACAGAAAAATATGATTATTTTTGACTTGTCCATTACTGCTTTATAATACCTTGGCAACGGTTGCTATCAACAGGATTATTCTGAAAAGTTGGTGCCTTGAATAATCAGTTGTGTTCTATCGACCTAAAATATTCTCAGCGTTGCTGCTTATATTGAAAAGTAGCAACAACTTTGACTTTTTCAATGGAACACCCTGTATATCATTCCATTTTCAGATTCTCTCTGAATGGCTGATTCCATCGATCTATCACACTTGGGGTCTAGCGGGAATGATAACAAAGATATAGGGTGAGAAAAATTGAAATTTTCAAACTTGAATTTTTTGTGTCGAAACTATTCATAATTGATCAAAACTGTTTTCATGTCCTCTCAACTTTTCATGTACTATCAATTGATATTTAATTGAAATAGATACAGGGTGGTTCAGAATTGAGATTTTGATAACCCTGTATCTATTTAGGTCAAGATAGGGTCAGAAAACCGTGTGTTATAGGTCAATGAAATCAACTCTTCAGGGAGAATCTGAAAATGGAATATACAGGGTGTTCCATTGAAAAAAATCAAAGTTGTTGCTACTTTTCGATATAAGCGGCAACGTCACAACGCTGAGAATATTTTAGGTCGATAGAACACAACTGATCATCCAAGGCACCAACTTTTCAGAATAATCCTGAGTTGCGTCCTCCAGAAACGTCTAATGTGCCATCCACCGTGAATCACCCGGTATAAATATGTTGCTGGTACTGAGAAATCGATCCGCCTCTCATAATTCGTGGTACAGTTTGTTTTGGCCTAACCTAGAGTCACTGGATGGTATTAGTAGATAACTAATACTATCCAGTGACTAGCCTAACCTAAATAAAATGAAAAAAACTTGCTATTTGCATAGATTTTTTTGCATCTAGGTGTCCCCATAACGTATGAAAGGAAAGACTAAATAACAATAAACATAAAAGCATAAATACTGTGGGAAATATACTAGGAAGTGAATGATAAACACGACGGTACTCAAATGAATCAGAGTTGATCTCGCTATTGGTTGTCTTCCGAGAGAGTCACTAGCCATCCTTCAATAGTTATTCTCTTTTACTTTCACGAATGTTTCCAGTTCACTGCCTAGTACTATGCGATGTAAATAACAAAAAAGAAATAATAATTTGAGTAAAAAACTTTTTGCGGTGCGCAACAGATAATCGTACTCTTACGATTAACATAGGCGCCAAGTCGTAAAGCACCTAACCTAGCAGCGCTAACTAGCCCATCTTCCCGATCGATACTAGCGCAGCTCTGCGTCTTTCTAGCGACCTCAACACCATCGGAACACGTCTTGAGAACAGGACAAGTCTTTTTGGCATTGCGACAACATTTTCGCACAATCGCCCTGCGCGTTTTGATGTCAGAACAGCTCTTCCACCTCTCCCTCACAATTGATCTTCTTGGCAACCTGATGTTCTCATCGTTGTTGTTGTTGTTGTTCCTTTCCGACTTTCTTGCACTGTTGCGTCTAGTAACGATGTAAGAGTCGGGGAATTTCTTGTGTTTTTGCTTCAAATCGTTCAGTCTCTCTAAGCTGTCGCATCTCACTAGTTCGCTGTTGAACGGTTTGGTGTCGATGATTTCGCTGTGCCTTCTTCGATACTTTGGCTTATTTTGTAGATTAGTTATGTTATTGAGGCATTCGACTTCGTCTTTGGGTTCTTTACATTGTTTCAGTATACTTTTCGGTTTGGCTTTGGGCAAAGCGTCTTGCTCTTTGGTCCCGACGTTGAAAATACAGTTCCTGTATTCGCAGTTGTGGAAAAATTGGTCCAGGCTAGTCTTCTTCGTTAAAGCGTTGTCGGAAAAGAACTTGGTTATGACTATCGGGTTTTCATTTTGAGCTTTAGGCGATAGATCAGGTTCCGAGCTGAACTTGACCTTGTCTCTAACAACAGCGCTGGAGAGCTTCATATTAAACTCGCTCTTAGATTCCGAGCCATCCAAGCTCCAATCTTGCAACAACTTGAAAATCTCCAGCCTCTCAAACTCCGTCAGCTTGTCGTTTTCGTTCAGTCTCTCCTCGCTCACGCTTTTACTTCTACTGGTAACGTACATTCTCTTGTTCAGAACGGGAACGCTGGTGGCTTTGTCTTCGAACTTTTTGGCTAAGTCTTTGACGTTCCCGTGACGGATTTCGTAAGGTGATCTCCAGTTTTTGTGTCGGACAGGAGTATCCGGGTCGATTTGGCTCAGATCCAAGTTGGACTCGTGAACGCCACTGTTAATACTAGACGTGGAGCTGGACAAGTCTTGCAAGGAAGCGGACATGGCTTTTTGTTGCCTGTATCTCCTGGCTCCGATGCTAAGAAACTTGTCCAGATCGCAGATCTCCTCTATCCTATAATCGCTGTTGTTCACTTCGATCGAGTAGCTCTTCTGTTGAGCGAAGTTGTCTTTCAGCGACTTAGCGGTGGGTTTCGCGCAGAAATCCTCAATTTTACCATGTTGCATGCTGGTGCCTGTCTCGTCATAGGTTAGAGTGACGTTTTTGGGGGAGGGGTCTGAGAAATCGGTGACTTGCAAGTTGAATACCGGCTCGTCGGATTCGATTTCGATTCTCGGTATGGTGAATTTGCGCTTTTCTGACTTGAACAGGCTGTCGTCGGAGTTGAAGAATATGTTGTTTTTGGTTTTGGCGGCAGGCGGGGTGAATATTCGATAGTTTTTAGGGGTGTACAAGGATTCGGTGGATTCGTGCGTTGTATCGTAGCCGCTATAATAGTACTTATCCATGGCTGCATGCACAGAAAAGAGAAATGTGTTTCTTAAAATGTGCGGACCAGTAACTTCAGGGATATTCGAAAAACTTCATCAATACGAAGTTATAATTCATGAACAAAACAAGATATTGAGATGCAACAACATTTCATAGATTGCTTGGCTCTACAGAAGATCAATAGCAAGTTTATTCAATTTGCTGATGGTATTTTGAGCAATTATGATTGAATCTGCTGGTTTCGCTGCTGCTCATTCAAGTTCTTGTTTAAACGATCCTAAATCAGTAGAAATAAGAAAGGAAGGCCATATGATTGTGAGATTGAGGCATCAGAATATGATGTTGATTTTGTAGAATATACGTAATATTAATGGGAATTGTTAACTGAATATTGTAGTAGGAAGTAAGTCAAGCCACATCTTTATCAGCTCAATCCATTTAGATTTTCAATTGGCCAATCATCTTGAATCACTGACCTAGTGGACACAGCTTCTGAATTGGAGAATAAAACCTTCAAATGTACCAATCACTTTCTAATTTTTAATTTCCATCTAGTACTTGTTCAAGTAGAATGAAGGTGAAATGGAATGATATATCAAACCAATTTTTTCAAAGCAACGTGTCAATATCTTGTTTCTTCAATGAGATGTAAGTGCTGAAATGGGACAATTCACGAGCCATAGGTTTAACCTTATACTGTTCAAAGCAAAGAAGCACCACTATGCTGTTTATCAAGTTTCATCAATATACAAATAGCGATACATTGAGGAATTCAAAATGTTATACTTTCCATGTCTATTCAAGTGAATATGGCGACATCGGCAAATATTTCCTGTCCAGAATAGTTACAAGTTAAACAAAATTGTACTGTCTATGGGTGGATATAGAAAATGGAACATTCATTTGTCTTTATTCTTGGGATTTTATCTTCTAATTCCAATAACTAGATATATGACTATTATGTCAATGTACTTGTAAGGTCAAATCAGATAATTTGCCTCAAAATGTAACAGACCTATATTCCATATCTTCTTCAACCGTTCATCATAAAAGATGCCACTACCCATCGATAGAATATTTCTCATGGGTTTCTAATAGTGACACTGTTTTATTATTACTACAAATATAATGAAATAATAATGATTTTTTCACTTAGAGGAGCGAAAATCCCAAGAATTTAAAGACATAATGAAATTGTATAGTAAAGCATTATCCAATTTGAGTTTCTTATTACGGCATCACTCTGAATCAAGCAGCTGTCAATGAATATGTATTTTCAATGTCTTGAATTTGAGTTCACAGCAATACACTTACAACCACCAAAGACCGCTTACTACGAATTGTGAATCCTTGTGAATCCCAATAGGCCTTTTCGGAAACCTACTCGGGTTGATTCGATCACACTCGATCCTCAACCTACACGTTCGTTTACCTAACTCGAGTTGCACACCCGTGTTCGTAAACTTCGGTGTTGCCAAATCGATCACTAACTCAGGTTTTCTATAGTAATCCTACTCGAGAGCAGGGTCATCAAATGAGGCATTTTCGATATGATTTTTGTTTTGCTTATTTCATTTTGTTTTCATTTTGGGTGTTTTTCGAGCTATATGAATGCCATGAATAGAAGGACAATTGCAATCTTCCAAGCAAAAACAATTCACCTTCGACAATTGTTTTGATGATGGTGAACGATGAGATGGAGGAGGAGATATTACAATTGATGTCATCTTCTGGTGGAGTTTGCAATCAATGTTTATAGATCCAAGTGATCCAACTCTGAGTAACCCAGGAAGAGATTTAGACTCATGGCACGCCAAGGTTCGTAACCTAATACGTCGGCGAACTATATTATCTGGGTAAGTGATGTAAGTCAGATTTGAGTGATACGTCACGTGATCTATTTGGTTCAGGTTAGTGACCTGGCGTAAGTTTCCAAAAATGCCTAATGAGGGTTGACATATTTTATTTTCCACCAGATCGCGCTACTGAGACGTTAGGTCAGGGTTGATAGAACTGAGGTATTTTTTTTTCGAGTCATTTGACCTCTTCCTATGATATCTTCTTCTCTGCAAAGTGAGAATTGTACGTGTAGTTCCAACCACAACTTGAATCTATCATTTGTTTACGATATTTCCGATAAAACAGACTGGAAAGGCCCACAAAATTTTGAGATTTTTGACTTTGACACTGACCTAAAGCTTCATGAACGCGAACTGGTGAGACTGAAAACTATATAAGGTGCGTTTTTTTTTGTTTCCCATTGGTGGCAGTAGAATTGCCGACCGATAAAACGATCTGATCCATTTTGAGAGTTGTGATATTGAGCTGATATTTTATTGGTTATATGATAATAGCATAATTCTGGGATCTTGCTGTTCATCCGTACATAATTATAATTTATGTAGGTTCAGCGGTTAGAAGGCAAAATACATTGATATTTATCTTAATACTCTATAATTAATACTTGAAAGGATTTTATATACTTCTATGAGTCTCAGTCTTCTGATGTTACCTACAGGAATAATTGACTGAATTTATGTTTATACTTTCAGATTTTCTAGCAATATCATACCAAAAATTCAAAATTATAATGAAGAAGTGATACCGTAAATGGATTTATCAACATTCAAAAGTCATTTCAGGAACCCAGAACTGTTTGGAAGTATTCTGGGTAGATTTGCGAACAATTCCATAATATTTCCTAAGGCGAGTTCACTTTTAGGCGATGTTTGGGTCACATTTTGAGGTTAGAATATCTGAAATACCGCCTTTTCCGCCATTTCATACACTCCCTCCATAATCGTTTTCCTGTCATTCCATATAAAAAGACGGAATGAAAAGTTGGAACCAGTTTCAGAATTTCGTTAAATAAAACGACATGAATTGTCATTCCGGTGGAAGAATCTTGCCAATAAAACGCACCTTATTGCTCTCATTCACAGTGATAGGAAATTCAAATTGGCACTGGGACGAAATAGCGCAGGACAAAATAGCGCAGGGACATAATAGCGCAGGGTCATAATAGCGCAGGGACATAATAGCGCAGAGACAAAATAGCGCAGAGACAAAATAGCGCAGAGACGAAATAGCGCAGAGACGAAATAGCGCAGAGACAAATTTGGGCGCGAAAACGTAGTGCATCATCTATGATTACGTTAATTCGTTTGTCAGGGCATAGACTATTTCTTCAAATACTACCCTTACAAACGAAGTAAGTTAATACTAGGTATGCCGTTGGATTGTTAAAGTAGACCTATGATTAGGTTAGTTTGTTTGCTAGGGTATAGACTCATTTTGAAACACCTTGTATTTGAAGAATGAGTCTTTACTCTAACAAACGAACAAACCTAATCATAGATCCTGCACTCCATTTTCGCGCGCAATTTTGTCTCTGCGCTATTTCGTCTCTGCGCTATTATGACCCTGCGCTATTTCGTCTCTGCGCTATTTCGTCTCTGCGCTATTTCGTCTCTGCGCTATTTCGTCCCTGCGCTATTTTGTCCTGCGCTCTTTTGTCCGCGCTATTTTGTCCTGCGCTATTTCGTCCCAGTGCCATTCAAATTGGAACCTTTAAATATCATATTGACAGTACATACAGTGGGAATTTCATAATGACAGATGAGAAGAAGTCTCATCACCGCACCAACAAAAAACAAAAAATCAAACATACAAGAAAAAAAAATCAAACTTACCCCGATGCGGCGTCGGACTAGGCTGTTGCAACAACGACGCTAAACCGTGATAGACCGCCCCCGCTTTCGCCACCTCCAGCGTGACCGCAGCACCCGTCCTTTGCAGAAACTCGGCCGCCCTTTCCTGCGTGAATGAAGAAGCTTGTAGGACATTTCATTTACTTTCATCCATTCCATCTTTGATAGAGGTTTTTTCACGAATAGATGATAGTTTTTGAGTTATGATCAGAAAACTGGCATTATACAGGGTGTAAATTTGAAAACTTTCAATGCGAATATCTCGCGAAATAAAAAAGTTAGAAAAACGCCGCTTGGCAAAAATGCTAAAGAGTTAAGAGGAACTAGAACCATTATATTTCAGTGAAGGGATGAGTCACCCTGTCAGCGCAACACACCCCTACTTTGAAATGTCAAATGGCACTACCTCTTTTGTGATACCTCAAAAGAACGGTCTCAGTCAGTAGTATTCACCTGTACAAGACTTTTTTTCCACCCACTACAGGGTGTATGAAAAACATTAATTCGAGGGTCTAAATTTGAAAACTTTCAATGCGAATATCTCACTGAATAAAACAGTTTGGAAAACGCCGTTTGGCACAAATGCTACAGAGTTAGGGGGAACTAGAACCACCATACTTCAGTAAAGGGATGAGTCACCCCGTCGGCGCGACACACTCCATCTTTGAAATGTCAAATGGCATTACCTCTTTTGTGATACCTCAAATGAACGGTCTCAGTCAGTAGTAGTCACCTGTACAAGACTTATTTTCCACCCACTACAGGGTGAACGGAAAACATAAAGTCGAATAAAATAAAATGCAGAATGCCGATATATTCCAAGAGATGTGTTCCAAAATATTAGAATGGCATTTGAACATCGATTATAGTATTGCTTACAACAGAATGGAATGCATTTCGAACATCTGATCAATTAAAATATCCTTTTAACACAATTCATTTCATTTTATTCGACTTTATATTTTTCGTACACCCTATAGTGGGTGGAAAAAAAGTCTTGTACAGGTGAATACTACTAACTGAGACTGTTCATTTGAGGCATCACAAAAAAGGTAGTGCCACTTGACATTTCAAAGTTGGGGTGTGTCGCGCCGACGGGGTGACTCATCCCTTGACCAAAATATGGTGGTTCTAGTTCCCCTTAACTCTTTAGCATTTTTGCCAAACGGCGTTTTTCTAACTTTTTTCTTTCGCTAAATATTCGCATTGAAAGTTTTCAAATTTACACCCTGTATATTTCATCAATATTTGGATTTTTTCAGCTCAGATTCAGATTCAGCTGCCCAAAAAACATGTTGAATGAATGAAATCAAAACTTCCCCACAGCTATTCCTCTAGAGGTCTTTTTGAGCACAACTTTGAGACAAACAGTTCCTTTAGATGTTCTCAAACTGTATAATTCAATTTGTCTTAGATCATCGTCTAGATTCTAAAACAATGGGGTTCATTTGCCGAATCTCCCGAAGTATTCATTTTACAGAAAGAAAAAATAATAAGAATTATGACAGGTGGATCTTCCAGAGCTCATTGCTTTAAACAATACCCAGTGCAATACTAATCTTTCAGTTTTAGTGAGCCCTCCTTCTGCCTCTTTCTTCATATAATTCGTTACGTTATTCATCATTTCTCGTCCTTGAATATATATAACAATACCTTGTTTCCAAATTTTTTTTGGGGGCATGATCAGAGATATCTTAGCTTTCAATAAGTACTTAAAGACACAATACTGTGACACCGATTACAACCGAATAAAATAGACTCCACTAATTAACTCAACTAATGGCGACATCGAATACGGCTCCTAATACTAAGGTATCGATGTTCACATGACGGCATCTCTGCGAGATCTTGAATGAATAATGCGAAAGCCGTGCGACGATGCCTATTCTACATCAAAGAATACTGAGAAGTCGATGTCGCTCCACTGACGCAGACATGGGAGTGGTCTGAGAGAGACGGAGAGTACTGTACGATCCAATGAACTCAATACAACTGGAAGGGATACGATCGTTCTCTCGAATAGCACAAGTGTCAGGGGCAGTTGCAACAAAGATAGCATGATTTACGGATACCTGTCCTCTTCCAACTCGTGTTGTTTAATGGTGGATTGGTGTATAAATTTTCTTTTATCTAATAATTAAAGTAGTAAAGAATTTTTTCTGTCATCTACACAGGCAAGAAAGTGAAGACATAAGTTCATTGTCTTAGTTCATGTGAAATACGAGGTGAAATATCTATTCATTAGGCGTGTTTTGTTGTAACAAGAGGACTGAATTTGTTGTTGTGAACACTGAACTGAAAGTTGAGAAGGTTTGTGATTAGTATTGATAAACAATGGTGATTTATTGTGTCGCCTTTGGATGCAAGAAGAATGAACAAAACAAAAGGGAATTAGCATTCCATGGGTATAAGTTGAATATTGTTCTAAGATTTTTGAAAAATATAGTTCATGAAATGATCATCAGTTAGGTTTGCAATGTCCAGTCTCAGAATATGTTCAAAAACTATACCTATATTATTTGTCAAAGTTAAATACTTCCATATTGATATTGAGTAATATTATTTATTGCAGTTTTCCATATAAAAGACCAGACATTCTCGAATTATGGATAAAGGCAGTTCCTAGTGAGAATTGGACTCCAACTAAAAGCAGCAAGCTTTGTGGGGAGCATTTCCTGCCAACAGATTATTCAGGCATACCAGGTACTGCTAGGTTTTTGAAAGCAGATGCTGTACCCAGTATATTTTCATTTCCTCAGCATTTGTTACCAAAAAATGCTGATTCCCCCAGGAAAATAAGAAAACTCATAGGTACCTAGTTGATTAATAATGAAAAGAAAGTATGTTTGCACCTATTTGAAATAAAAAAACTAGCTAGTAATTTGTTTTCAGGATGCATCTGTGGACGTTCATAACTTGGGTCCAAAGGAAGAAGTTTCCCATGTTATTGACTTTGACTTGCCTACCACTTCCAGCTCCCAAGTTTCGAAGTTGATCAATGAAGAAACTCAAACTGTTTCATTAGAGAAGGATATTGTATTGAGGAGGAAAGTGAACACACTGAGACAAAAAGAAAAAAGGAGAGACCTAAAAATTTCAAACATGAAAGAATAAGTAGATCAATCAATTTCCAACAGTAGGTATAGTAATGACAATTAATGAGTGACCTAATGGAGGAATGGGAACCTATGGAAATTATGCTCAAAATGCACTCATCAATACCATTCAAGAACCTCTTTTCAAATTTTTCCTATCGTTTTTCTTTTCCTTCTGATAGTTCTGAGACATTGTGCTTCGCTCACCTTGTACAATATATTGTGAAATTTGGATAAAAATATATAATTTCAATTTTGTCTTCATTTGACTTCCTGATCCTGTAAGAGTAATATTGAAATTTCATTTTAAAGTCAATAAAAAAATCAGTTATAATTTTTTAATGATAATTGATTACAACATTATCCCTTTTCCTAAATGAATATTTTTATTTAATCACGTTTACTCTTAAATAGAAGCAAAAAACGAGAAAATATTTCAAATTATGCGAGCGCTTCCCATTAGCCAACACAAGATAGAGAGAGATAGGTATCCGTAAACACTGCGGGTTGCCTGAAAAATATTTTTGCCTCACTCGTCGTTCACAGTGGGTCCCTTCCAGTTGTTTACATACAGTTCATTGGTACGATCACAGCTGTACTTTGTCAGTGATGATGCCTGTTATGTGGTCCAAAGGGTCACCATGTTGAGTAGTGTGTCTTGATATAAAACAATTATGGTTGTTATTGAGTGTTGTGTCACCTTGAGATTTAGATTAAAGAAGTAACAAATACTAATATAATATTCGATTCTTTTCTGAAAGAACCTACAAATTCAGATCTAATAATGCCTGTGTGTATTTCTTAGTTGATACGATCGTTACCTGCGTGATGCCGGACAGCGGGTGCCCATCGACGGCCAGCAGCTGGTCGCCGGCGGCCAAGCGGCCGTCCCTGTCGGCCGCCCCGCCAGCAACCACTGACTTCACGTAGATGCCGAGCCGCTCCTGGCCGGCGCCTTTGGCCGCCACTATCGACAGGCCCATGCCGCCCCCCGCTTTGTGCAGACGGATCACCTGCACCTGAAGAAGAAGAATTATGAATGCACTTAGGAAGTAGAAGGCGACTGTGTTATTATTTATATTATTATTTTTATTCTGGTTATTGCCTATACTGTTATTCAACAGTAAAAATTCTAACCTATGCTTGGAACGTTTTGCGTACCTCTCATAACCACTGCGCCAAGTCAACAAGTGGTACGCAACTCGGTCAACCCCCAGTGATTCAAAGGATTTTTGGATTAAAGCCATTTACCCCAATGACAGAAAATGCGCAGAGATTTTTACAAATTCAAAGATTACAAGACTTACCATTTTTTGCAGGGTTGCGATGATTCAAATCAAATGACTTTTTCAATTTCAATCGTGATTTGAATCAAATTATAAATTACTGTGAAAACAAGTCGACAAAGTAGATAACTCATCAGGAAATTCCGAGGGAGAATCATTAAACGGGCGTTCATTAAAAAATAAGTGTTTACATTCATTATGTTAGTGCGAGTGTGAACAAAAACGTTACTCAGGCTATCCTATAAAAAACATAAAAAAATGTGTTTAGGAAGTCAGTTGTAATACTTATACAGGAAAACTAATTCATCGGCTTTTTCGGTTCCCAAGCGATTTCGAAATGCGGAATGTACAGTCGCATGCAAAAAAAGCGTTCAAGTATATTACAGAGAGGAATTAACGTCATCCTATCTTCATAAAGCGGGTTATCGGGGATAATTGTTTACCGAATGTTTACAGCAAAGTTGTTATAGGTTCTCAACAACACAAAGCATTTGCTGAACTAGTTTCACACAACTAGAACTAGGACCCCGAAATCCTCTATTTAATACTTGTACGCTTTTTCATTGAATTTGACTGTACCAAACCAAATGTCGAAAACACTCTTTCCACAGATGCTGAAGTAGCTGTAGCAGATAACAGTTGTTTAATGGTGGGCAGTACTTTTTGAATAGCATCAACATTATGTTGGGATTTCCACCAATTTGAAGCTTTTGAAGTTTAGAGAATTCTTCATCAAACATTATGTTAACGCCCTGCGTTAATTTAGAGTTCAAGTCAAACAAATATTGTTGTTTTTTTCATTATTTGGTTTGTTTATCATAATCACGTGAAATATCAATTTTCATTTGGGGTTAAAATATCAATTCATTTGCACTGAGAATAGTCAATGAAATAATACTCTCATTCTGCATCATATTCATGCTCCCTCGTATAGTCAAAATTCGGTCATTTGTTCGTCGGTAGAAGATGCCGATTTGACGGACGTTGAGATATATGATCAGTATCAACTCGTGACTCGTAAAATCAATCTCAGTGGAAAACACTCGCTCTCTCTCTCTCTTTTTCATCAATTTGACGGTTCGCAACTAAATCGATTGTTCGGGAAATTCGAACCAAATATCAGTGTCTCCAACCAAAACCATACAGTCCACTAGCTCAGAAGAATGGGTGGTTGCAACCCCCAGAAATGCTAAGGAGACGGCCGGCTGCATAGGATATAACTTCCAGGTAGGTCCGATACTTGGCAGAATTTTGACTTTTTTTTAAATGCAACCTTACTTCATTCTCTCATCAGCCACATTTGGTCACATTATGTCGGTAAAAGGATCTGATTTTGCCAGGAGTTGAATTATTAGTGACAAGAACCCACTGGGAAGTAGTTCTAGACCTAGACAACGAATATTTTTGGGCGAATAAAGAAAACTAATGTGAATAAGTGCATTAAAATTCATTATTTTCATATTTAAAGAAAAAATGAGTATAAATAAAAAAAAATTCATGATTCAATCGAATTTATCGGATTTTTTTATTTTTTCGAAAAAAATCGTGATTTTTTGCAACTCTGTTCTTTTGTTGACTGAACTAGGAATATATTTCACAATTTTAAAGCAAGTGACGAATGACTTTTGAAGCAGGTTCCTTTTCAGGAAGGATTTCACTAATGATCAGAAAATTCTATGCATAGAACACAACTAATTATCCAAGAAACCAAATTTTCAGTATAATCCTACGTCGCGTTCTCCAGATAGGTCTAATGTGCCATCCACCGTGAATCAGCCTGCATAATCGCAGATATTTTACATAGCAGTTTGAGAGCAACTGAAATGGTGTCAAAATACAGTACTGGCAACTTTGCCTTAATAATTTCTGCCTCTGAACCAGATACCTCTACATGTAGTATATATACCAGGCAACAAAACATATGTATTTGTTATCAAATATGAAAATAAATTTAATTGAAATTAATATAGTTGAATTGAAATGACATAATAATCCTCTCACCTCCGGTTGTGTGGCACTCAACGCAGACGCCGGCCGAGCCGCCGACATATACACCGTCCACCGGCCCGAACTCGTGGGCTGCGCCGCCAACCGGCACAGCCCGGCGGCCTGCAGCGGCTGCAGGAAATCCGCCAATCCAGGCGGCACGCCCTGCACCACGTCGCAGCTGAAGCCGTCGTCGGGCAGCAGCAGCTGGGCGGGCGGCGAGGGGTCGTCGTGCAGACGCACCTCGCGGCCCTCGGCTCGCGCCAGCTCGTCGGCCACGCCCTCGGCGGCCTTGGCGGCTTGCTCGAGAAGGGAGGGGGAAGCGAGGGTCTCGCCCGGTTCGGCTGCGATACATAGAAACGTCATAGTTGATCATTTTTATATTAATCCACTCAATCAGTGAGTACAAATCACGTTCGAACTTTGAATAATGGTCAAGAAACGTGCAAAACTGTAATAAACTGGATGTGAGGGTTCCAAAGTGATATAGTCTGACAAGAACTCGTCGTAATGGTAATCAACATTATATCGTTATCAAGGTCTTTATATTTATTGTTGTTCATTTATATTTCCTCACTACCACAGCCGTCTTCAATTATCAAGCCATGAAGAAGAAACTTGGCAACATTGTCCGAACGACCGAACGTTGCAATCTATAGTGCACCTGTCGGCCATTCAAAGTGTATTGTGTAGGAAGTAAACAAGGAGTTCATGGAAGGTTTTGTTGAAGTTTTCAATTATTAATTGGTGTAATATTGAGATCAAATGATTTTAAAAGTATTAGCAACAATCTAGGAATCGACTCGAGACTGAAAGTGTGTGGCAAGTGCATTCAAAATTGTGTTAAATTGAAGTTTTTTTTTATCGCTTGGAGCGCACGAAAGGGTTATAGTGAAGTGTACTAGTGCTGGTGTATTTGCAAGGGAATTTGTGTTGTTTTTTCAATTTACTCCTGGAAATAAGTAAGTAATTCATTATTCCTTATAAAATATGCCTTCTCATTGTTGTGTACCAGGATATAAGTCAAATTACAGATCTGAAAAAAAGCTGGGAAAGGATCATGTCTCAGTTTTTTTATTCCCAAAAGGGGAAGAATTGCGAAGTGGATAACAGCAATACCTAGAAAAAAACTGGACACCATCTCAACGTTCTGCAGTATGTGCAATTCATTTTATTGAAAAAGATATCATCAGGTATGATACATTCCCTCTGCCAGATGGATCAATTGGAAAAAATTTGTTACGAGCACCACAGTTAGTCAAAACAGCAGTTCCTTCAATTTTTCCAAATTTACCTAATGTTTTTCAAAACCAGCCAAACCATAAAGAAGTGATCTAAATGAAAGACGTCAGAAATATTTAGATATTCAAAGTAATATAATAGAACAGTTTGAAAAATCAGACCTCATCCTCAACTATGAACAGTTAGTTAGGGAATATGTTGAGAAAGATAAAATTGATACTTGGAAAATCCATAAGACTGATGATAAATTGTATTTTTATGAATTAGATTTGCAAGCAAATGTTTTTTATCCCAATGATGTAAATACTTTACAAATCGTTTCTCAAGTTATAATATCCAATGAGATGGAGGTCCAAGTTTTTCTTGGTGATAATAAACTTGGATTCAATGAATTGAAATGGATTCTTACTCATGATATGAAATTGAATAGATGGTCACAACTTGAAATTAATTATTTTATCAGTAAAACTTCCAATGAAAAATTCGATATCTTCATAAGTTTTATTTTATCAAAATGTTCAAAATTACGGCTGCAGTTCATGACCAAGGGAATTATTCAACCACATTATTCCTCGTTCTTCATTCTGTAAGTTCACTCTCGTGCATTTTTTACCTATCCGAGAAAATTACATTGAACCAAACATTCGAAGCTCGCGCTCATATAAAAACCATTGTATTGCTAGGCGCGAATGGGACCGACGGTTTCCGTTCGTGCGACGTTGCCATTATCTCAGCACGGCTTGATAGTTGAAGACGGCTGTGTCACTACCCATAATATATCATGCTGTAATTGATATAGTGTGTCTACCTATTCGAATAAAGATTCGTTATTTTGATATTGTTGTATCCCGACATTTGTGATATGTATTATTGGAAACTTTGACCAGTTTTTATCCAAGGCGAGCAGTGAATAATAAAGTTGCTCGATTAAAATCGCCATCGACACCAACACCTCAACAGAAAAAAAAATTAAGTGAACACTCACGCTTGTACTGCATGAGCAGCGCCCCCATCTGCACCGAGTTCAACTTGAAGCACACCGCCGACAGGCTGGCGAGGTCTTCTGGTGCGCTCTTCGGCGCCTGCAACAGGTGGGCGCACTGCACGACCTTCGCCAGATGGCATTCGGCGGCCAGCTCCAGGCCCTGCGATTCCGCCCACGCCTGCAGGCTGCGCAGCCTGTGGTGCAGTCGGCCGCCGAAGTGGCGCGTGCACAGGTTGCTGTTACTGATGATGGTCGAGAGGGCCTTAAAAGGAAAGGAAAAATGTATTGAAAAGTATACGCCAATCGCCAAACACAGATAAATGAATGGAATCGCGAATGGTGGGGATAGCTCTGCCAAATCATTGTCAGTGAATTGATATTCTATATATACAGGGTGTTCCTTAATGATATGCTGATATTCGAATGGCTGATTCTTCGACCCATTTCAAGAAAAAAACTTCATATGAACATATGTCGTAAATGTCCTAACTTTTGAATGTTGAAAATATGCATAGATTATTTTTTTGTCCACCTTGTATAGCTTTTCGTGATGGGCAAAATTCAGTCTGCTATGTGATTGAATCGGTATGAAAATTTCAAAATGTAACATAAGGTGGTTACCCAGTAATGGATGTCCTAAATGGAGTACTCATACATCAAAATTTGAATTCTGGTCTCGTTTTTCCGTTTTTTCTCGAAAACGAAGCGTTCTATCGAGTATCAACAAGAGGATCTTTTTTGTACATAATTAAATAGCCTTTTAAAGCATTGTATGATATTTGAAAATTTTTCGTCGTTGCCGACTTTTCAGTAAAATATAAACAATAATTTTCCCGTAACGGTGCCACTGGTAGAGAAAATGAAAATTTTAGTACATCAGAAAATGGTCCTTGATGCATAAAATACGTGTACGAAATTTTATACAGATGTATACAATATTGTCTTAGTTATCATAAAAAAATTTCAAAACTTCATCACCCTGTATCTCAAATGTTAAGACCTTTAGGACATACGTTCATATATTAGCATGTCTTTAAGGAACACCCTGTATACAGTGTGTCCCGCTTCTCATGAATACACCCTGATATATCAGTTATTAGTGATGCTATTCTCTTGAAATTTAAGTGGTGATTGTATGTTGGAACAATGAAGTATTTAGCAGAGTAAACAGTTTCTTTCACCATTGGCGTGCAAAGTTGAGGGGTACGAAAAGGGCTTATTTTAAATGACTAATTTAATTAGATTCATAATCAGCATCCCCAAAAACCCCCCCAAATTTCAAAAAAAATTTCTCGAAACCGTGATGGTGATTGTATGTTATTTTTTAACATACAATCACCATCAAAATTTCAAGAAAATCGCATCGTTGATAACTGAGATTTGAAGGTGTTGTCATGAAAAGCAGGATTTTGAAATATTTTATTTTAGCTCTGACGTCGGCGAACAGTGGTGTCGAGAAGAGTCACATACAAAGAGCAACAGAGTTGATCGCAAATTTATTTTGCTTCGTGAATTTTCAACTTTGTCCTGAGTTAGCAACATTGATTTTCTTCGCTCTCCGAATTTGGAGGCCCAACTGGACATAAGATAAAAAAATCACTTTATCACCTAATTTTTATTACACTATAAGTACTACTACGATATCGGCGGTTGAGAAGTTCGATCGAAGGTGAACGGGATATTTTCTATAAATTAAAATGGTGGAAATTCGGACTAGTGATATCAAATATCTAATTTGTATGCATCATTCCTCTTCTCAGGTTATATTTCTCAGATCCTTACCCTCCTCTAAAACCTTAATGTTTTCCTACAATAATCAGGAATTGGTGAAAACAAGGAAATTCCGGTGGATAAATTGAATATTTGTTAGTTGCAGGGTTTTGATTCGGTAAATCAAAACTCGAAAGATATACGAAGCAGGTGGAAACCGCGATCCATTCAAAAACCATTTAAAAGTATACGCCAATAATCCTAAAATAGCGAATGGTCGGGATAACAGACAAATAACAATGAAAAGACATCGAGATTCATTCGTAAATCATTAGAAAGTATATGCCAACAATCCTAACCATCTCGCACGGATGAATGAATGGAATCGCGAATGGTGGGGATAACCCTGCCTCTCGCGTTGGGATTGATTCTCAACGGTCTCACTGCGGGATCAGCATTGGATCTTTCTAGATCGAGCAGTAATGCTGAATCGGAATTTGTTACAAGATTGAGTTCGACGAATTAGAGGCACGTTTTGAGATCGGGTTAGACACGGATAAATGAATGCAATCACGAATGGTGGGGATAACTCTGCCTCTCGCGTAGAGATTGATTCTCGGACCAGATCTCAACGGTCTCACTGCGGAATCAGCATTGATCCTTCTAGATCGAGCAGCAATGCTGAATCGGAAGTTGTTACAAGATTCAGTTCGACGAAGAAGAGGCATGTTCTGAGATCAAGTTAGACTAAATAACGATAGAAAGACACCGCAATTGATTCATAATTCATTCAAAAGTATATAGTAAAGTAAAATCATCCACTTTCCTAGCTAGCGAGAACGAAAGAGTATCACCTTATATCAGATTATATCTAGTGGGTGTCGATTAAAAACTCACCTTCGCCGACAGCCAATGGAACAGCTGCGAGAACATCTGAATCGTCAGCGCGGCATTCACCCTGCACCGCCTCAGCAAATTCATCGCCCCGCTCAGCACATTCACCACGTCCCTGGGATGTTCGTCGCCCGCCACCGACATCAGCCCACCCATGGCCGAATTCAGCTCGTCGACGAGGCAGGCCACTAGATTCCGAAACGCCAGCTGGACGGCGTCAGCCAAGGCATCCTGGGCTTGTAGGGAAAAAGCGCCTACGTGCCGGTCAGATTTCAGGAAGTGGAGGAGCTCGCTGGCGTTGGCTAGCCAGAAGGCTTGTGCTGCGCTCTCGGTGCTCCTGTCTTGGACGGTGTGTCTGCAGGGAAAAAAATAGAAGATTTGAAATAGTGAAGGGTGTACTGTGTTGGCGTTACAGTAAGCAACTAGGTAGGAAAGTAGCTCAAACACATTTCGAAGAGCCAGAACCATCGAGTTTCGCATCAAGGACTCCTCTTCAAGCTTCCATCTTATGGCTTGCCTCCCCAGCTATGTTCTCTGCTAGCTAGTTTTCTCTCAAACAGGTCTCTCCATGTAGTGGTCGACGAAGTTTTATCTGACTCACTTATCATAAATGCTGGTGTTCCGCAAGGATCAATTCTAGCACCAACACTATTTCTACTCCATATATCAACGATTTGTTGGAAGCAACTTCATGTCCAGTGCACTGCTTCGCGAATGGTAGTACCCTCCATACAGCCTTCTCTTCCAGGGCTCCAATACCAGACAGGCAAATCAGAATCGAACGAGGGAGAAATGTTGACAACATAAATATGGACTTGGCAACAATTCTCGAATGGGGATCGAATAACTTGGTAGATTTCAATGCAAACAAAACACAAGCATTCCTTTTCTCTAGAAAAGCCGATCTCACTGTGCCCAACATAAGCTTGTCAGGAGTAACCATACCTTTGAAGACATCCATTTCGATGATTGGTATTACTATCAGCAATAACCTTTCTTAGGAAAATCACGTGAGATCAATTGCTAAAAGTGCATCCCAAAAACTTGGTTTTCTGTTACGGGCCAGGAGCTATTTCACTTCCAGTCAGCTGCTTATGATCTATAAGGCACTGATCCGACCTGTCCTGGAATACTGTTCCCATATTTGGAGTGCAGCACCCAAATATACCCTGAAACTGTTGGATTCTGTCCAAAAAAGGGCAATTCGACTCGTGGGTGATGCCTCGCTCACAAATTCACTCACTAGGGCTGGGCCTTTTATATAGGTAATCTCGCTGAAGGTACCCAAAGGGTGGGGGAGCTGCTCGTACGCGATCAGAGTGGGAAGGATTTCTTGGAGTTGAAGGAAAAACGGCTAGTGCCTTACCTGAGAAGCTAGGGCGATACCCGGACGAGTTAGATATTTATGGAAATTCGAATGAAGTAAATCGGTTCCCAGAATTTTCACGGTTGGGAACAACACGAACTTCCATCTAATTATTTTTACAACTTCCTTGTTCTTTATTTGATGTCGTTGATACGTTCGTTTACTTGAATTCTCCATCTATTTATTTGTCCTAATGTTTGACTGTCAGTGCTTGTCAAAGTGTCCGTACTCTAAATTGCGTGTGTAAAAGTGTCAAGTCCATTGAGGAACTATTATGTCCTTCGCATACTGCATAAAATGCTTCTTCTACACTTTCCTTTAAAATGATAATACAGTATTGTGAAATTTAAAAATTACAAGCTTCAGGCAAACAAAATACAGAAGTACATTGAAAAAGTGCGCTTTTTCTGACAGTCGCATGATTTTCGAAAAAATTCTCCTTACCTGACGAGCAAGGCGGCGTGTTGCAGCAGCCCCGTCAACTTATGCGCCCGCTCGGTCGGCGTCAGCTCGGGCCGGTAGTGCGTCGACGCCCTGTACCTGGCGCACAGGTAGAGCGCATAGGCGGGCGCCAGACGGAACGTCGGCTGACCAACGTCCAGATGCGTGATGACGCGCGCCAGGAACTGCTCCTGCGGCTCCTCGGGGAACTCCAGCACGGCAGGCAGGATGGGGTCGTGACCGCGGGGGTAACGATCGAGGCCACTTAACCTAAAAAATATGTATTTCTGGAGGTGAAACATTGAAACACAAGATAACTTTTCTGAAAAAAAAAAGGAAACACATCCTCACTTTTCTTATCTGTTTGCAAAGGAATCAAGAGATTGAAATAGTTTTTCACGATATTTTGGCATAGGAATCGTGTTTTTTGGGCTGTTCGTTAATTCAAGCAAAACATCACATTGTGCTGTTTTCCGGTAAATAGTGATAGTATTTTTAAAAACTAAAGAAACGCCCTTTTATAGATAGCCAAATCAGAAAGAAGTTGAAAATAAAATAATAAAAGTGTGCTGATAAATACACAACATAAACAATATTAGCATCTCCGTAATCAGTACATTCTATATAATGTGTACTTATCAACACACTTTCATTATTATATTCTCTACTTCTTTTTAGTTTGGCTATCTAGGAAAGGGTGTTTCTTTAGTTTTTCCAACTACTATATATTTAATCCATGATAGATTATGAATAGATTCATATAAGCAAGACACACCAAGTCATCTCCACAAATTTATTAACTGAATTATCAGTTATTTCGGAATATCAGGCGAGATGCGAGACAGAAGCAGGGCCGTAAAGAGTCACATGTCAATGAATAACAAAATTTTCACAAGAAATGTTTCAAAAACAACCAGATAAACTGAGGAAGGATTCAAGATAAGGCAAAGTACTAACCAAGAAGAGAATCCTAGTTAGAATTTGAGGGCGTTGAAAAATTTCTGGCAATCAAAATTTGTTTGTTCATTCAAGGATATAATGTTGTCTTCAATTGATTCATTAATTTCAAATATCTCTAATAAATTTAGAAGGGTGCCCTTATGGCAAATGTGTACAACTTCAAGGTCGTTATTTATATCGAAGTGATGATTACAATAATTGAGGATATGATTAGCAAATCAACTTATTGTATTGTATAAATCTCTGGGAGAATTTTTATAGCTGTCAATCAGTTTAACATGTTCATTAACACGAATTTGAATTCTCCTTCCACTCTGACCATATTGTGCCCAACAATCAGGGTGTGAACAAGAGATTTTATATACACCGGATCTATATTAGGAGGAATAATGTATTTGGTGTTGACTAACAAACTGGAAATTGTATCTGTGGTATAAAATGAAACGTTGATATAAATATCATCGTTAGAACGTTGTGACATTTTTTTAGATCGTATGGAACTTTACTCAGGAATGGAATGAAGCAAAAAAGATTTCTATTATTATTGAGTGGAATGAGACCTTGATTGATGAATTTAGTAGAATATTTGTTGAAGATTTTGTCAATGAGGTACAGAGGGTACCCATTGTTAACGGAAATCTGCTTGATAATATTCCTTCAGTATTGAAGTTGAAAGTAGTTAATGGTATATTGAATAATATCAATACTATATATTTTCCTTTTTTAATTTGACTAACTACAGAAGTGTGTTTTTTGTGTCTGCCATATTGTATCCGCCATTCTGACGAGAGAATCATAATCTCCGACTTCGAAAACTACCAGCAACTGATTTTGAATAGAATCTTAAGCTTTCAAATTTTGACGAGAGAATCATAATTGTCGACCTCGTTAAACCCCAGATACCAACTTTGAATAGAATCGGTTCATATAATTATTACAAAAATCGTCCACCATATTGGATCCACCATGTTGAATTTTCCAATTTTGATGAAATAATCATAATTTTCTACCCCGAAAATCCCCAAATACAAGTTTTAGCTAGAACCGGATCATATTTACATGTGCCCATCTTAACTTTTGATTCACTATCTACTGACATTCAATTGGAACATATACAAGGTGATCAGAATTCTGAAGTAGATAGTAAATCAAAAGTTGAGAAAGTTGGGAAATCTCAATTTTGAACACCCTATATCTCTGTAATCATTTCCGGTAGACATCAACTGTGATGCATTGATGGAAGCAGCTCTTCAGGGAGAACCTAAAAATGCAATGAAATACAGGGTGCTCCATTTGAAAATCGAGAGTTGATGCCTGATACGCTTCAAGATTTCAACTTTCGAATATGATTATTGCAGAAAAATTGTGTCCCCGCCAAATTGAAATCGACCTATCCGAGCGATTATCAATTTTTTTTTAACATCGGAGATTAGGGGGGTGACAAGTTTTAGCTGGGACACACTGTATACATACAGGTGAAGCTAATAAAAGGGTGTTAATAAAATAAATAGCGACAAAGCTGAAAACGAAGCGTGGCCAGCTATGACCTTACCTGTTCTCCGAGGCCGATCCCAAAGATCTGTTGTCTTCGCGGGTGCCACTGGCGGTCGAGATAGTTTCCACGTTTCCATCCAAATCGAAAGTAGTTTCGATGTTGTCTCTAGATTGATCGTTAGGACTCAATGGACGCGGAGAACGGCTGTAGGGGGTAGCGAAACAAAATAAAATGCAAATAATAATAAAATAAAGATGAGTAAGCATGGAGGTTGTGTTATAAACAAACATAAATGGACAGGTAGTTTCGGTTTTCGTCTACCAAATTTTTATAGGGTAAACAAGATTTGATGACTGATGATCCTTACTCTTTGTTCTTGAGAAAAAACTAGACTGTTTTTTCTGCATGAAAATATTGTAGGGCATGACCTACCAGAATCACTAGGACTATGTGCCGCCCAGTATCTTGGAAGATGATATGTGTTTTCGAATTTTCACAAAAGCTGTACGACAAATTTTTATCAAATTCTGACAAATCATACTTGTATCAAATCAAAGTTATTTTTTTTTTATATTTCCTGAATAACATATTTTGTATAGTTCCAGGAAACAAAAAGAAAACATCCTGTAGCTTCCACGAGCATGAATTGAAATATAATTTTACATCATATTTTGAATCACCATGTAAAAGCAGATTCTACAGCGTGAAATAATGGGATCATAACAATAAACTAGTGTTTACGACTATGACACACAAGATGTTTGGTAAATTACTATACAAATTGTTATTGTTTCAAGTTGATTCACATCACTATTCCATTTCAACTCATAACTGATCAAAGTGAAACTCCTAACAATGTAGTCTCCACAACTATCGTTAAGTAATCAGGATTTACTTAAGGGGCATGATTCAGACACTATGGTCCATTATCAGCTTCATAAAAAATAAACAATAGATAATAAAAACCGAGATATAAACTAACAATAATAATAATTGTAGAACTGTGTTTTGTAAGGTTGATGATGGTCCATAGTGTCTGAAACATATTTCTCGAGTAACTAGTGATAAATGTTGTGATAGTAGGAAGCATTAGAAACGATAAGATTTCCACAACATTCTTGATATCACGCTAATACAGAATCTAGCGTCTTCAAGTGATATACTTGTACATTAAAAATTAAAATTTGTTGAGAGTTTTCAACATTCACACCCATTTACTATGGATTTCCATCAAATAACGACAGTGTCAAAATAAAAAAAGAAACATGTTGCGGAGACGACATAATTGAAAGTTTTGTTTCGAGCATATCACTTCTTCTTCTCTTTGGGATTATTGGATTTCTGTCCCCTTTCGGTAACAATTTCTGTAGATCAGGTAATTAATTTTTTTTGCAATAATAAACTTGTTTATTCAATAATATTATCACTCGACTCGCCCTTCAAGACAACGATTGTCTATCACAATGTATGTACAATGTATGTACTTCTCATATCCAACAAATCCGTTGTTGATCCGGCCTGGGTACCGGCGTAGAGATACTGTAGGAAATTTGACTTCAAGTATGGCCCCCCTTATCCTATGAATCCGTCATCTTCCGGTCTCTATACCGGCGTAGAGATGAAAGGGCCTGATGTTTTTCACACACACTTATTAAACTTCACATTAAATATTGGATTTTAACTCAGATCAGATGATTAGAAAATGTTGGACTTGCAGACACATTGACCTGACTTTTGGCCATGTTTCTCCTACCGTGGCCAAAAGTCGAATGGACCATATCCCAACACTATGGGAAAAACATGGACTTCTACCTGCAAATGATTGAATCTTAGTAAAAAAAAAGTCCATAGTAGGTCAGGAGTGACACCAAGCCAATGAGGGTTTCGGGCTTATAACTATACACACATATGCCTGAGCCCACCCATCATCAGCCAATTGAATAGAGTTAACCTGATAACTGATTGGGTTTACTACAATATTTCATTCCATGATGCTAATACCACAGCACAAACTATACTGAATCACAAGAAAAAAGCGATTGCGACCGTTTTTTACTATTATACAACATCAAAGATGATTCGAACATTTTGCTGATTCACTGATAAAAATTTTGTATATACCGAATGTATCTATTGAGAATTCCCAAAAAATCTAGAGATATGAACATAATAAATCTGATGACATGTAAGGAAGAGCCTCCAAGGCAATGCCGACATGAAAATGACTTCGATTATAAGTCATTAATATATGAACACTGAGAACGTTACCATTGTGATGCAATGACATATTTCATAGTCAATTCTTTGTAAAACTGTTCGTTAAACTGGCTGAAGATGGAACTTGTTTAATCCCGAAACAACATCAAAAGTGTTGAGTAATTTCACCAAACTTCCACTGACAACGAATCCGGTATTCCATGCATGATACACAAATACATTGAATAAATAAAAATGGTGCTTGCTCCAACTGCAACGTGCAACCCAGAAAACAACTTTTTTATAATTATTTTACCTCCCGAAGGCTCCTAAGCCAATTCAATATGCAATATCTCTTCAATATTTCTCCCCACTGTAGACCTACCTCCTCTACCTGTCTCACTCACTCACCTTTCGTAAACCCTCGCCGAAACACCTTCATCTAGCGCTCCAAAGGCCGGCCTGCCACGATCCTCGTGCTGTGGATCCAAGAATCTGTAACACGCAAAATAGTTCACACTCAACAACAATTTTTATTCTATTTGTCAAAGTGAAATTTTATATTTTCCTTTGTGTTCAGAATGAACATTCCATAAGGTTGGAAGAGACTTTTTGTGGCCTTATTTTTTATATTGATTGATTTCAACCAAAATTAAATAAAAATTCAAGTCAAATGTGCGAACGGCAGCATTTCGCCAGAGAACAGATAAGTGGATTCATAATGATTGCAGATAGTTCAAATTCAAGTTCAGAGGGCCTACTCAATTTAAAAAAAATACTGGTACTTGAATAATTGAGAAAAACAAATATTTGAGAAGATACTTACAATGAATACTTATAAAACATTTAAATATTATCCTTGCAACTTCAAATATTGCTCTGATGCAAATTCGAAAGACACCATGCAAACAATGACTAAAATGATTCTGTAGTAATTTCAAATGCTACAATAACTTTTCGAATCTTCCACGATCTTTAAAACTTTCCGTAAGGTTCTAGAATCAATCTAGAAGGTCCAAAGATGTTCCAGAATATACCAAAAAACTTCCAGAACCTTCCAGGAAGTTCCAAAAACTTTTGGAACCTTCCATAATGTCCAAAAGAATGTTCAGAACCTTCCAAAATGTCCCAATACCTCCTAGAACGTTCCACGATGATATATAACATTCCATAATGTTCTAGAATCTTCTGTAAGGTTCAAAGATGGTCCAGAATAACCCAGAAAACTTCCAGAACCTTTCAGAATGTTCCAAAATCATGAACACCCTTCCATAACGTCCAACCAAAAAATGTTCAGATCCTCCCAAAATGCCCCAAAACCTCCTAGGATGTTACACGAGCATATAAAACATTCCATAATGTTCTAGAATCGTCCATAAGGTTCAGAGATGATCCAGAATATCCCAAAACACTTCCAGAACCTTTCAGAATGTTTCAAAATCATTTGGATCCTTCCATAAAGCCCAAAAAATGTTCAGATCCTCCCAAAATACCCCAAAACCTCCTACAATGTTCCTTTATGTTCTGTAATCTTCCATGATGTTCTAGAATATTCAATAATGTTCTAGAATCTTTCAAAAAGTTGCAAAACGTTCTATAAAACATTCCATAATATTCTTGAATCACCCATAATGTTCTGGAATATTCCATAATGTTCTTTAATATTCCATAATGTTCTTGAATCACCCATAATGTTCTGGAATATTCCATAATGTTCTGGAACATTCAATAATGTTCTAGAATCTTCCAAAAAGTTGCAAGAAAGCCCCAAAAAACTCATAGAACCCCCACATATTGTTCCAAATTCTCCTAGAACCATCCAGAACATTCTCGACCATCCTACAATATTCACCTGTAGGCGTTGCTGTGCTGGCCGAACTTGACGACGCTGCCGTGCCTGAGCGGCGTCGTCTGGTGGATGCGCCTGCCGTCGACGTAGGTGTGCGCGTCGGCGTGGCACGGCGTCAGCGTGGTGGCGCCGTCGGAAGCGGCGCCTGACGCAATGACGCAATGGCGCGGCTGGATGTGCGGGCCGTACAGTTGCAGGGCGATGCCATTGGCCGAACCGACCTGGAACACAATATTACAACTATTTAGTAGAATATTTTTTTCTGCAACCGACACAAAAGTCGTCCATTTTGATACCAAAATCAGCTTTTAAATTGACGTTCCTATTACTGTCAAAAAATAGGTATGATGCTAGGCAACATATTTAGTTCCTAGGAGCTTAAGTTGAACTTTAGCTCCATGGAACTAAAGTTGAACTTTAGCTCCTGGGAACTAAAATGGATGTACTAGAGGTCATCAAGAATAATAACATTGTTAGGGTTGATTATTTGGGTTGGGACGCATCCCTGATTTGTTTCCGATTTCAACAGATTTGGTATTTCATACTTATGCTGGAGATCAAGGGTATAGTTGAGTATTTTTGTTATGATCAGGAAAGCTTTCAAGATTCACATAAATGCTTGATATGTATTTCATTCGTGTTTCTCGGGATGGATAACTTGTTTTTGAATAATCACGGCAAGCAATAGTTTTTTTGTCTTGTTTACCTTCATTTGATCATCAAGTCTAACACAGTGTAGTATGGAGAGGAATAAATTATCGCTATTATTATTATTGTTTGTAATGCTCAATAACCTAACATTTTCCACGTCTTGTTCCTATACCTGGCACTGGCGCGGTATTTGCCATTATAAGAGCACCTGGTCCATACACAAATGGGTCACTCTGTAGTTGTATTTATATCGAAACTACAATTCGAACATTCTTGAAAATTGAATGAACCTGATCTGTTAATGCAGGTAGAATATTCTCACCATACGGATTATTTGTTGCATTGCATACATATGGCACGGCATTGGTGATTACTTCACATATTTATTTTAGTTAATTCTTTCGGTTGCAGAAAAAATAGCATGTTTCATTCGGATCAAAAGTGACTTTGTTTGATTCGCAAAATATCAAACAAAGTGTCACTTTTGATGTTAATGAAACAATCTACTATTTTTCTTTATTTTGCATCTCTAATGAAGTCATTATGACACCCAAATGCGTATCGAAACAGCTTCCATTAACAAACGTACTCTCGCCAGTCATTCGATTGATATAGCATGCTGCCACGCTGCGGAAAATCTCAAGGTTATCAGAAGGTTATGAGCATAAGGTATTATGTAAGAAAAATATCGTTTCTGCATGTAAAAGGAGACTACTTTTGACACCCCGGCCTAAATGACCCTTTTTCCTGAAAAGTATATTTTTTCGAAAAATAACTTGGGTGAAAACAGAAGGTTGTAAGTATGAGGAAGGAAAATATCTTTACTGCATGAAAAAGGTGACTTCTTTCAACCGAACTCGTCCTAAATGATTGTTTTTTCGAGGATATTTTCGAAAAATTACTTGTAAAAGAAGAGAAAAAAATTGATGCCTCGCAGGGATTTGAACGAGAGCCACCGCCGTGGAATTCAGACCACTGAGCTATCGAGCTACTCAAAAGTTCTGTGTATGAAGAAAGAAGAAACATCTAGTGTTGGCTTGTTTATCACAACAAGCAGCACAGCAGCATGCTGCTAATCGAATAACTTGCGAGAGACATTTATTTTTATTAAGACACGCTGAATTTATTGTTTCAAAGTTGGTAATGGTAACGTCAACGTCAAACTGTCAGACACACTAGAGACAGAACGCAATAAATAACTATAACATTAAAGGTATCTTGAGCATTTATTACATGCCCATTAGTCTGATTATCCAAGTTATTGTGTGTGCATTGCGACTGTGAGGTAGAGGCATCAGAATGTGTTGTAGAAGTTGAAGGCTAAGAAGAAAACAAATGAGTTAGCTACCTCAATTTTTCTCTTCACAGAGCTTATAATGTATCAATGTGTGACTTTCCACAACTGCCTCTATTTGCTAAATGGGACACACTAGAACGCCGAAAACAATGTCCAGTAAAAATTTCAGGATTTAGTAATTTACGATATTCTGCAATGATTCTTGGCATTTTTCCAATTGTGTTGATTCTATTTATGCAGTAACTATTGCGGTATATAGGTCAATAAGAAGCGTTAACATTTACATATTGTGGTAGTATAGGTCACCAGTTTGACACCATACTTGGAAATTGTGAAATTCTCGTTCATAAGCTGGACGAGGTTTCTTGGGCAAAAAATCATTTATAGTCGTTTGGACATATTTCCTCAGTTCAGGAAGGGTGCAACTTGAGTTTTCCTCGCTAGTCATTCTCAAAATAGGAAATTCAGAATTTTTATAGAATAGAAATTTAACCAGTAGTAGTTACTCGAATATTTCAACGTCTTTATGTTACACCCTGTATATCCAGTTTGAAAATAAAAGACTTCTCGTTGAAAAGTATACTTTACGTACAAAATTCGTAGTCAAAGAATTCAGCTCAAGGCTTTCAAATGCTCATCCTTGGACAGTTTATTGATAATGATGACGTCACAAAGACAGGTAAAAAAACCTCATGGTACAGCGCGACTCACCAAAGTCATTTCGAATAATCCACTAATATATCGCCAAACCACCCACTACAAAAAAAAAATACGAGCACCAACACAACATCGACCGTGACATCGAGTTAATGCCCCAATGATAGTTCACTGTCCCGTCGACAAGCTTTCTGCCATTATTTAGTGTTCACTGTTGGGTATTATTTCCCAAAAGTATGTCTGCATGCGCCTACAACATACGATACACGTCGTGCGTCAAACAATGAACACAAATATTCCCACGTGCGTTTCGTAAATCGACGTGCCACCACCATGCACCATGGATTAGCATTATTTGTAAACTGGGCCCAACATAAGGTCTTTAGATTCCAGCTCGAAGAGTCATGATGTATAAACATCCAATCTTTGACATATTGAAATCCGCAGTATCGAGGAAAAATCCCCACACTTGGCAACACTCGGCACCTGTTGAATGCAACCTGTTGATCCGGCAGAAAATTGAACGCTTCATAGCTCGACCAGTCCACTTTTTTCCACAAACCAGTAGAGTCGAGCGAGACCAGAGAATGCTCGTCAAGATAAGAATAAACTCTTTACACTGTTTGAATTTTTCAAGAAAATGTTTACTTGCACCAAAAAAATACTTTGTAAACTGTGATCAATAACAGGTCTCTAGATTTAGACTCGAAAGTTAATGTTTCGCAAACATGTCACCTTTGGCATATTGAAATCCGCAGTATCGCGGAAAATCCCCACACTTGGCAACACTCGGTACCTGTTGAATTCAACCTGTTGATCCGACAGATAATTGAACGGTTGAACCATGAAAGAGAAGAAGAAAAAACCAGTAGAGTCGAGCGAGAGCAGTGAAGGCTCGTCAAGATAAGAATAAACCTTTTACTGTTTGAATTGTTCAATAAAATGTCAACTTGCACCAAGAAAATACTATGCACACCTTGATCAATAACAGGTCTCTAGATTTCGGCTCGAAAATTAATTCTGTACAAACATATCACCTTTGGTATTGAAATCCGCAGTATCGCGGAAAATCCCCACACTTGGCAACACTCGGCACCTGTTGAATGCAACCTGTTGATCCGACAGGAAATTGAACGCTTTATTCGCGGGAATCAATGTTACCAGGTGGGCTCAGTTTCCATCGTTTCATGTCAAAGTCACGTCAAAACTGAGGGAAAACAAACTCAATCCTTACTCAATCCCATTAGTGCCATTAGCTTGTGTACTGTGTACTGATAATAGTGATAACACTTTATGTTATTGACAAGTTTGACAACTACAGCTACAGCAAGATGTATGCGATGTAGTCTATGCACTTAATCCATAGACAATAGTTTGTTTTCCCCCAGTTTGAAGTTCGTATTATGTAACCTAGATGGCGCCCACTTCGTGAATCTCGCGAATAGCTCGACAAAGTCCACGTTTTTCGGCCTTGAAGTCGAACCATGAATGAGTAGAAGAAAGAACCAGTAGAGTCGAGCGAGTCCAGTGCAGGCTCGTCAAGATAAGAATAAACCTTTTACTGTTTGAATTGTTCAATAAAATGCCTACTTGCACCAGGAAAATACTTTGTAAGCCATGATCAATAACAGGTCTCTAGATTTCGGCTAGAAAATTCATGCTGTATAAACATGTCATCCATGACATATTGTCGCAACTCAGATGGTTCTAGTAGGTTATAGGCAATACCAATCAGACGAACTAGACAAGCCCAGTCAGCACATCCTTTCGTTGTCAACCTCGAAAGATGTCGAACAGCACTTTATCAAGACTCCTTCATCCATAGAACGGCTAGGCTCTGGAATTCATTGCCTGTGGAAGTATTCCCAACAACATATAATCTCCAAAAATTCAAAAAAAAATCCAATTCCTACCTCCTGTCCCAATCCTCCCTAGGAACGCACGATGTTCTTTGAACATTATAGGGATCCTCTTTCGTGCGCTCCAATCGATAAAAAAAAAAATTATGAAGAACAAACGACGCCTTCACCACGTGTCGCAACTCAGACGTTGACCCTCCTATAGGTCGTAACTTAGCTAGTCGCTTGGCTTTTTGACGAGAAGTTTTAATCATTTCACCACCGAACCACATTCATCTCATAAAGAGTCAAGACAGTTTTCGTATAAAATTTGACATTTATTGATTAAATGTAAAAATCGTAGATAAATGCTTGACACATGGCAGGTTACCAGGCTTATCTAGGTATTATTTTTATTGAAGAAGAAATACAAACAGGACGTCGAGGCCCTAATTACACGGTAAGCTTTTTTTTTTTTGCAAATTTTAAAGGAACTGACGTCTATGAACTCCGCTGACCTGATCGAAACTACAATGTATTGGATGTTATAATTCGCAAAAGTTAGTTATCATAAATTAAAATGAACATGAGTTTGAGTTATGTTAATTCATAGGCATTTGTACTTCTTCTTGAAATCCGCAGATTGGCGGAAAATCCTCAGACCTGGCAACCCTCGGCACCTGTTGAATGGAACCTGTTGATCGGACAGCAGATTAAACGCTTGACATCTCGACCAGTCGACTTTAAAGTCGGATTAACAGATGGATGAAAAAAAGAAAGAACCAAGTGCATTGCGAGTCGAGGGAGACCAGTGAAGGCTCGTCAAGATACGAATAAACCCTTTGGTGCTGTACATATTTTGGAAAAATAATAACAACTGTATAATAATCGACAATCGGCATCAGCCATCAAACTTCAAACGGTTCATTCATAAAGATTGCTATTTTTTTTCTGTTTTCTCAATAAATATATGAACTTTTCTGAGAACATTATTGAGAGAATGAATGTCCCCTGATATGAATCCGATTGACCATCTATGGAGTAGAATGCAATGAAAGATGAGAAAGATAGAGTAGAATTGAAAATTTGGATAAATTGGTGAATGCAATTATGAGAAAGTGGGAACGTAATCCCTATATCGTTTTCAAGACCTTGATAAAAAGCATGTCTATAGTGATATTCTTTCATTCTGAACTGACACATTTCCCTTGAAAGAACGATTCAGTTCAGTTCTAGTGAAATATTTCAGTTCGTTCAGATTGAAAGAATATTACTTAATAGAGCTTAACCTCTCCTACGGTCAAGACAAGGCCAAATACAGCCAATTATAAGTAGATTGTTTCATTAGGAACAAAAGTGATACTTTGTTTGACAAGCGTATTTTGCATTTGCGAGGCGGAGCGTCTACCGAAGCCGAGCGAAAGCAGAAGTGGCACGGGCAACAGTGATATGCCTAAGTTCCCAGAAATATAAAAAAAGGAGAATAAAACAAACTTCATTGTCAACCTAACCTCCTGACGTTAATATCGGCTGTCACCTTCATCATCAAATCCTTGTTTCATCTAGACAAGATGCGAATATTCAAAGATAATCCTCAAATTATCTGATTCTTTACTTGTGTGTTGTGTTTGTGACTTTATTCACTCGCATAGCCTAGTCAGCTTTTCCAGAGGGTTTTCAACTCCATTATCTATACCAATTCAAATTCGTTCACATAAATTCTCATATCATTTTTCGAGTTCTTGAATTTTGAAGAATATTAGAAAAAAAATTTTTTCTCTTACGATATTCCTATCAAGATTTCAATCCGATTTTTGTGTTTTTGTCCATTTCGTGAGTTTTTCTTCCATAAAAAAAATTACTTTTCAACAAATGAAATCACTGAAACATATTATATGGGAAGAAATGGTTCGTCTGATAATAACTAATTCAGAGTTGTATTTGCAAATACGCGTTTATTGTTTATGTTTCATTGATATATACAATATATGTTTGAGAAATTCGACTGCTTGGTATGTGTGAGGAAAACCTGAACAACTATTCATTGTTTTTTGTTGAATTAGATAATTTATTATGAAAATTAACAAACAACTTCATATAGGAGACATAAGGAAGTGTTCTTCCCTTTCGGATAGTATTCGTCTCTTTTCAACACATTCAATGAAAAAATATAAGTGATGTCTACAGCCACCGCAATGTACTCATTCCACAAATATATTGCTCAGTTTGTTGATGCAGATGAATGTCCTGCTGCAATATTTTGCGATCTAAGTAAGGCCTTCGATTGTGTGAACCATGGAAAACTAATGAACATATTAGAACATTTTGGCATTAGAGGAGTACCACTAAGCTGGATTTCATCTTTTCTTACGAACAGAAAACAATTTGTCTCGCTGCAGTTTGAAGAAGGAAATCGTATTAAAACTATACGTTCGGTTGGTAGGGACATCGAAATGGGAGTTCCTCAAGGATCCATCTTAGGTCCTATTCTCTTCATTTTATATGTGAACCATTTGGATTCCATTATTGGAACAGAAAATTACACTGCATATGCAGACGACTTTTCGTTAGTACTTTCAGCTAGAGATACTGAAACACTGAAATCAATATGCACTGAAACAATTCGGAAAGTATCATCTTTCTTCAACTCAAGGGACTTATTTTTCAATATTCAGAAAACACAAATGTTACGAATTCATTGTCGTCAGAAAAATATTGATGACCTAGAAGTTAATCTAGATGAATACACTTTTTGCAACACTCATAGCGATGTAAAGTTTTTAGGAATTACTTTAGATGAAAACCTCTCCTGGAAATCACATTGCCAACAATTATCTTCAAAATTGAATTCTTTAAAATTTCTCTTCATCAATTTACGAACCGTTCTGGAAGTGGATCAGCTGATGAATGTGTACTACGCTCAAGTTGAATCGAGGCTAAGGTATGGTGTTTGTCTCTGGGGAGACTCACCTGGTTGGAAAGAGGTTTTCATCAGCCAAAAGCGTATATTGAGATGTATCGCTAAAATTCCAAATAGAGAATCGTGTAGAACGGCTTTTAAAACGTTCAAAGTATTGACGCTTCCCTGTCTCTTCATTTTCGAAATGTGTGTTTTTGTTTTTAAAAATAAAAATACTTTCAAACGAAATTGTGATGTTCATGGGTATGAAACAAGGAAAATGGACAATTTTTATGTCCCCTTTGCCAAAAAGAAAGTTAAATCTGAAACTCCTGATCATCTTGGTCTCAAAATGTTTAACTATCTTCCAGAAAGAATTAAAAATATTGATAGACTATCTTTATTCAAATTAGAACTGAAATGTTTTCTATTGGAAGAATGTTTCTATAGTAGGAAGGATTTTATAGATATTTAAATTCTGTGTGAAATGTGTTAGTTTAGTGTTTCGTAGTTTATACATTACTTTTTACTCTTATTATATTTACCATTACATGTATTTTATTATTACTATTTTATTTCTTGTACTTATCTCATTTTACTATAATTATTTTATATTTACTGACTGACAATTCCAACACATGTATATACCATGTCGAAAAATGGAAATAAAGATTGATTGATTGATTGATTGATTGATATTGAGGGGCAATGTTGGGATTGTTGGGCATTGAAGGGCAATGTTGAGCAAAACGGGGCATTGTCGGGTATTATCAGGCATTGTTGAGTGAGAAAAGAGGCATTGCGGGGCAGTTTCGGTAGATTGGGGCATTCATTGTCCCCTAGTGTACAAAAAATGGCGAAGTACATACCCACTCGGGGTTAGTACTTCCAAATAATGAAATAAAATGTTTCACTGAAACAGGTCCATTATACAGGGTGAATGCTGATCCTTAAGGGCGATAATCCTTGGATGATTTCAAATATAAAAGTTCATATCAACATATGTCCTAAACTTCTTAGTTATTGAGCTACAGGGTGATGAAATTTCAAGAAAAAAATGAGTTTTTCATCATAATTCTTTATCACTCTTAGATATTGTTATGATATTTTGTATACACCTTTTCATTATTGAGGAGCATTTTTTAACGTGAAAGATATTTAAAAATTCTCACCAGTGGCGTCCGTACGGGGTTTGAACTGACAATTTTTGAAGAAAAAAATAGTACGCCACTCATTTTCCTGAGAACCAGATTTTTTTTTCAATTCTTATTCATTTTGGAGCAAATTTGGTTCCTAGGCTTACTTTCATACAACGTACCGTTTTCGCGTAAAAAAATAAAAACCAAAGAATTTTGTTCCTCCACTTCTTGGATATTGTTTTTGGTAATTCAGTAGACACCCACTATAAGTGGAAACACATTTCGTTTTGGGACGAAATTCAAACTTTTACTTTTACCAGTGATGTCCTCGTAGACCTGATATTGAATGTTTTGTTTAAAAAAACGCTGTACGCTTCTGATTTCAACACCCTATAGCTCAAAAACTAAGAGGTTCAGGACATATGTTGATATGAACTTCTCTCCTTAAAATCATCCAAGGATCATCGCCCTTTAGGATCAGCATTCAATTATGAAACGCCCTGTATATAGGGTAGTGTTTTTCGGTGCTACTTCTTGAAAATTAGTATGAAACGTTCAGCGCTCAATTCTTCCACCGGTATTTAACGCATTTGATCTTCAAAATGGCTCCACTGAGAACGCGAAAGGATAAAAAAAATCATCAAGTCCAATTATTTTCAACATGTTTATCATGACACAAACTAAAATTGTTAAAGAAAAAAAGTCGCGTGCAGCCACTGTTTCAACTAACTAATTATTTCCATCGCTCTAATTGAATGATGATCGAGACTAAAGGGAGAGGTTCGACCACTTACCATTTGAACATTTGAATAACTAGATCGTTTGTTAGAGGTCTAAGTGTACCTAAGGGCCTTGACCCGTGGGAAAAACTCTCCCACCTATACAGTGTGTCCATTTAGTGCGTAATTCTTCGATATCTCGAAATCTATTATCACAAGAGGAAAACTTTGGAGAAAAAAATTTATCAGTTACTAAAGTTGCTTATTTCGAAAATATTTCCAACAATACTGGGTGTTTTATAAGAGCGGGGCAACTCGAAGACGAGTTTTTTCAAATGGAACACCCAGTATTGTTCATTCGAAATTTATTCCGCTTAAGTTCAGCTCTACATCGCTGTAAAAAAAATTCAATTTGGTTGCGGCGTTGCCAAGTTATAATTGATAATCCCATTTTTACTACTATTGAAGGGTCATGTTCAATTGGGTATGGTATATTTATTTATTGATATTTCGGAAATATTTTTGGCATACAGTAGTAGCAAAGTATCACTTATACCAATCCAGTAATCTTGCGAAATAATTCTCTACAGGGTGCTAAAATTTACATTCTGAATGTTGTAAGATTCAGACGACGATCATGCGAATTTTTCAAATGGAACACCCTGTATTTTTCATCACAGATTCATTCCGACATCATTCGCCTTTTAATCGCATAAGAAAAAATCAGAATCGGTTGCGGCGTTTTCAAGTTATATGTAATTTCCTTATATTTACTACTATTTCGGGGTAATTTGTACGTCATGATGGTTCCAATTTGATTTGAGTGTGGGAATATTGCTTGCCACATGACATTCGAGGTTCTACATAGATCATTCAGGTATTTTTGTGATATGTGCATCGTCCAAATTTGAAATATTCCGTAATCTTGTTACTTATGATTCAAATAATATGTGAAACAAACAAACATGCCAAAAGCAACGTCTGTCTTTGAAACAACTTCTACAATACAAACAATGAAGATGCGGATTGTGAAAATTTGGAAATTTTTTTGAAATTTAGGCTATTTTTACGTCGTTATTCCCACAATCCAAATCCCCATTTAACTTGAAAAGGTAAACATAATGATACAAACAATATGTCTCTACCACGCGGCTTTTGGGAGGGAATTCCACAAAATGTCGAGTCAATCCAAAATATATTTGATTGTGGCGATGTTTGACAGGTCATTACACAAATATTTCGAGAATTCAAACTTGGAGAGCCTGTAAATGTTCCTTTTGTAAAAAAATATATGAATAGTCAATGAACAAATTTGATTATACCGTAGCAACGCAATATTTCCACAATACAAATAAATGAACGAACTATGACGTACAAGTTACCCCGAAATAGTAGTAAAAATAAGGAAATTTTCCATAACTTGACAACGCCGCAACCGATTCCGATTTTGTTTCCAGCGATAAAAAGGCGAAAGATGTCGGATTGAATTTTTGAATAAAAATACAGGGTGTTCCATTTGAAAAATTCGGATGAATGTCATCTGAATCTTGCAAAATTCTAAATGCAAAATTGAGCACCCTGTTGTAGAACATGTCGCAAAATTACTGGATTGGTATACCTGGGACCTTGCTTCTACCGTATACCAAAAATATTTTCAAAATCTGAATAAATGAATATACCATGCCCAATTCAACATGACTCTTCAATAATGGTAAAAATAGATTTATCAATTTTAACTTGGCAACGCCGCAACCGATTTCAATTTTTTTACAGCGATCTGAAGGTGAACCTTGACGGAATTAATTCCGAATGAACAATACTGGGTGTTCCATTTAAAAAAACTCTTCTTCGAGATGCCCTGCTTTTATAAAACACCCAGTAATGTTGAAAATAATGTTGAAATGAGCAACTTTAGTAAGTGAAAAAGTTTTTCCTTCAAAGTTTTTCTCTATAGGTTATGGCTTTCGAGATATCGAAGAATTACGCACTAAATGGACACACTGTATAATAGCAGATCGACAGGAGGATGAAAAGACACCTGAACGTTTTGTTTTGGTGCCCAGTCAATCGAAAATAACGCATCGCGTTTTTATACATTATACAAAGGAATAGGGTGAGGTCGACACAGCAAAAGAACTTGGAAAATAGCAATATGAAGACTCATTGGTTCACAATGATCCACAATACCCCAGCACTGAGAGAAAAAAGACAGATTAGCTTGAAATTTCTATCATTTACCAATATTAGGTATTATTAGACCATCCGAGACCTAGTTAAAATAATTCAGGTGATTACGATCTGAACCCTAAATCAATAGCAAGTTGTAATATCTATTACTCCATTATACTCAATTACCTCTAACATAGTTGATCTGTTGTAATTATATAGGACATTGGAATTACTAGCATTCTGAGAAGTTTTCAAATCATATATTTTTTCTACTCAATCACGGATTGACAATCTGTGATTTATTCAAAATATCGTTACACGTTACCATTTTTTTTAATGTTCTGGTTCCCACGAAAAGGGATATCCTGTAATGTTCAGAGAACATCGTGAGAACCAAGGGAAATAAGGTAGGAATTGGTGTTCTTCTCAAATTTCTGGAGGTTATATGCCATATATATTTTGCATTTTGCCAAAACATGAATATAAACTTGCAATCTTTAACTAACACGCTTTCTTGCAAAATTATCGGTAATTTTTATGCACTTGTGCAATTATAATCGAAAATGTTCGACCAGAGTTATTGAGAAATTCTAAAATAAGATGTTCCTCTTCAATACCCTGTATATCTCCTGAACCAGCACCATTTTTATAAGGTATGCTGCACTAAATCTTCATATTTTGTTGTTGACTATCTGTACTTCAGATATTGCCGATTTTTAATGAATCATCCTGTATAAATATGATGTTTCAAACTGCTGATCAAACAATGAACCACAACAAGCAATGAATTTAACATTTTCGCGATAATTCTGAAAAGGAACTACTTCAGGAGTTGGATTAGGTACTGAAACTGAGATACTTGAACAGTTTCATAATAGAAAATCATGAAGAATCCAAATCGGAGGATATTTTATTTAGGACCGTCTGTAAGAATTCATTTTTTTCCTTGAACGAAACGCCTAGTATAAAAATTACATGGGTACCTAATTCTAAGGGAAACTGACTATTTCGATAACCAAAACGAAACTCTCAAAGACGTGATGGTACTGTTTACATTAACAAAATTAAGATAAAATGCGGGTATCGAATGTCCCAGCATCTTGGGAGAAATTGTGTTCTCATTTTTATATAGTTCTATGCCGGGTATGTTCAATGATATCTGCTCTTTCTCTTGAAATTATTGCTTACTTAGTGATAGTGATTTACTGACTTATAGTTATTGTGACTTTGGTGGTTGTGAACTATCGTTACACGAATCTGGTGAGTCTACTCTCGGGCAAAATAATTTACCTATGCACTTGCATTTTATTTGATAATCATTTAATTGTGAATATTTTACTGGTACCAATGAGGTATATATGTATTTAGACGTATGTATTTTATACGCTGTCGTTCAGTGTCGCACCCATATTCCTGTCGTTCGGAATATTATTCCTGTCGTTCGGAATATTTGGCATTGTCGTTCATGCCCACATACTGTCGTTCAGTCTTTTGTAATTGTAATCATTAAAAATCACTAACATTTATTTTCTTGATAATTACAATAGCAGAAAATCAATGGATAAAGATCAAATGTTCACACAATAGGTCAGTTTGATTCATTAATTTGTTCAGGCAAATTCTTTTGCTCAAGAAATGGTTTTTCTTTAATTTGCAGGTAGATATCAAAAGATTCAACCAAAGACGGCCAACCTAGTTATAATCAGATGATTTCAATGATCGCTCAATTGATGTAAGTAGTTGATGAGTTCTTTGATTATTTTCATTTTATTCACAAAGAGGCTTCATTAATTATGATGAGGTCCTCACACGTCGAAAATTTTGAAAACCGTGAGTATCTATACTGAGATCATAAGTTGTGGTTTCCTGATAGCTAGAGCAGTGAACTGGTGGGTCGCGACCCCCTTGGGGGTCGCGTTGTACATATAGGGGGTCGCCATTAGGCCCAAAAACGACCAGTGCAAGTTTCAACAACATTGCAATATGTATAGGTAAATGTTTCTACATTATACCTACAAGGTGTTTTCAATTATTCAATGCATTTTTTTTAGCGCGATGAAGGGAAGAAAAAGAAAATAATCCGAGGAGTATTTGAATCGCGGGGGATCTAAAAGAGGAAATTGATTATCACCTTTAATCCCTTGAAAATGAAATTCAACGTTATTTTCCCGAGCTGTCTGACCAAGAAGCTGCAGTAGTGAGGAACCCATTCCATGACTCGTTAGATATTGCCGACGTTCCTGATGAATTGCAAGATGAATTTTTAGATTTTAAAAATGATTCCACAGCACGTGCCCTATTCCAGGATGTCGCTCTGCTTTCTTTGCGGGTACTAGTCATATACGTATTAATAATCAATACGCATAATCTCTATCTGTTTCCATAGCGAAACATGAAGCCGATTTTTGAAGACAAATGACTATCCATAAGGAAGAGTGAGATACGATCAGACACATACTGCTTTGATTGAAAGGCTAGTAAACGTCATTGTCCACCGAAACGCATGTCTTTGATGACTACGTATCATGCCACCAAATCCTTATGGATATTCATTTGTTTCATGTTTTTGGCTTCATCCTGGTACCCGTTATGATCCGTATTGTTTATTAATACGTATATGGCACTAGTACCATTTGCTTCGACCTACCTTTTCGAAAGTGGTTTTTCAACTCTTTTGCAAATCAAACCAAAGGCGAGAAATAAACTAGATGTTCAAGATGACATAAGACTGGCTTTGACACGGACTGAACCGAGAATTTTGAAACTTGTTATGCAGATGCAAGCTCATCAGTCATCCCATTAACATTATACCAAATAAATAATATGAATGCTATCAAATTATTTTTTTTTTATATTAAATTGGGGGTCGCGACCTTTTAAGCAAATCCAAAAGGGGTCATGACTGGAAAAAGGTTGGGAACCACTGAGCTAGAGTATTATCCATGATTTACCGGACACCCTATATAAAATATTTGAAATTAATCGCAGATTATCCCACAACCTACTAGAATATAAACAATTCACTGTGTGTGTGTATATATTATCATTATGATATCGACACATCAAAGCAGATCCATGAAAACAACGAGGAGGTTTATTCGTCGTCCCCTTCAGATCGAGTGTGCCGATTGACACGAGTGCCATTCATGGCGATAAAGGAAGTGGAAAAGAGGCGCGACGTTTTCATCTGTTTTTCTAATGCTCGCCAATCAAAGACCCTTCTGTTTCCACAGCCGGGAAAAAATATCCTTTCTCCTTGGTTCTACCACAGTGGCGACTGTTTATTAAAATCATGTGACAAACACTATAGTCGAATTTACGTCACATACCAATTATTATATGTAAATCTTTCTATGTATAAATATTTAACCCTCACTTGGTATCGTGGGGGTATTTCCGACAATAGGCGAGTCGACTATTTTTTTCTCATTCCTTGAATAGAATCATCACTCAAATACCTTTTACTATCATATTTTTTAAGGATTTTTCGGGCGATTTTCAGGAGGTAAAATCATCAATGATGCCAAGGTAATTCTCAAACGGCAAGAAATTTACCGCCAGCAAAAAATAACGCCACGATTTCATAAGTAGGGACAGACTGTTGGATTCTGTCCAAAAAAGGGCAATTCGTCTCGTGGGTGATACGTATACGTCGAATTTGGTGAGGTCAGCTTTTATGCTGTTTCGTTATTGGTCAGATAATCTTCCATTTACACTCATAAAGCAAGGTTGTCAAGTCACCAATTTTAATCAAGTTATCAAAAAGATATTAGAGTCCTGTCGTTGAATAAAACATAATAGAAGGAACCCATTTTAGTTCATTCTTGCTTGACTTTCTAGAGCAACCAACATGACCAAATTTTTCTTATTCTTCATAACAATATATCATGAAAATGTTGGAGACTCCGCAATGTTGTGCTGAATGCTGAGAACTGACAAGTCTTCAAGTCGTGTACCATGTTGCCACGTTCACCGATTAATATGAATATCATATATACAAATTTATCATAAACAATAAGCCACAAATCAGAAGGAACCATTTTGAGACAGCTGCATTTTTATTGCTATTAGGAATATTACCAATACTCAATTGAGAATTATTGAATAACTAATATTTCTGCATTCCAACACATGGCAACTGTGCTATATTCTTTTTTTCAGGGTGGCCAGGTAGCCGTGCGGACAGAGTGTCTATATTCTAATCCGCATTCGCTTGCCGGTCGTGGGTTCGAGTCCCGTCGACTGCAGAAATTTTTCTGATGGCCAAGAAAGTGTTTGGGATCACACGTTAAAAGGTAAGGCCCCCGTCATTCCTTGCTCGCACAAGACTCTCGAAGACTTCTGAAGGTTGCTCGTAAGGGGGCAACCGAATGACGGATAGAACAATTTTAGAACAATTTTTTTATGTTCTGGTTACCACGAAAAGGGATATCCTGTAATGTTCAGAGAACATCTTCAGAATCAAGGAAAATAAGGTAGGAATTGGTGTTCTTCTTACAATAAGTAGTTTTTAAACACAGACGGAGGGTTGAATAGATGTTTAATCAGCAGCGAAAAATATAACGTCTTACACTTATCGTAAGATATAACAACTGATTAACGTTGACTACACTAACAAATTTCATTTGTTCCAATTTCAGATTTTTCTCACATCGACAAAATAGACATACAGAGTCATGAAATATAGAAAACCAATATTCAATAGTTCTTCTAAAATTTATGGAGGTTATATGCCTCGAGGAACCCCTCCCTTAGCAATATGTTCCAGAGCCCAGCTGTTCGTTGGATGAACGAGTCTTTGGAAAGAGATGTTCTGCACGTCTCCAAAGTGACCACGAAGGGGTGCAAAGCCTCAACTCGACGGGTTAATCTCGCGGGGACTGCCAAGGAAGGAACAATTATTGATATTTCAGGAGAGCATGGTCCATGAAAATATTTATAAAATAGAGCCAGATCGCCAAATTTTCTACGGTGTTCCAGAGAAGTGAGTGAGTTTGTGACCGAGGCATTACCCACGAGACGAACTGTTCTTTTTTGGACAGAATCCAACAGTTTCAGGGTATGTTTGGGTGCTGCACTCCAAATATGGGAAAAATATTCCAGGACAGGTCGGGTCTGTGCCTTCTAGATTATAAGCAGCTGACTGGAAGTGAAATAGCTCCTGGCCGGAAACAGAAAACCAAGTTTTTGGGATGCACTTTTAGCAATTGATCTCACGTGATTTTCCCAAGAAAGGTAATTGCTGATAGTAATACCAAGCATCGAAATGGATGTCTTCAAAGGTATAGTTCCTCCTGACAAGCTTATGTTGGGCACAGTGAGATTGGCTTTTCTAGAGAAAAGGCATGCTTGTGTTTTGTTTGCATTGAAATCTACCAAGTTATTGGATCCCCATTCGAGAATTGTTGTCAAGTCCATATTTAGCTGTCAACATTTCTCCCTCGTTCGTTTCTGATTTGCCTGGCTGGTATTGGAGCCCTGGAAGAGAAGGTGGTATGGAGGGTACTATCATCCGCGAAGCTGTGTACTGGACATGGAGTTGCTTCCAACAAATCGTTGATATGGAATAGAAATAGTGTTGGTGCTAGAATTGATCCTTGCGGAACACCAGCATTTATGATAAGAGGGTCAGATGAAACTCCGTCGATCACTACATGGAGGGACCTGTTTGAGAGAAAACTAGCTAGCAGAGAACAAAGCCGGGGAGGCAAGCCATAAGATGGAAGCTTGGCGAGGAGTCCGTGGTGCCAGATTCGATCGAATGCCTCGGAGATATCAAGTGCCTCGGCTAAGGTTTCACCATATTCTTCAATAGATTGCTGCCATATATGTGAGACGTAAGCGAGCAGGACACCGGTTGATCTCTGATGGCGGAAGCCAAATTGCCTATCGTTGATAATACCTGAATGTTCCAGGTATTTCATGAGCTCGATGTTGATAGCTTTCTCCATGATCTTTGAAATAATAGATAGCAGTGCGATCGGTCTGTAGTTGCTACTTTTTTTCAATACTTTCACCCAATTAAGGGGTTCAAACTTGAACGATGGATACTTGTTATTTATATAGACCTCAATCGCAGATTCATGATTAGGTTTTCTCAGTGCAAAATCTCTTTCCACGTCCTGTATGATGAATATCAATTTATCATACATCCAAAAACAAGAGTCACCTCTTTGTAGAGGTAACGAATTCAAATCGAATTTCACGCACAATCAATCCAAATCGAGTGTAGCTCGTCTGGATCGACAATCCACCAATTGAATGATTCGACCCGACGCCTCCTCATAATCTAGACGGCGTTTAGAGTTTTTCAGCGCATTATTCGGAATAAATCAATTAGAGCTTCGATTCCCAGTCTACATCAGCTTTCCTTTTTTGAATGGCATTACAGGATTTTGGGCATGCACAATGATAATTGACTATGAAATTCATATTGTCGTTCGCTTCGTCGCCGCTTTGTGAGGAATAATCGGATTCCAACAAAACTAGATCTCATAGAAACTGATTCGGAATAATTGGGTGGATGCAGTGTTGCCGTTTTATCTATACTAACTACCGAAACTACTGGATCGATTTGGTTGGAAATTGGTAGGGAGGTGGCTTAGAACCAGGAGAAGGTTATAGGATACTTCTAATCCCCGTACCATTAGGAAATTTAAGATGGCGGATCTATCTAACATATCGGTACAGTTTTGTAATTATGGTCTGATTCGATTCAAAATTGGTATCTGGGGGTTTTCGGGGTCGAAGATTTTGATTCTTCCGTCAGAATTTGAAACTTCAGGAGGAATTTGGAAATTCAAGATGGCGGAACCAATATGGCGGACGAGGTTTGTAATTATAATCCGATTCTTTTCAAAATTGGTACCTAGGGATTTTCGTGATCGGCGATTATGATTCCTTTGTCGAAATTAAGAAAGTTGAGATGGTGGACACAAAATGACGGATAATTGTAATTAGGATCGATTCAATTCGAATTTGGTATCTGGTGGTTCTCGGGGTCGGAGATTATGATTCTTTTGTCGAAATTTGGAAAGGGCGGGATTTGGATTCAAGACGGTGGAACCAATATACCGAACGAGTTTTGTGATTATATACCGATTCTATTCAAAATTTGTAAGTGGGCGTTTTCGGGATCAAAAATTATGATTCCTTCGTCAAAATTAGGGAATTCAAGATGGTAGATCCAATATTGCGGACGAGTTTTGTAATTATGTTCCGATTCTATTCAAAATTTTCATCTGGGGTTTTAGGAGTCGGATATTATGAGTCTTTCGTCAAAATTGCGAAATTCAAGTGAACTGAAAAGGAGTTAAAATAAATGGTAGTTTGAAAAACTGAAGAAACGCGCTTTTATAGATAGCGAAACTAAAAATGAAATAAAAAATGAAATAATAATAGTTTCTTGATGAATATTGATCTGAAAAAATATATTTTAGACATAATGTATATAGCAAAACAACGTTTGCGAGGTCTGCTAGGGTATAATAATACAAATTATGTATAATTTGGAGGACTGTGTATAATTGTATGTATATCTTTCGATTTTATATACAGGGTCACGGTGGATGGCCTATTAGAAGTATCTGGAGAACGAAAAGACAGAACATTCTGAAAATTGGGATGCTTTGATAATTGAACAATCTCTATTCGTCTGAAATGTTTTCATCGATACAGTGTTGCCACTTCTATCAGAAACAACTAGCAACTTTGTTATTTCAAAAGGAATACCCTGTATTTTATTGCATTTTTAGATTCTTCCTGAGGAGCTGATTTCATCGATGCATCATACTTGGAGTCAAGCAGAAATGAACACCCTATATCTCTGTAATCATTCCTGCTAGACCCCAAGTGTGATGCATTGATAAAATCAGCTCTTTGGGAAGAATCTGAAAATGCAATAAAATAAAGGGTGCTCCATTTAAAATAACGAAGTTGCTAGTTGTTTCTGATAAAAGTGGCGACACTGTATCGATGAAAACATCTTAGAAGAATAGAGAATGTTCAATTATCAAAGCATCCTGATTTTCAGAAAGTTCTGTTTTTTCGTTCTCCAGATACTTCTAATAGACCATCCACCGTGACCGACCCTGTATAATTAAATATCTTTGCCCACTCACCTCCATGACGTCGCTGGTGAGCCGGATCATGCGCGTCGCGTCGCCCGCGTGCGCCGTCGTTCCGTCCGGCCCCAGCTCGACCAGCACCGGCGCCGACTCGCCCGCCCGTCCGCCCGAACCGCCCCCACCGCCCAAGCCGCCCCCGCCCTGCGCCTGCTGCCCGCCCAGCGCCCCGGCCGGCTTCTTCTTGCGCTTGCGCGGCGCGCAGTCGGCCGGCCGCCGCCTCACGTGGAACATTATCGAGCCTGAAACAAAATAAAAAGGGGATTTGATTATTGATATCATTATCCTTATACTTATCAGTATCATTATCTATAGCATTATCTATATCATTATCTATATCATTATCTATATCATTATCTATATCATTATCTATATCATTATCTATATCATTATCTATATCATTATCTATATCATTATCTATATCATTATCTATATCATTATCTATATTATTATCTATATCATTATCTATACCATTATCTATATCATTATCTTCAGTGTTACCCACTTCTAATGGAAACACCCCTGTATCTTACGAAATCGTTGGGTGAGGATCCTGAAATTTTCTGGAGCGAGAGATATAGCAAAAATGCACTCTATGACCAAGTGCGGTCATCTTCAGTGATATACACTGCTTGCCAAGAGGCATGGAACCACCCCAATTTCCGGAAAATGATATTAGGAGTCAAAATAGGTCGAAAATCACTTCAGATTTGGAATCAGGACGCCCAATTCACTAAATATTCATATTTTTCCTGGAAAATTTTCAGTTTAGGAAAAATTTTGTCGCACTTTTTACGGAAGCACCCCCTAGGCACAGCTCCCCTGTGTAACTTTGGTCTCTTGGCTTTTCCTCACCCAGCGTAAGGAACCATGGTCTTGACCAGCCCTCAGAGTGGCAGAATATGAGTACTGCTGTTTCCTCCTCTTCCTGACAGAATCTGCACAGCAGTTCTTCAGTCAGGCCTATCGTATTCATGTGTTTGTTGAGCCTACAATGCCCTGTGAGAAGTTCCACTAGCAGTTTTTCAGTCAGACCTATCGAACTCATGTGATTGTTGAGCCTACAATGCCCTGTGAGTGAGAAGTCCCACTAGTAGTCTAGTTGTACTTCGTTTCTAGCTCAGTCACAGTAGGTATTCTGTGAATGTTGGCGATAGTTTTTTAATACACTATTTTTCCTGTCTCATTCCTGACGAGTTGGCAGTCATGATTTGATACTCGTTTTTTGTATAGCTTTCAGAACACACAAGGGTTCTGGGCCATCCAGAGCTTTGTTTGCTCCTGCTCGGGCAAGTGAGTCTGCCTCTTCATTGCCGTCGTACCCTGTATATGCTGATACCCATGCTAGAGTCAATCTGTTCGGACTGCCCAGTTCATTTAAGGTTTCTAAGCAGTCCCATACTAGCTTTGAGTTAACTTGCATTGAGTTAACTGCTTTGATTGCCGCCTGGCTATCCGAATAGACTGGAATGGTTTTCCCTTTAAACTCTTGCCTTATCAATTCTTTTACGCAATGATGTATTGCAATAATTTCTGCCTGAAACACCGTCGCGTATTTGCCGAAGATCAGTGAGATTTTTGTCTTTGATTTGGTCCCATAAATACCATCTCCTGGCCCTTCCTCTGTTTTGAAGCCGTCCGTATAGACAACAATGTCTGCATTGATAGGAGGTCCTTCCTTCCATGCCTCTCTGTTCGTTATACGTATTTTAAAAGTTTTTCCAGAGCTATATTTTGGAATTATGCCATCTGTTGGCATTCCCATAATGGGGTCGCTTTCCAACTCTTCATATAGCTTCCTGTAGTCTTTACCGTGCGTGTTGCTTATGGGTGCTTGACCCCTGGACAATCTACTCACGACTGCTCTGGCTTCGCCTTGAATGTATATTTGTAGTGGTGGCAAGTTCAAGAGGACCTCTAAAGCGGCTGTTGGAGTGGTTTTCATTGCACCAGTGGCGCTCAGGCAAGCTTGCCTTTGAATGGCACTGAGCCTTCGAATCACTCCAGCCTGTTGTGTGTTTGGCCACCAAACTACTGACTCAGATGCTATCATGGGCCTGATGACACTGGCATAGAGCCAGCCATATGGTGATTTTTGGTGGCAATCCCCAATTTTTTCAGCACATTCGTCTGCACAGATTGAAGGCTACTGTACTTCTTTGGCTGTAGTTAGCTTTATTTATTCGAATGTGATATTCAATCTACATATGAGTTCCCCAATGAACCTATACCTAAATATTATACGGTATCAATAAGTTGAGGTCTGATATATAGCGATCGCTCTTCGAGAAATTATCTAGAGAATCATTCAGGGAGTATTAGATTTCTCAAAATTGATGAGGTCAAACCCCTCAGATTATTCTGTAATTGATACTTCTTCATTTCATTCCAAGTGAGGGGTTGTCACCATGTTAGGAACGTTAGCGCATCTAAATCTCTGTGTGGACATGATTTCGCCTCTGTCTAAAGATAATATCCGATGGAACAGTGTACAACTCTCGGTCAAACTCATATGGACACTGGTCCATCGGATATTATCTTTAGACAGAGGCGAAGGGGACATTCTAACCTTTTATTTGCTTATTGTTTCAACTCGTTATCACATGACGGAAGTATGTCCGGAATAAAAGAGAGGTATTTCAAAACATAGTTGATAGATACAGCACAAGAAAACATTACCATTTTCAATGTATTACTCTGGATAGTCTGGATTACTGAAATCGACTGAATGTACTATAAAAACTTGATAATATAACCAGAAATGTCAATATTTGATTGAAAGTACTATCGTCGACTATACAGTGAGAACCAATAATCTATAGCCCCCCTCAAAGCTTCTTCATTTTACTGATTGAAAAAAACAGTTGAATGCATAAGTTGTAGCGTTTCATTCGAACTATTCAATAAGTGATTTATACGGAGTGTCTCAGAAAAGCGCAGCGACTTTCAGATTATACGACAAATTAGAACAAGTTTGATGGATTGTTTCATACCACAAAAGTTGATAGTGTTGAAATTATGAAAAATTGAAAATTATTATTTCGACTATTTCAACACCAGTTCAGTGGGAAAACCGTCACAAATGGGACACAATGTATTTCACCTTCCTATCCTAACATTCTGAAAGTTTTCAACATTTTTTGTAATGTAAAAAATAAAGAAGTTATGCGAAAGGGAGCAATGGACTTTTGGTCCTCACTGTATAGTATTGTAATGATATTCACCTTAAAGGTTCTATAGAACATCATCAGGACAGGAAGGCAGGGGTACAACGATCACCCAGTAACACGCGTCCCGGATCACTCTCGAACATCCCTATGATTCTTACATGTAACAGCGTATTTCCGAACACCCAATATGTGTCACGGCGACACCTAACCTGACAAAAGAATCTGGAATCATCTCGAAACAATCGATGGAACAATTAGAGAGAGAGATTGTTATAGAAGCTTCTAGAACAAAAGAAGGGTACGGAAGATCATTCGAGAACGTTCGTGAAGCAAAGCCTGCCAAGGGATCTGATATATAAGGACGGCCGGATAACTGTCGTCAGTCAGTCAAGCAGCGAGTGTCAGAGAGACAGTCAGATACCGCGCGATCTAAATCGTTTTACATCAATAGTAGTTATAAGTTCGATATAAATTAGTGTTCCTTTAGTTAAAATAAATCAGTTCGAAAATAAATAGTGTCGTGTTCGCTTCTGCACCCGAATAACGTAACAGTATTGAAAGAGGCGCAATAATAGATGGGTAATTTTTTGTTTTCCATCACCCTTTATATATGAACCTACTTCAAATATCACCCACAAACTTTACTGACCTATTTTATCAACCATCTTAGAGAGGCCCATATTTCATTCCTTCAGTTTTCACAGGGAAAAAACACGACACCACACTACCAATCCACCGTAACTAGTGCCTTTAGGAAAATTTCACCAAAAATTCTTGGCACACGAAACGTAAACATCGACGTTCGAGTTTGGACTGATATGCAGCTAAAATTATAAATTAATCACAGTCCAGAGCACCGATTAGTCAGAAATGTTACGCAGACGAAAAAAACAGCAATTAAACGAGTTTAAAAACACACAAAAAACAACAAGGTGAAATGGAACAATCAGAAATAAGACAATAATAATTTATTGACAATGCAATGAGAAATGCTAATCATATACGAGCTAGTTCAGTTACTTGGTTTGGACTTTTTACCTGTTTTTTTTATCGACTGATTATACTGTGTATACAGGGTGACATAGGAGAAAGTACATTGCATAGTACCTTGACCGCAAGGCCTTCGGTTAAAAGATACAGGGGTAAAACTGCATTTAGCATGCGATGGGTTTTTTTTCGAAAATTTTTTTTGGTACTTACGTATTTTTGTCTGAAAAACACGAATTTGATAATGAAAATGTGAACAAACCACTATTTATCGAGATATTTCAAAAAAAAGTTCGAAATTTCGACTCCTTTTTCCCTTGCGTTGGATGCATTTTCAGGTACTTGCTCTTCTTATTTTGTCATTGGACACTTTATATACTCATGATGTACTTCAATGACACATTTTTATACAGAAAATTCAACAGGAAATATGATTTTTATGGTGAGTTTTTCCTATTTAGTGAGCAAGCATACCAGATGACGGCCATTTTATCCATAGGCAATCCAAATACGAGATGTCAAATGTCAGTAGATTGCTTTGGAATGACATTACACACGCCATTATTTCAAATGATATTCTTCCTTCTTTTCAATAAATATGGATAAATCACAAGAAAATCATATTTCTAGTTGACTCAATAATAGAAAAAAATGTGTCTTACATTGTGATATATATAAATTGTCCAATGATGAAAAAAGAAGGGTGAATTGTTTGAAATTCAATCCAGAAGACAGGCGGAAAAGAAGGTGAAATTTGAAACTTTATAGTGAAATATCTTGATAAATAATGGTTTGTTCACATTTTCATTATCAAATTCGTGTTTTTCAGACAAAAATACGTAAGTACCAAAAAAAATTTTCGAAAAAAAACCCATCGCATGCTAAATGCAGTTTTACCGATACAGGGTGTATGTATGTAGCGCCCTCTATCAGTAATCACAGAACTAAGATTATATTTGAATTTAGCATGAAAAACCCCTTTATACCACAGTTTATCCATTCCTTGCGTCTCTGACTGTCGTGGAGATGACTTTGTGTATTATTTAGTGTTTACTACTACACTCTACTTTGAGAAATGTTGGACTTCTACCAGAGATTAGAGAGTTGAAGTGTTGTCATGAACGTTAACGTAAACGTAGAAATTGACAGCTACGCATGCGCATTATCCAATTCTTCACGTTTGCGTTGTTAGTGGGCTTACGGGTGTACGTTATCTCACGTTCCTTCACGTATACCTTAAATATCAACGTACGTTAACCAAACTATACTCGAAATATGCCGATGAGTCAAAATTATCAAATTCGAGATCACCAACGAGTTCTGCATCAAGGAGTCCTCTAATTTTGACAGGAATAAATGTTCGAATCTAAACACACAACCAAAAATGACCAATACAACCCGAAAACAAAATGTATTATAACGTTATGATGACAGTGACGACAAAAGTGGCGACTTCAACTCAATTTAACGACAATACGTAAACGTTATTTTTCGTACGTTAACGTCTACGTGGAGGTCTACGTACAGTGATTACTTCAACTCTCTATTATAAATATGTGTTAGCGACTAGCCAGATGCCGGACGCCCTGTACCATTAGAAGCACAGAGCTACAGTTAGTGGTTACATAAGGTTTAGTCACCTATCTACAAATGACTGTATCCGATCATGAGGCATTTAGGTTGATTCATTCTTATTTGAAGCGTTGTAAAGAATACATTGCGTTGAGTGTTAATAAAGGTGCAAGGTTTCAGAGGGACTGATTCTGTTCTGTCAACCCTATACCGAGCAGTGCTAATATCTGTTTACCTACCAGAGGCAGGTATAGCAAAAATTGTGTTTTAGAAGGGAGTGGCGATTTTTTATTCCTCACATCTATATGTTGTTATTTGCTTAAATTTTTTATTATGTATCTTCTTTTGTACCTTTTTGTCATCTTCATTTTTATTTTGATTACTGTTATTCACTTTCAGATTTTAATCATGTAATTCACATTCAGATTTGAATTTTATTAATATTTCTGGCACTGTGTGAAACTCTGAATTATCATTATGTATAATTTTCATTGTAAGATTAGGATATATCATACAGGGTGATTCACATAACAACCGACATAGGGCAGGGGCATGTAGGGGGTCCCAAAATATGGCAATTTAACGAAACTTACCTCTATACCAAGTTACTTCCCTAAGGAGTTATAGGCATAGCACTAACAGCATGTCAACTTGCTCGTTAAAAGAAAACTTCCCGTTCATTTTAAAAACACTCAAACAACAATTACTTGATTGAACAACTCACTTGCCTCATTGTCAAGTTTGACGTTTATTTTCATAGCCAACTTTTGAATTTTCGATGATTTTAAATAACACACCTAGAGCGCGCGCTTTCAGTTATTCGAGTTTTTGATGAAAATGATGAGGTTTTTCGAAAAATTACTAGAGTAAGAAAAGTTTTAGAATTGAATTGCCCACAAAACAAAGCAAAGATTTTAGAAATCCATCAAGGGTTAACAAAATTATGTTGAATATTAATGGTGCGCCACCTGGTATACCCCCTTTACAAATTTCAATTAAACTCTAGTTACTGTCAATGAACGCCCTAAATACATCCATAAAGTGTACCAAATTTGGTTGCTTCAAGTTCAAGAATAACGAAGATATTGATTTTTTTCAAAATTTATAACTTCACTTTCAAAGCCTATATTTCCTTAGGGAAGCAACTTGGTATAGAGGTAAGTTGCGTTAAATTGCCATATTTTAGGACTCCCTACATGCCCCTGCTCTATGTCGGTTCTTATGTGAATCACCCTGTATAATAAAGATTACTACTACATATACCGAAAAAGAATTCATATTTCCATCAGATATGAAGAATGCGAATTCTCAGTGTATTTCTTTATATGTATACTTTTTTCATGTCCATAATATAACTGAGGATATTTTTTTCAATACGTTTTGAATATTGATCAGCGTATTTCACCGAAACTATTTCATACAAGAAAAATTTTCCAGACTTGTATAAATAGTGTGAAGTTACATTACATTACTCTCCAACCTACTGCCTATAAAGTTTATCACAAGAGTAAATCTTATACTGATACAGTGCAGACTCGATAATCCGAACGTTCAATAATCCGAATTCTTCAGTAGTCCGAACAAGCATTTTTTATACATTGAGTACTCTATAATCCGAATTTCATAGTACTCGATAATCCGAACCTATACCTTTGGCCTATTTATTTCCTATAGAAATTGTGGTTCAGAGGCATTTAAGAAATCATGATTTGCCTGAAAAGGCGCTATTAATCATAGAGTCATGGAACTATAGAAGAGCTAACTAGTGAAGATGGAAGATTTACAGCATTATTCCTCCCATCAAATTGTACAGCACTCTTGCAGCCTATGGATCAAAATGCTATCCGACTAACCAAATTATTTTACCGAAAAAGCCTTTTAGCGCACATTTCGTCAAGTAAGACAGCGTTGTTACGTTGTTAAAAAGGCTTATCCTAAAGGATGCAGTTTTTCTGCTATGCAACGCTTGGGAAAAGGTCTCTTCACAAGTCTTGCAGAAGTGCTGGAACAGAATTATGTCAGACAACAATGAAGACATTGAATATGATGCCGAGGATCTAATTCCTTTAAGTGAATTACGCCGCAATATGCTTTCTTTAGATGGAGATATGGAAGGTACATTTTTTTTTTATGTTTTTTTGCAAATTTTTCTTATCTAACTCTAATTTTTAGAGGTTGGTGAAATGCTTAATGTTTTGGCAGAGCCAAATCTTACAAACGTGGAAATATGTAATTGGGTGGAAAATGATGAAGATTTGTTACCGTTAGAAGAAGCAGATGAACCTGAAGTTAGCGACCATGAGGAATTAGATAATCCAAACAAAACTGTTAAGAACGCTGAAGCAGCTAAAGGTTTTAATCTGTGTTTGAAATGGACCGAAAAAAATAATATTCCGTTAAATGATATTCTTGTACTTCAAAGATTGAAAGAAATGGCCTTTATAAATAATCAAAGATGTGTTAAGGAAACAAAAATTACAAATTACTTTAGAAACTAGTATTATATTCTTACTTTTATGCATATTATTTTAGTGTTACTTTTTCGTATTTATGTTTTTTTTGCATTTCGTAATAAAAAATTAAAAAAAAAACTGCTTCGGTAATCCGAATTTTTTGGTAATCCGAATCGTCTTGGTTTTTATTAGTTCGGATTATCGAGTCTGCACTGTATGTAGTTTCTAATTCAATGTTGATTGAAGCTGTATGTTTGAATCCTCTGATTTTGAAGTCTAAGAGTGTGTCGTATAAGGAGCTTTGCAACTGATAGGATTTCCACAGGAAAATTCTAGCTTACGACTGTAAACTGTATGAATTACTCGCTTTTCTTATTTCCATTCATTTATATGCATGAGCACGTTTATGTGGAACGTTCAATCGTAAGGACTTTATCGTTGGAGGAAATTGGATGGCCAGACATAACAGTTTTCCGTTTTTATCGGTATATGAACCCTGTTTTTAACGCTTTTCCATCAGTCTGGGTTATTTTCAACTTCCGGAATCGAACTCCGTCAACAGTAAATACACTAAATATAACCATAATGAATGAATTTTATATTTTAGGAAGCTATAACCGTTTCAAATTGATTATATTTTTTCTGCATCACTTTTATTATCTTGCCTTGTACTCGATAGGAAAACTTTAAGGTATGTGGAAAATTTTCAACAAAAATTGTTGTACAGGGTGGCCAACTAAGACTCCAGAGTTCGATTTCTCTGCTGTCTTGAGAGATACAAAAAAAATTCATGAATCAAAATTGAAGTAATAACCGAGCTTCACATTTCAAAATTTCTTTGAAATACACAGGATGTTCCGTAAGGTCACAGCACATCAAAGCTATGTTTTTTTCATCGGAACACCCTATATTTTATTTCATTTTTGAGTTCTCAAAATGGTTTACATGTCCCTATCTCAACTTTCCACTCACTATCAATTGGTGTTCAATTTAAATTGATACAAGGTGGTCAAAAAATCTAAATTTATAATTTGTTTCAATTAAATGTCAATTGAACACCAATTGATAGTGAGTGAAAAGTTGAGATAGGGACATGTAAACCGTTTGACGAATAATGAGCAGTTTCGACAGAAAAAAAATCCTTAACTTGGAAAATCTTGATTTTGAACACCCTATATGTCAGTAACTTTCACTGCTAGACCCTAAGTATGATACATCGTTGAAATCAGATCTTCAGGCATAATTGAAAAATGAAATAAAATATAGGGTGTTCCGATGAAAAAAACATAGCTTTGATATGCTGTGACCTTACGGAACACCCTGTGTATTCCAAAGAAATTTTGAAATGTGAAGCTCGGTTATCACTTTAATTTGAATGAAAAACTTTTTTTTGTATCTCTCAAGACAACAGAGGTATCGAACTCTGGATTCTTAGTTGGCCACCCTGTACAGTCGAGTTGCTGCTATTTCATTATGAGATTGAATGAAAAATGTAAGATTTATGAAATCTTGAGAGAAATCTAGATGAAATATTATAGTGAACATAGGTTTCATATAATAGTGTGTCAAAACCAACAAAAATTTGGTGATTTATTTCTCTAGATTTTTGGAATTTTATCCCCTCGCTTCTATGAATAAAAATATTAGTAGGTATTACTTCAATACACTTATTGTATAGGTATCGAAAAATTTTGATTATTTGCTCAAAAATATTACACTTTCACCCTGTAGAATGGTTTATCATTACAATTCACGTAGAAGTTGCAATTGGAGAAGAAGAACATTTTCTTGGAAACGTTTTGTAGAGAAATGATAAAGACAGGTATGTCTGTTAATGAAAAATAGAGTGTATTTTGGCCAAGGTTTTTAATTTTGTATCTCTACTTTTTGACCATCGAGGTAAATCTCAGTCAAGCTTTATACAGGGTGTCCCAGAATAACGTTCGTGTACTCCGAGAAGTCGATCTACAGATGAAATTAAGAAAAAATGTTCCTATTCTTCCTTTTTTTTTTTTTTCATTTATTGAAGACTGGAACCTTTGCCATTATAATACACTACGCACTGGTTTACCACTAACCAAACCGGTTTTTTACGCCGACAAGTTCGACAAGTGTTTCGTAAACTATGTTAGCATCTTCAGAAGATTAAAACAGTTTTAGATTTAGATAATTTACGCCTCGACACGTGATTCGCTAACTATGTTCGCATCTTCAGGAGATTATATTAAAACAATTTAAATCTTCTCCTAACATAGTTAGCGAAACACGTGTCGAGGTGTAAAAAATCGTTTTTTTTTTGTGACGGGAACAAAGTTTGGCATTTCATCTCTGTTGGCAGGTTATTAAATGTCACTTTTCATAAATTACTTTTTTCCCGCGATTATATATCGATAATTTTCAGATTTCAAAATAATGTTATATCTTATCAATATTGATTCGTCCTTTCTTCTGTCACAGAAAAAAATAGTGATTTATCAAGGGAAAAATATAAGATTTTAGCTCACAGTTCACAACACAACCTGGAGCTAAAATCTCCTACTTTTTTCCGTTTTATCATAAATAACTATTGTTAGTGGTAACACCTCGGGTAAAACAGTGCGTAGTGTCAATTTTTTTCCGCAATTTATCCCTTTTCTAGTACCACAATATGATTCCTCAAACAAATTCAGATAAAAAAGATACTCTTGTTGAAATGCTAAAACGACCCGTTTTCCTTTTTCATTTTGAGTTCCGAAAAAATTCACAATGATTATGTCCTGTTGAAATTGGCGGAATTTCAGAAACTTTTTCACTGGGTGAATTTTTTCGGACATCAAAATGAAAAATTACACTTTTTTTGAAAACGGTTCGTTTTTCGACATTCTGACAAGTGTATATCCTTTATGTAAAAGTGTTTGAGAAATCACATTCTGTTACTGGAAATGAGATAAATTGTGGAAAAAATTTGTGACATTCTTATCACATCGGCTACGAGTTTCGTACCTCCCTGTATATTATATCATGTTTTCCACACCTCGAAACGATTTGTAAGATCAAATTACCTGAAGGTACCAAATTTTTGGACATTTTTGGACACATGTTGATAGGAACATTTTTTCATATTTTTATCTGTAGATCGACCTCCAGGAGTATACGAACGATATTCTGGGACACACTGTATTTTTTGTATCGCTTGGAGCGCACGAAAGAGAATCCCTATAATGTTCAAAGAACATCGTGCGTTCCTAGGGAGGATAGGAATAGGAGGTAGGTATTGGAATTTTTTGGAGATTATATGTGGTTAGGAATACTTTCTCAGGCAATGAATTCCAGAGCCTAGCCGTTCTATGGATGAAGGAGTTTTGATAAAGTGCTGTTCGACATCTTTCGAGGTTGACAACGAAAGGATGTGCTGACTGGGCTTGTCTAGTTCGTCTGACTGGTATTGCTAGTGAAGGGATGATAGCAGAGATTTCCGAAGCACATTTAGTCTTAGTAAACCTTTGTATCATTTTATCTATCTCTTACTTAGTCTAAGAGATAACAACCGAATACCATCAAGTTCGTTCCACCCTGTACATCCTAGTTAGGCTCTTAGCAAAACAAGAAGTGTTCAATAAACACCTGATTCCGCATTGCGGAAACATACAATATTCAGAACACTATACCCGCCCCTTTAGTTGTTTCATCTGTGTTTCGGGTGCAGAACATGGAAATAATTGTTGATTATGCAGTATGAGCAGTAGGTCACTTGGGAATTCCAGAATTCGAATTGAAATCAATATACTGGGTGACAACCAAATCATACGAATATATATTTCCTTCAGAACAATATTTTCACGAAAAATACAATTTGCATACACACCTAGGTAGATTATTTTTAAATTTTCAAGAATTTTCGGAATTCTGGACAGATGCAATGCAACCTTACAATGAAAACTATTCTTCGAAAGCCATATTAGTCAGAGAAAAAATATTTCTCACAGTATGAGCAATACATGCTTCTGAAACTAAGTAAGCTATGAGAAATGCGCTACTTTTCATTGCAGTAGTAGAAAAAATGTCCTTGTGTATGTTAATATCAAATCGTGAAAATGTCGAAAAAAGTTGAGTTGACGTTCTTCTGAAATCTGAATTGAAAAAGAAATAAAGAAATGAAAGTCCGAGAAGTCGTGACTTTTTCAACCCTTGTATTTACCATAACGGATTCCATCCCTCTGGCAATACTGGATGTAACCGATTAAATGACAATGACCTACATCTCAAACATAATGATGTAAATGATATAATGGGGGCACGTAAAAGTCGTAAACAGAAAAAACTCAATAAGCGACGAGCTGGCTGTAAGATGGCAACAAGGGACATAACGTAACTAGTCCCGACAGGCTTTTTCTCTGCAGGAAAAAAAGTCTGCGGAAAATTAAATTGCCTTTTTTTGTATGCTTCTGCTCATATAGAAAGGGACAATGATCGATATCTTGGATATTTTTTCTCTAACATAAAATGAAGGTTTGCACAGTCATGCGTTCTTGATGGAAGAAAAATTCAAAATTCAAATTCTTCAATAACCGCAAAAACTTCGGTATTTTCAAGTTTCTGCAGATTCAAGATACAGTGTGTCTCATTTCTATTGGAAACACCCCTGTATCTTACGTATTCGTTGGGTAAGGATACTGAAATTTGCTGGAGCGAGAGTTATACCAAAAATGTACTCTATGACCAGTGATATACACTGCTCGCCAAGAGCCATGGAACCACCCAATTTCCGGAAAATGATATTAGGAGTCGGAATAGGTGGAAAATCAGTTCGGATTCGGAATTTCAGATCTGAAAATATCATTTTTGTCTCACTTTCCATGGAAACACATCCTTACCTCACGAAATCGTTAGGATCCTGAAATTTTCTGAAGCGGGAGATATACCAGAAATGTACTCTATGACCAAGTGGGGTCATCTTCAGTGATATACATATATACACTGCTCGCCACAACCAATTTCGGAAAATAATATTAGGAGGCAAAATAGGTTGAACATCACTTCGGATTCGGAATCAAGACGCAAAATTTACTAACTATTCATATTTTTCTGGTGGTATCTTACGTAGTTATCGAGTTAGGATATTTAAATTCACAGGAGCAAGAAATATTCCAAAGATGCTGTCAATTCCTAATTGAAATTACCATCATTGATATACATTGCTCGCTAGCAGCCATGGAACCACCTACATGTCCGGAAAATCATATTAGCAGACAAGATAGGTTGGAAATCACTTCAGATTCGAGAAGAGAGAGCAGAACGTCTAATTCAATAACTACTCATACTCCTCCTGAGAAATTTTCATTTCTCAAATAATAAATTCCGTCTCACTTTTCATGGAAGCACCCCAGCATCTTACGTAAGTATTGATGTAGGAATCTAAAGTTTTTTGAATCAAGAAGGAGACAAATGACCAAGTAGGATAATCATCAATGATACACTGCTTGCTAGCAGCCACAGAACCACCGACATTCCAGGAGGAAACATTCATCAAATCGGAAAATTCACTAAATGTTTGTTCTGAAATTAATAATCATAAAGTCAGTTCTCATTATGGATAATGTAATAATATAATCAGAACTAGTTCAATCGAATGGATTATCATCAGGATTGTCCCAATGGATCAGAGATCATCACAGGTGTCATTGAAATGAATTATGAAGAAATGAATTAGTTAATAGTATGAAGAAAATCGTTACCAATAATGCGATAATAATGCGTCAAAATATGGAAAGTTAGTGAATTGAACGTCCTGTTTTCGAATCCGAAGTGATTTTCAACCTATTTTGACTCCTAATATCATTTTCCGGAAATTGGGGTGGTTCCATGGCTGTTGGCTAGCAGTGTATATCACTGAAGATGACCTCACCTGGGCATAGAGTGCATTTTCGGTATATCTCTCGCTCCCGCAAATTTCAGGATCCTTACCCAACGATTACGTAATATACAGGGGTGTTTTCATTAGAAGTGAGACACACTATAGTGATTTGAATTTGAACATAAGTGCCTTTGGTGAAGGAAAAAAAGGTTACTATTTGAAAATACATTTTTTCAATTGAAAAATTTGGTTCCAATTTCTTGGATTTCTCTGTAGGATATTTTTGAAAAATTTCCGAAGATTTGGTTAGCTATATAGGTGTCATTCATGTAGTTCTTAAAAATATTTTTTCTCCGATTATCAATCAGCAAAATATTTCTTTTCCTGCCTAGGCAGCAAAGTGGTTACTTTGCTGATTGATATGTATCAACAAAATTAATAATCCATAAATCGTTTATAATTTCCTTCATATTTCATCCGAGACTTCTCCGGCAACGAATTCAACTCTATATTTTTTGCCACCTCCCTCATTTCTGGAGGTGTAAGTACTTCCAGGTTGCTATCACTGTCCATTATATAATAATTTGAATAACCCGATATTTTTTCGCACAACTGTCAGAAATTTCATGAATTGTCAAACTATAATTATTATGGACATTTCCATAGCAACCAACCATTCCAACAACTGCGATTTCTATAAAATTTTATTTTAATTGAACATTACAGGAAAAATAAATAGATATACAGTGTGTCCCACTTACCATGCTCACCATGGGTATCTTTTTAACGGTGAGAGATACGAGGTCGGTTAAATGACACCAAATGTGGAGTTTGTCAAGACCAACTATAATGTCAAAAATATTTTGATAAAATCTATTCGTTTTTGTTTTATACGCAAAAAACAGATTTTGATCATTTTCATGTCTCCTCCGTAACTTCTCATTTATGAAAATATTCAAATAGGAATTTCACAATTTGAAATTAAATAAAATGGCTGCTCCAAGATGGCGGACAAGATTTGGTCCGATTCCATTCAAAATTGGTAAGTGGGGGTTCTTGAGGTCGGAGATCATGATTTTTTTGTTAAAATTTATAAATTCAAGATGGCGGCTTCCAAATAATTTTTTGTTTTTGTATTAATGACGATAACTCCGTTGTTATCAACACAAAACTATTACTGCGACACATCATCTGTAAGAGAAAAAAAAGCTATTTGTAACTAAGTCATAGTGAGCTATGACCTACATTTGAAAAACTAAAGTTGGTGCTGATATCTCAAATTCTAGAAGAGTTGCTATAAATTTCATATTTTTTTCGAAATCACTTCGAAAAACTGCCATGAGAATGTGAAATTCCTATTTGAATATTTCCATAAATAAAGAAGTTACGGAGGAGACATGAAAATGATCAAAATCTGTTTTTTGCGTATAAAACAAAAACGAATAGATTTTATCAAAATATTTTTTCACATTATGGTTGGCCTTGACAAACTCCACATTTGGTGTCATTTAACCGACCTCGTATCTCTCACCGTTAAAAAGATACCCATGGTGAGCATGGTAAGTGGGACACACTGTATATCATTATGAACAATCGGAGAGAAAATTATATGTTCACCTCGGCAGCAAAGTAGATTGACTGCCTTAGCCCTTAGCTGGATTCCTAGCCTCGCTACGCTCGGCTATGAATTCAGCCAATCTACTACTTTGCTGCCTAGTTAAACAAATAACTATTGCTTGTCGCCCGATTGACTGAACGCCCCGATATTTCCTATTATAATATGTCACTTCGTTATCAGATGCCGATCGAGAAACTTGCAGTCGGCTCTTGGACTAATGTAATTTGTGTAGTATAGGTAATTATATATCCTGTTGATGGAATTGATATGTTTATTTACTATAGCTATAGGTTTTCTTGATGAGACAGAAGGCATGTTTATTGATTTTTACTAATAATAGATTGTTTATTCCAATAATTCACTGGCAGCTTTCCCAAAATCAATATTAAAACAAGTTGCTTCCTTGAAATAATGATCTGGTTAATTGCACAAAAATTTGCCCAATCCAACGAAAATAATCCAGAGACAAATGGTTTGTTGATGCAAGAATGTGTTTCTGTGTAGTCACTCCAGGTTAAACCACTCGAATTAAAGGTGTTTATAATGAATCTTGAAACTTTTATCATTTGTTTAACGTTAACGAGCACAGAATGATAGTCATTCCTTGCGAGTAATAAACCATACTTTTTCTACGGTTGTAACAGACAATAGCAAAATTTTTTATTTCTTCGGCTAGCTATCTGATTTTATCTTCTATCAGACATGGCTGTAAACTCGGCTGTAAATGCTTGAAATTTGACACTTTACGGGAGATGACATTTTTCATTGTGAAATAATAATACAATGAAGTCATTGTGGTGTTATCAGATCAGGAAATGAAATTGAAGACCTACAATGTACTTCATTGATTTATCTAAAACAGTAAAACAAGAGCAATTTTGTGTTATAGCCGTATAGAAATACACTCAGTTCCAAAAAAAGTTACGCACCTGATATTTGACCTATCTTCTTAAAAAAAAACGAAAAATAGTAGGCCGATTTTTTTTTAATTGTTGGTAGGTGATGCATTTGTCTTTAAAAAAAATAAAGAGGTGAACATTTTTTCAAAGCGTCCTTGATGGTGGTGTAATAACTCGAACCATGATTTATTCTTAATTTTTGACTCACCCTGTGTGTTAATTGAGTAATGGTATGCAAAGTGCTCACACCCTATACGAAAGAGGCTTCTTTCGCGAGCATTTTGTTTTTTTATTCGTTGATTTATCGTGCTGCTAGAAGGAATTTTGTTGAAAATTATGGGCAGTGAAATATTCCTGAATGGTCGAATATCTTGTTTACGGATGAGTCAAGGTTTTTGGATCGAAGAAAAAGAGTGTGGAGAAGAACTGGTGAACGGTTTAATCAAAATTTAATAACAGAATGCGGAAGTTTTAATGGTGGGACCGTTATGGTGTGGGGAGGGATTTTAATGAATGGAAAGACACCCCTTCATGTTTTTCCGGTGAGGCAGTCGATGAATGCCCAAATTTACATTGACATTTTAGAGCAGTATGTCTTATCTTATGCAGAGTTAGCGGGCAATAATTTTATATTGATGCAGGATAATGTCCGACCACACACCGCAGCGATAGTGCGAAACTTCTTAGAAGCTACTGGTATTACCACATTACAATGGCCTGCGAGAAGCCCCGATATGAATCCTATAGAACATTTTTGGGATGAATTAGGGAGAAGGGTACGTTCTCGCGAGAGGTCTCCGGAAAGTCTCGCAAAAATGGCAGATGCATTAGTGGAAGAATGGGATCGTATACCAATTGAAACGATGAGCAACTTAATTTCCAGTATGCCTCGTAGATTAGAAGTTCTTAGAGTTGCTAGAGGAGGCAATACACGGTATTAAGCAGTCATCCCAATTTATAATTTTGTGTTTAATAAAAATGTTTTTTTTTTTAATTATTGGTATCAGTTTATTTCATTAGATAATTGTTCCTCGATAATTTCAGAAAGTTGGTAATCTGCAAGGATTCAGCAAAAAAATCTGTAATTCGGACAATTTTAGAGATAAATCGATGAATAAAAAAACAAAATGCTCGCAAAAGAAGCCTCTTTCGTATAGGGTATAAGCACTTTCGATGCCATTACTCAATTAACACACAGGGTGAGTCAAAAATTAAGAATAAATCATGGTTCGAGTTTTTCCACCACCATCAAGGAGGCTTGGAAAAATTTTTTTTAAAGACAAATGCATTAAAAAAAATAAATCGGCCTACTACTTTTTTTTTTTCAAGAAGATAGGTCAAATATCAAGTGCGTCACTTTTTTTGGAACTGAGTGTAGTATATTGTTCAACGAGCACGGAATGATAGTGATTTAGTACGAGAATAAAGTTTGCAGCATGAGCCATTGGCGAATACTGCAATCATTGGAGTGGGAAATTAGCATTCCGTGCAAGTTATATACTATAATTTTTATACGACTATAATAGATAACAGTGGCATTTTCGATTTCTTCGTCTTGTAGCCATCTGATTTCCTGTCAAGTAATGCTCATCTATTAGACAGAGCTGTCATTGCTTGAAATCTGACATTCCATGAGCGATGAGTTTTTTATGAAATAATAACACAATGGAGTAATTGTGATATCAGATACGGAAATAAAAATTGATGACATACAAAGTACCTCATTGATGTATTCAACACAGTAAAACAAGAGCAATCTTGTGTTATAGCCGTAGAAAAACAATATTTCCTCCTCAGAACTATCAGAGGAACTGCTAGAACTTTTGGATCTGGAGACAAGCACTCCAATAACACTTTTAATACATCATTTTCCATTTTCCATTAGTTTTCGCCAATTCTCAGCTCCTAATTGAAAACAATCTTAATCCTCATCAAATCACGAAAAGAAAAATAAATAAAGAAAAAAACAGTTGTGATCGCATGTCAGATAACTGCGTTTTTTTTTTCAACACTGATCAACACTTCCATCGGGGGTGAATAATTTGCTGACCAAAATTGAAGTATGCTGACCGAGCATTTCTGATTAGAATTTTCTCTTCAAATTGCATATTTGAATATCTTATATAGATATATTGATGCCACCAGTGGAATTATTTCAATCCACCCTTTCAGATGGGTAGTTTATTCTTGCTGTTTTTCAAAAATCCTTGCTTCCGAGCATTTCTGGTTCGTATTTTTCCATCAAATCACATATCTGAATACCTCATACAGATATATGCCACCAGTGAAATAATTTCGATCCACCCCTTCAGAGGGGTAGTTTATTCTTGCTGTTTTTCAAAAATCCTTGCTGATCGGAATCATTTTACTGGTGGCATCTATATATTCATATGAAATATTCAAATATGCAATTTGAGAAAAAAAAAATGGAACCAGAAATGCTTGGTCAGCATACTTTGATAATTTTGGTCAGCAAATTATATTTCCCCCTTCCATCAATGATGAAAATGTGGTGTATAAAAGAACATGCCCTTCCGGTCACATTTTTAAGCGGCGTTCACAACCAAACTTCTTACGTTTTGCTCTTAACGTTTCGTATTCTGATTGCTGAAGCAGAATCAGAAATTAAACGTGAATTAAACTGAAGCAAAAGTCAGTCTCAACAAAAAAAAAACGTTAATTTGAGTTTTCAAGGCCTTTCCTTTTTTCCTCGGTTTTATCACTGTGTTTCTACCTAGAATAAAGTGAAATAATCATAACAATAATAGTAACTAAATAATGATTTATTTACAGGAGAACTGACAGAGACGTAAATTGATCCTTATTCTATGCTTGAAGGAAAAATCGATCCTACATATTAGTTACTATTCCCTGAATTCACAAGTATTCAGTATTCGTCTATTTTCACTATTTTTAGAGATGATCATGGCATCATACAAAGCAGAAGCTGAATATTTTCAGCTTTTAGCGTCATTTTGATTCCAAATTTTGCTTCACCAATCAGAATACGTGACGTAAAAAGCAAAACGTAAAAAAGTTTGGTTGTGAACTCCGCTTTAGGGTAGATATGATTTATCATCATAATTATATGGTAGGCGAAAAAAAATATAACTGAATAGAATATACTCACTGAAGACATGTGACCTCTTGCCAACATTATAATGCTCACAAAAAATACCAAAGCACACAACCATATCGTATCACAAGATCAAACAAATTTTCTATATCTTTTCAATTCAGACGTTTATTCAGAGTTATAATACTCTGTCACTTGTTGCTGCACTAGCACTGGCGTTCATTCTACATCATAATGGAAAAACGGAAACAAAATCTTTGTTACATCAGTGTCAGGCCAAATACCCACCCTTATCGCAACCGACAGATTTATGAGGGTAAGGCGATGTTTCTAAGTGTTTAGGGCCATTTTGGAAGAAAAACAATACCGTGCATGAAGAATGTGGAGGTCTTACGGTCAAAATTGATGGTTTATCAAAAAAGGTTTCGTTCGAATTTTTGCTTAGGAATTCCTCTTCTATTTGACAATGCGGTGATGAGAACATTACAAACTGTTTTTGAACAGTGATGTTCTCAGGTGATGTTATACCAGTGGCCTTTCAGAGTTCATCTTATCACGAATATTCATGCATAAGGAAATATTCCAAGGAAACTCGAAAGTCTGTGACTGCTCAAAAAAATATACATAAAGGAATTAATATAAAATTCAGAATCTCTGTGTCACTACCGTCCCAAGGGGACGGCAGAGCCACTAGAATTTTAATAGCCACGTAGTGCCATTAGTACTCGGCTTTTTCAAATTTTTTCGTTCAATTTTCGATATAGAATGTCTCGTTATTTAAAGACCTCAGGAATATTTGTTAGACTGAAGCATTCATGAATATTCGTCGGTTTCAGAAAAAACATAATAAAGAATAAATACACAAGGAAGAAACATTTCTGGAAATCATATCAGGGATTCCTTTCTCTTTTTCTAAGAATCTATCGAATGTTCTACATTACTTCAGCTTCCTTTCAAACCTAAGCGATTTTTGAAACTTTCTCAACATTTATGTCATGTTATCTTCAACAGAAAAACAAACAAGCATACAAAAATAAAAATACTTTAATCGAGAATATTAGTTTCTTCAGAAATCAGTTCTGTATCATTTCGTTAAAAAAGCTCAGTCTAGTGAGAAAGCATTTTTTGCGTCTGATATTGAACTGAGTATGTGTGAGTATGTTTTTCGTGTGTACCAATGTCATGGAAAGTGAAAGTAATTAATGAATTATCGGCACTGTCACTCACTGTATATTCAGTAGTAATACTATAAGTACTTCAAAATATTCGGGTTATATACATCGATAACTTGTTACATAATCGATGGATTCGTTTATAGCAGCATGGCCAGTCAGGGTTCAAAACCCAAAACACTGCAGCCTTTGGGCCAATTGTATTCCTGGTCATGCTGTTGACTCAGGTGAACAGGTTCGCTACCTTGATGAGGTTTAGCAGCCTTTTCACCAAATCTTTCGTTGGAAAAACCTTATGTGAGTTTAGTGCTCCCAGAAGGCTCCGCAGACCGTTGCCTGGTAAGAGGGTCAGCTGCTTCATTGCCTTCAATTCCCTTATGCCCTGGCACCCATTGAAGCGTTACCTTGTTGTTGGTTAGCCAGGGTTAGGAAAAAAGTCTGGGAACTTTAATTTTGTCCAATTTCTTCTTTTTCGTGAAGGCCACAAGTGCAGTTTTACTAGGGTTGACCCTGAGGTCTGCCTTTTTGCACCAGCCCTCTATTGTATTCAGGGCTCGCTGCATCAAGTCTGAAATATTTTCAGGATGCTGCCCCTCTACATGAATAACGACATCATCTGCATACCCTTGTGAGTAAATTCCTACATTGTTTATTTTTTCCAGGAGTTCCCCTAGAAATTATCACCTCCATGGCTTGACCAATCAATGAAGATTCCGCTGTTCTGTTGTGTAGCTTGTTTTTTATCTACCGACATGTAGTGTCTTCCACTCCACGCCAAACAACCGCTGCTACCATAGATATAAAGGAAGGCCGCAAGAGCTATGTTCTTGTTGCTTATTGCAGCTTCAATTTTCACCACTAGTTGATGAAGAGCCGTTTCACAGGATTTTCTCGATTGATATGCATGCTGGTTTTTGTGTAGTGGCCTTTCAATGAGAAAGTTTTCCCTGATATGCATTTCAATTAGCTTCTCCTTCACCTTCAACATGAATGATGATAGAGTTATCGGCCTGAACGCCTTAGCCTGAGAGTAATCTCTTCAAGGCTTTGGGATGAAGACGATCCTCGCTCTTTTCCATGTAACCGGAATGTAACCTGTTGCCAGACTTGCTCTCAATAACCCACAAATAACAGGGGATTATTCCTTCTTGTAGGATTCAAAATTTTCTATAATTTACTGTAGTCAACAATCTTTTTCGATACCGACCTGTCCCCCACGGAAGCCCCCAGGTGAGGGTTTAGTGGGCAGTGTTGCCAACTTAGTGGATTTTACACTAGAACTGGTGGTTTGAGTTTTCGTTTTGTGACAAAATATGACATCTAGTGGATGGTGTTCATTTTGGTGAATTTTTTTAAATAAATGGTGAAATCTGGTGGTTGAGGACCTGCATCGAGACCTGCATCCAAAATTCCCTTTGTTTCATGAAAAAAATCTAATTTTAACAAGAGTTTCCCGAGAAATACTGATGGTATCAAATGAAATCACTGTCTAAGGGTTATATCCATATTTTGGCGGTTTTTTGTATGATATATATTTTTTTAAATTATTCTTGTGTTATACCATACGTAACATATACAAGTATGTCATCAATGTTATGAAGCATTTGTTTTGTTCGTTTTGTTTCCTGTTGGAAAAAAACTTTTTTCACGATTATTCAAATATCGTTAAGCAAAGATGCGTTGACCAGCTAGACTAAAACCACCAGAAAATCACTAGATATGCAAAAAATTCGCCTGCGGCGCATTCCTTTTCGACTCCGTCAGGTTTGGTGGTTTTTTTGTGTTTTTCAGGTGGCTCTTCCGCGACTTTTGAAAATCTGAGTTGGCAACACTGTTAGTGGGTCTGGTAGAAGACTATCGTTTTCAATTTCAACCGAATCTGGTAGATGAGCCTGAAGTAGAATCTCTTTCCCTGATGCCGTAACACTCATCTCATAACAAAGAGTGTCAGTTTGACAGTTGAAATATTAAGAGGAATATTCTGTTGAACTGACACGATTTGTAAATATGCAGGAAGTTTGAGATGTATAACCATGAATAGTTTCAAGTTCGAATTGTATTCGATGCGATTATTTTTTGAGTAGTTCTGAACGAACGTCAACATTTCAAGACGAGCTTTGTTTGTTATAATATGAATTGGTTACTATGGAAATAATTCAAATTTTTTTATTGGTGGAGTTACTCTATGTATATTCACGTATATTCAGAATTATACAAGGTAGCATAACTCAATTGAACGTTCTGATTGGTTTAAAATCATTCTAGGAAAATAATCTCCGATATTTTCAATATGAAAAATGAGAATTTCTAAGGATATACCTGCAGCCGAGATAATAACATCACAATCCCGATTTCGTCTGATCTTTAGAAATAACGGAGCAATTTTATTTCTTCCTTTATGGGACCTTCTTGAGAGCTCTGGCCTTCCTATAACACGGTATGTTAGACATCTAGGTTGGATAGACGATTATCACTATATACTATACATACATATTCGTTCCATTTAGGTCAAGAGTGGCTATGATAATTCGAGATGCACGAAATTGTATCGCCCCAGAAACAGAGTATTAAAAAATAATGGGTTGTGTATACAGGGTAGTCCAAAGAAGACTTCACACCCCTATTTCAGGGCTCAAAAACGTAAAACCGGCGAATGCTCGGACCCGGCGATTTCTACAAGGAAAAACAGGATTTGTTGCATCAACAAATTATTTTTGTTGGACTGAGGAATTTTTTGTTGAATCAAACAGATACATGATCATGGAAGCAGCTTGTTCAAATCAAGAATGTAGTCTAATTGAATCAACAGTATAATATCAATTCCATCAACGAAATATAATGGTAATCTCAAAAACAAATTATGTCTATCCAAAATAATGTCGATGTTTTCCTATTCTGATGTAGCAATGAACTCGTTTCGAACGAATCATTTGCGCTTGAATAGAGCCACGGAATATGTAATATCAATGAAATATTTCGTTCATTCTACATCAAGTTGATTTTTTGCCTTTAGATGGCGATAATTTCGCCTCGTCTATGCCTGCCTCGAATTCATTATATACGTGAAGCCTGGTTCTTCGAGTCTGAAATATCAGCTGGATATATCAAACTTAGGATTGTTAGCAATCCGAATTAACCAAATATTTCATTAAATCAACCAAATAATTCATTGAATCAACCAAATATTTCTTTGAATCAACAAAATATTTCATTGAATCATCTAATTATTTGAGCCAATTCAATATCTCTTCGCAAACTATTCATGGATGTGCTTGATTGGATAAGATCCAGAGTTCATGCAAGACATATTTACTTAATTCAACCTTCAAATTCGCTCTGAAACAAGATATAGATTCACTCATTTCAAGATTATATTTTGTCGTGTATATTATGACACTTATATTTGCTTCATTCAATTAAATTTTGCTTGTTTCAAAAATTCCATTTTTTCTGTGTTTCAACATCCTTTTCAGATTTTCATTTCCTTCGAAGGAGCAATACCATTCACCGTGTACCGTGTTTATTCAGCATAACTGATAGAGAACTGCAGTTGTGAAACAAAATGAAAGGAAATTCGACTTGGCTGTGCGAAAACGAGAGCTGTATTGAAAATTGAGGTTGTGAATAAAAACAAAAAAATTAGTGAGAAGGTATCAGTGATTTTGATATGGAAGTATATACCTACGCCGCCTGAAGAGTTAGGAAGGAAACTGATAAATATATCGCAAGTACATATTGAAAATACAGTGTTTATTGAAATGATTTGAAATTTTTAAACCTCATGAACACAGCAAATTCTACCGTTGAACTTATGTCGTATCAATGTTCGAATCAATGACTGCTAAATATCTAGACTGTCTGACGGGTTATCCCAGTGACAGTGACATCTCAGGTATGATTTATGATATTTTTAAAATCAATAATAATTGCCTATTTCTTGAATTCAATTTCGATAATACCCTGAGATAAAGCGACTGAGACTACAACTTTTTCGTCTCTTAGATTTTTCTCATACCTTGATCAGTTTACTAGATGAAAAATAAAAACATTTTATTGCATGCCCAGTTATCATACAAAAAATTTACAAAAACTGTTGAAAGTAGAAATATGACCATTTCAAAAAACTAATACGTTAATAACATAAAATGTGATTTTTTGTAGAGTTCGACGAAAAATATACTCTCTCGAAATGAGTAATACTTTTTTAAGTGCATCATACAATTTTCGAGGTTTCCACGTTTCCGTGACGCGTAGAAAAGTCGGTCACATTTTCAGAAAAAAAATGCCATCGAGCACGCTACAGCTATGCACACACACAAAAACATGTATAATACACGGTCGGTGGTAAGATTATATCAACACAGGCTGTTGGTTTTAATGGGATTGGACCTAAACGTCCGCTATGACACGATCCCACATAAGATTAGATGGCTCACGATATACATGGAAATATTGATAAAATATCACATATAGTACCCTGTTGTATGAGACGCCGTTTGGGTCAAAAGTGTGTATCCAAATATATACTAATCCGTGCCGAAATATTTATTAGTTGCAGCAATATATATTATTTTCAACCGAAATATTTATTAGTTGCACCAATATATAATAATTTGCTGCCCCATATATTTATTTTCCACAAAACCCAATATATTTATGTTTCAAGCGTTACCAATATATATAAACGTGTATATGCAGATGCTTATATAAATGTGAGCTTTTCATCTTTTAAAGAGATGGCGCAACGAACGCACGCGTATTGATTTTATTCGAGATTGAGCACTTTGCATCAGCGCAATTCGAAGTCATTATTACAGGAAGTGAATAATAGATGGCGGTAGCATGCAATGTCAACTACAGAGACTGCATGTCAACTACATGTCATCTATCAATAGTATGAGATATGATGTCATATTTTGAGTAATTTGAGTAGAGTTTGATTTGTATATTTTTTGGGCAAGGTAATCGACCGTTGGGGGCGCTGTATCAAAAACAAGAAGGCGGCGTTATCAGGGCACTTTGTTTACATATTTTGTGTGTTTTGAATACATTTTATTCCTGCTATTTATTAATCGTGTTAATTGTGTTGATTCTCGAAGTTATCACAGAAAATATCAAATATCATTGTTGAATCATCATTTCATCCTGTATATGATTGAAATAATGAGGATAGTAGGTATTACAACTACAAAGAAGCCTTTCATCAGACCTGTGGCATTCTGTAGGATATCAAAATCACCCAACCATTTCAACTATCGGTGAATTAGAAGGAAGCTGATATATTTGCAATGGCTATGGACAATCTCAGCACAAAAACTGACCAAAACAATGTGCTGATCTGTCTACTGGCACATGTTCACACTTCACTCAGCTCTATGGACTCAGCTTGTAGTGCCTCAGATCCATCATACATTGATCCATACCAAAACCAGGAGATATTTCATATGACCACAACATGCTTATAGCTGCAGCCCCAAGGAAGCCCTTTTTTAAGCCAATATAAAGAAACATTTCAACTCACAAAAATTCCAATATTGTCATGTGTAGAATAATGGCACAACCTCAGCAAGATGACTCCTAGCATCTTGAAGGATTTTTTATAGCACCACAGATATATTGAAAACCTGCAAAACTCTCACTAGGTACCATCTTCATGAATGTTGCTCCACTGCAACAATAATATCAAATTGTCATGATCCTGTATGTGTGTGATTTGTATCCATATTGAGTGTACTCATTTTCATAAGGACAATATACAGTATACTTACCTACATATCAAGTTAAGGTAGGTAGGTAGGTGGTATCCTAGATTTGGTGTTCATATATATCTTGTGAAATTAGTTTTTATCATTTTGTTATACTGACTTCATCTGAATAAAAATATTTATCTATGTATTATGTATTTTATATTCTGGAACTGAATTAATTGATTAGTTTAATAATTTTTGAGAATGAATTTAGACATTGACAAAACATGTTTTTCACTGTACAATGTATTATAATGAATTACTATTTTGTTCAAAGACCTCATTTGAAAACACACACCTAGCTTCTTGTGTCTCTCCAAAGAAGTACTAAGAGAAGGATCTACCAGTTTACTCCTCCCCTCAGTGCTCATGTATAGTGTTTTCTCTCCTCCCCTTACATTAAAAGTGAAGATACCTTCATGAACATGTAAGATCATCAATGAAGTTGGAATCCAGGACTTTTATTTATGTAGGAATAAATTAACAATGAGCTAAAGTGGTTATTTACATGGTAGTTAATAGGTAGATATACCTCTTGTTTTGATTGAGGTAGGTGTGGAATGAACATATAATTTTAAAAACCTACAGGAAAATCATTACAAAAATACAAAAAATTAGAACTATATTAGGTACTTACCAATAAAATACAGTTTGATGAAAACATAGAAGCAACAAAATTATGAATCTATATTTCCAAGATACAATTTGAAATACAAAGGATAGATAATAATGTTCAACTACCTAAATAATCATTGATATCTCCTTGAACTTGAATTCAACTTCAAGGAATGAACAGAAACAAGAAAAAACTAATTATATATTCTGGGTTTTGGTTAAACATTTTGCAAGATACCCTGGAATCTGAATGACAACTCCTCTTCCTTGCTGAAAATTCAAAAAGATGTTAGTATGGACCTAAATAAACATTTATAAATACCTAGATATTCGATCTGTTGGTTGTACAGAATTGTTTGAATCAAGGTAAAATATATTCTGCTCATGTTTAGCTGTATTTTAACTTGATAGTTTTAGTTTAATTATGCAATCTGAATTGGCTATCATTACTATAGAAATAATACAATAGAAATCTATGAAATCCTATTTAGGATATCATGAACATTATCTTAATATGATTCAGAGAAGGCAAGAATTTCATATAGAACCATAAAATACTGACTTGCACATTTTTCCACCCTTGTGTATTGCAATTCAAAATTCCATGGCACTGAATTTGCTTCTTCATTCTCATTATCACAATAGGTATTTGAAAGAGAAAGGCACATACTTATTTTTCCTAATCCTAGTTTCTGGAGACTTCACCAGAAACTTACCATGCAAAATATGAACTGTTGATCATTTTAATCATGTTCTTTCAGATGGGCACTACGAATAGTTAATATTCAGTAATAATATATATCTATGAATCACAACTTTACCTTGTTTTCATTAATTGGAGCAATGAAAGTGGAAAAAGGACGTTTTTAAACTTTTTGTAGTAGGTACATATTTATACATCCAGTTTTCAAATTCATATTCGATGCTCCACGATTATCCATTTTTCCATCCAACTGAACTGATTTTTCATCAATGATGAATCATCATCAGAAAACACTTCTTGAGTTTACTATGTTTACACAGTTGATTTCTGGGTTCTTGAGTGATATGTTTATTCATCGGTAATTGATAAGGTTCTTGTCCTGTACTACTAAAATCATGAACAGAAAATTAAAGTAACTTGTTGAATGATGAATTACATGAAATATCAATTTAAATGAACAGAAACAGAATAACATACAATAACAAAAATGACCTTGAAGGAATCATCACCTCAAGGTTGGTAGAATTGATGATAATAAATAATCATCATTTCTACCAACCTTGCATCACCCTGCCACCTTGCAAATGGTGGAGGTGGTGGAGGACAGTGGAGGTGTATTATTTTAAATTCACCAAGATAAATTAGTCTCAGTCTGTCTATATAATATTATTGGTCCTACCTCCTAGCAGGAGAGTAATAATAAATTGATTGTGAATAACCCCAATTCACCTATTGGAAATATTCGAAGAATGTACGAGGCCAGAAAGTGGTACTGATTCAGTTTGAAGCATTTTCATCTAATAATAACCATTGTGAGCAATTCATAAGGTACCTGCTAAAAACATCCGCTACAAGGATTTAGATAAATTAATAATAATGATACTTCCAAGGTCCTACTACAGAAAATTCTTGCAGCTGTATTCACTTTTCCTGTTGCCTCATGGAATTTGAAAGAAATAGGTCCTTCATGTTCGAATGGTTTTCCTTTTTGTAACATCTAGTTGGTTATTCGTGATTTCGTGATGTTTAGAAAATTTGAGTTCAATCCTTCAGATGAGTCCAACAGAAGACTTTTTGAACAAAATAAGATATATTTCCAACTGGTGCTTGACTCCCTATGTATTTCACAATTTAAGCCCTCGATATCTTGAAAACTGATAGATATACAAAACTTCCTGGTAGAAATCCAATCAAACTTTTCTCTATTGATGTGGGCAAATATTCGTCAATTTTTGGTGTGATCTGATTGAGATATCCATAGATATAAAATGAAGTACCTATAGGTCATTTCTTTTGCTTGAGCAGTGTAGAACTTTCCTATACACTTCCTGTAATTTACACTATACTTGAGCAAGTCATCCTACATGCACCAGTGAATTTTATCTCCACCTCTTTTATTAATCCACATTTCATCTCATATCTCTACAAAAACCAATCACACATATGCCAAACTCCGAATAAAAAATTGTTTGACACATATTTGCCCATCAACCCTGTATATTGTGAAGTCTGATAGGTACTCCTGTAGTATTATTCATGGTCTTAGGTGAATAAAGTTCTATTGATCATTCTAGAACACGTGATTTTGACATGGTTTCTTGAGGGGCACACAAACTATCTGTTAGGTTACCTTTGATGATCATTGCCCTGGCTGTCCCAGCCACATCCACAATATTAAAACAGTTTCACCAAACATAATTATGAAATTCTTTCTGGTTCTAACTCGTATTCCAAGGAAAACGATCCCACTAATTCTGGTTTTATTTGACAGATCTTGACAAAATACAATGTTTGCCCCTCAGCAACCTGTCAAATGACGTAATTCTGGAATGATTAATTCTATTCAGGGTGAGTAGTGGAACTCCATATATCGCAGCTCGATTATAGGAAAAGGAAAACTGACAGGAAAATCTGGAAAATTTCTGGAATGGGATTTAGTAAGGTTTATTTTAAGCCTGATTTGCTTTATTTTTTATTTTTGGTAAGTTAATTGATGACGTCATCAAATAATTCTTTGTTATCTTGACTGGGTGTTCCAAATATGGTAGATCGATTTGATTGCATACAAATATGGCAGTTCCGGTTCGACCAAAAGGTTACAATGAGTAATTTTTTATGAAATCTCAATTATATGAGTAGATTTTAGATCGAAAGTATAATTGTGATATATTCGTTAGAAAGAAAATTTTATACTGAATCGTAATTTTCAAAAAATATGTATACTTCGTATTCGAAATTGAAAAAATAATTGATGCACCTCTGGGTCAAATCGGAAGTGTTTCTTTCCTCCTGTCTCTAGGTGCCAGTAGATGCCATAGAAATAATAATAGTGTTTATTATTATTTCTATGATAGATGCACAGTCCATAATCACGCCACTCGAACGTTTTGATATATTGTGTGTTGGCTTGTTCATCACTACAAGCCAATGAACTCAATTTATATTGAGTTAATTGCTACAAGCCATGATACAAGGTGTATTCCTTGTATCATGGCTACAAGCCGTACAGCAGCATGCTACTAGTTTTATAACTGTCGAGAGTCTTTGGCAAAGTCGGTCTGATTGATCTAAAAATGCGTCTGTACAGAAAGTCATGGTTGTTTGATTTCTTGTTGGAAACAATAATAGATCTATTACATTCCAGCACTCTTCATTACGTCGATACTTCTATTTGAAATTCATAGCGAAAATAGTACCATTCGATTCAACTCGCTGAAAAGAAGAACAGCATATAAGAACGCATTGAAATCGCGGTAGCTAGGGTCCCTTGCGTTAGCCAAGGTCATCATCTGACGTCTGATGTTGCGATGACATAAAAATTAAAAACTACGTGAGAACCATGTGAGAACACACGGATCATAACGGGTGCCAGGATGAAGCCAAAAATATGAAACAAATGAATATCCATAAGGATTTGGTGGCATGATACGCATGCGCCATGCGCTATTATAGTAGTCATCAAAGACATGCGTTTCGGTGGACAATGACGTTTACTAGCCTTTCAATCAAAGCAGTATGTGTCTGATCGTTTCAAAACTTTTCCTTATGGATATAGTCATTTGTCTTGAAAAATCGGCTTCATGATTCGCTATGGAAACAGATAGAGATTATCCGTATTGATTATTAATACGTATATGGAGAACACAAACATGTCTAACTCAGCCTGAGTAGGAATGTTTTCCCGTAGTTTTCATGTCATTGCAACGTCAGATGATGACCTTGACTACCGCTAATGAGGTAGCGCCACAGTGCGATCATGGAGCGGATAAGAGGTTTGGAGTTGTTTTGGGCTTCTGACGTCACAAGCACAACTGACATGATCACTAGACCGCTATAAGTCATATCTCAGCCAACCGAAAATCTTGTTTATTCCTCTTCTAGAAACGTTTCTGCTCAACGCACAGGAATATCCAAACTGTCGTTTAGGACACATCGAGTCATGCGCGTCATGTCTCTTGGTGTTTGATATGGTATTCCCAAACATAAGTCAGAGTGAGTGTGAGTAGGATATAATGACACTAATGACAGGTGACAGGTCCATAATGCACAGTGCACACGCTCCATATGGAACCAAGGTCGATCTCATGAATGAATTCAGTATTCAGTTCCAGAATATAAACTTCATAATAGGTACATAGATATTTTTATTTAGATGAATTCAGTATAACAAAATGATACCTATAATCACTAACAAAATCATCTAGGTAATCTGAACAAAGTTCAATGTTGTGGAACTCCAGATTACTGGAAGATTTCATCAATATGATAAAAAAAACTAATTCAACAAGATATAGATGAACACCAAATCTACCTTATGTTGATGTAGGTATAGTACTTATATTGTCCTTATGAAAATGAGCACACTTAATATGGATACAAATCACACAAATATAGGATCATGACAATTTGCTATTATTGTTGGTAGTGAGAGTTTTGCATGTTTTCAATATATCTGTGGTGCTATATAAAAACGCCTCCAAGATGCTAGAAGTAGGTTATATTGCTGAGGTTGGGCCATTGATGATATCTACTATAAATCCAGGGTAATCTCTGAAGTTGTTGTGAAGGGAAATTCCAAATTTGCAAACATCATTCTACAGATGGAAAAATTAGAATTTTTGTGAGTTGAAATAGTTCTTTCTTCATATTGACTTGAAAAATGCTTCCTGGAGCTGCAGCTATAAGCATGTTGTGGTCATATGAAATATCTTGGTATGGAATTTATGATCAATTTGAGGCACAATAGCTGAGTCCAGAGCTGAGTGAAGTGTGAACATGCGCCAGTAGACAGATTAGCACATTGCTTTTGGTCGGTTTTTGTGCTCAGATTGTTCATTGCCATTGCAAATATATCATCTTCTTTCTAATTCACCGATAGTTGAAATGGTTGGGTGATTTTTTCCTGATAATCCTACAGAATGTCACAGGTTTGATGAAAGGCTTCTTAGTAGCTGTAATACTATCCCTAAGACAGTATAATTTTAATAACACACACGATGTTATGATGATTGAACAATGATATTTGATATTTTCTGTGATAACTTCAAGAATTAACACAATTTGAATAGCAGAAATGAAATGTATGCAAAACACAAAATATGTGAACACTGAACAAAGTGCCCTGATCCTCAGCTCTACCAACCTTGATTAAATTCTATCCATTCCACCATCTACTATCCACTTCATGTACTAATGACTGCGCTGATGCCAAGTGCTCAATCCCGAATAAAATCAATACGCGTGCGTCCGTTGCGCCATCTCTTCGAAAGATGAAAAAGCTGACATTTATATAAGCATCTGCATATACACGTTTATATATATTGGTAACGCTTGAAACATAAATATATTGGGTTTTGTGGATAATAAATATATGGGGCAGCAAATTAATATATATTGGTGCAACTAATAAATATTTCGGTTGAAAATAATATATATTGCTGCAACTAATAAATATTTCGGCATGAATTAGTATATATATGGATACACACTTTTGACCCAAACGGCGCCTCATACTATTGCTTCAAGGGTATTATTTTTATTCGTTTGTCCCTTGGATCGCACGAATGAGGATCCCTATAATGTTCGTGGACCGAGCGTACCTAAGGATAGAGATGTGATTGGGTCAAATGACCGTATCATGACCGTTGTTATGACGGTCAAGTCACATTAACCGTGGGTTATTTAACCTAAAAATTAAACAGGAAGAATGTGTTGGCCAATAGGTCGCGTGCAAGAACTGTCAGATGACCGACCCTGGAGGCAAAACATATTTGTTTACAAGTGATCGAAATAGTTTTCCACAATTATTTTGGCATATGAATCGTATTTTTCCGCTATTCATCAATTCGCTAATGCCATCACATTGTGCTGTTGTGAAATGCACAAAAACTGCAGCGGAAGATGAAGAAATCCGGATGGTACATTATGATTCAAAAGTAAGTACCTACTATAGTCACTCACATAGTTTTCATTTTTGAAATTTGGTTATTTCTCTGATTTCTAATCGGAATTCCTTCTGCAATAGGATCAGCTAATAGAAATATACCTGAAATTTCTAGAATAATGCAAGAATATTGGATTCATACGATCAATCGGTAGGACTGGTCTGACATGCTGACGATCGTGTGTGTTGTAGACATTTTCAATCTATTAGCAGCATTAGCTTGTATCGCAGAAGTGGCAGAAGGCAGAAGGAATTTTAATAAGGAATGACAACATTTCATAATGCTAACTATGTGAGATTACTATTTACCTGAAAAATCATATTCCCTAGTCTCTTGCTGCATTTTTTGTGCATTGTACAACAGCACAATGCGAAGGCATGCTTGAATTAATGAATAACGCAAGAAACACAATTCGTATGCCAAAATATTGTGAAAAACTATTTCAACCTTCTGATTCCTCTGTAACCAAATAAAAAAGTGAGGTTGTGTTTCAATAATTCACAGAAGAATGAGGTTGTGTTTCAATATTTTGCCTCCAGGGTCGGTCTTCGTGCACGCGACCTATAGGTCGCGTGCAAGAACTGTCAGATGACTGACCCTGGAGGCAAAACATATTTGTTTACAAGTGATCGAAATAGTTTTCCACAATTATTTTGGCATAGGAATCGAATTTTTTCCGCTATTCATCAATTCGCTAATGCCATCACATTGTGCTGTTGTAAAATGCACAAAAACTGTAGCGGAAGATGAAGAACTCCGGATGGTACATTATGATTCAAAAGTAAGTACCTACTATAGTCACTCACATAGTTTTCATTTTTAAAATTTGGTTATTTCTCTGATTTCTCATCGGAATTCCTTCTGCAATAGGATCAGCTGATAGAAATATACCTGAAATTTCTAGAATAATGCAAGAAGATTGGATTCAAGCAATCAATCGGTAGGACTGGTCTGACATGCTGACGATCGTGTGTGTTGTAGACATTTTCAATCTATTAGCAGCATTAGCTTGTATTGCAGAAGTGGCAGAAGGCAGAAGGAATTTCAATAAGGAATGACAACATTTCATAATGCTAACTATGTGAGATTACTATTTACCTGAAAAATCATATTCCCTAGTCTCTTGCTGCATTTTTTGTGCATTGTACAACAGCACAATGCGAAGGCATGCTTGAATTAATGAATAACGCAAGAAACACGATTCGTATGCCAAAATATTGTGAAAAACTATTTCAACCTTTTGATTCCTCTGTAACCAAATAAAAAAGTGAGGTTGTGTTTCAATAATTCACAGAAGAATGAGGTTGTGTTTCAATATTTTGCCTCCAGGGTCGGTCTTCGTGCACGCGACCTATACCAAAAGTGTTGAGGCTATTCTCAGTACGCTTCCAATATCAGCCCCCAGAGAGATCATCAAGTGCGCAGGACTTCATTCATTCAAAGAAGAGGAACACGTTGAAAACCACCACAGCATACTGCTCACTTATGTGCATCAGAACTCAAAATAAATTGGGTAGAGCTCTGTTTAAAAAAAACACATTTCTTAAGTATGATGATAATGTTGATGCATCAACTTTGTCATCATACCACAGTCGAGAGAGATGCAGGACTCACATATAGAGATATCATCACAATCAGAATCAGAAACAGATGAAGACGAAGAGGAGTGGAGGAGACTTTAGACGCTGATGATGACGAAGATGAAATGGATGAAGATGAGGAGAAAGACAACAGAGTCGCAGAATAAATGTCAAGTCGATTGACTACAAGAATTTTATAATTTCAATACCTATCCTCCATTTATGTCATCAATGTTGGTATTGATCTCACACATTTCTGTAATGAATGACCATAAATGGCCATAAATGACCATAAATATGACCATAAATGACCAAAAATGACCATAAATGACCATAAATGACCATAAATGACATAAATGACGGTCATATGACTGGTCATGGTCACGGTTTTTTTTTATTCGGAAGTGCTCGCACAAGGTTGGACCTATAATCCCGTGGTGGAACTGCGAGTACTAAGGAGGGACAAATATCGATAGATCCTCCTCTTGAAGGTAAATAGATTGTAGTTCGCTGGAAATACATCGGTGGGTAGAGAAATATGTTGTTCTAGTTGTTTCAATTTTGACTGCATATTGGTGTGAGACTTGAGCCAGCCGCGTTAGGCGAACAAAGGTCATTCCAGGGGGGACAGCTGATGACAATTCAACAGAGCATCGTCCATGATAGTTGTTCGGAATATATATCATCCTGTATTCTTAGTGATATGATTGTTAGGACATTGATGTTTATGTCAGAAATAATAAAGTTGTCAATGAAGTTATATCACATTGATTTATCATTATAATTATTTCTGATACATATTGAAAAACCCAATGAACCGAGATCATATTGGGTTCGGAAACACAGTAACAATAAGATAGTGCGCAGAAATATAATTCACATAAAGCCATCTAGAACCAAGCCCAGTTATCAGGATAGGGAACAACTACCACCTGAATTAGATTTTGACCATTTATCCGACCATGGTAACGTTCCTCGGAACATTCAGGACAATTTTCGGAATGTAGTTCGTACACCATTGCATGACGATAATGACACTCCATCAGTACCTAACTTAGAGAATCAAAGAATATCTAGATTCGGTAGAAGAATCAGGTCTCCCAGACGCCTTAATCTTTGAGCTAGTTTGTTATAATGATTTCTCAAAAAGGAAGGTGTTCGGAATATATATCATCCTGTATTCTTAGTGATATGATTGTTAGGACATTGATGTTTATGTCAGAAATAATGAAGTTGTCAATGAAGTTATATCACATTGATTCCACATTATAATTATTTCTGATACATATTGAGTATTAAACAATAGTAGCGATAGAAGAGTGATAGGTCTGCAACGTCTCTACGATGTTGTAAAGTTTGCAGTGATCTTGTCAGAGTTGGGTCATTGATGAGCCTGATGGCTCTTCTTCGAACCGACTCCAGCAACCTCAGCCTCAACCTGTTTTGGAGCTGATCCCCAGACGTGCGAACAGTACTCAAGGGATGGTCGAATCTGGGCTTTGTAAAGTGTCAAGCTGTTGTGAGGTGAAATACTTCTTCGCGCGGAAGAGGAATCCCAGCTTTTGAGAGGCAGCTCTGGCTATATTGGCAACATGGTCATGCCAAGATAAACTGTCAGATACCGTGATGCCGAGCATTGATAGTGATGAACTGATTGACAAGGTTCTTCCAGCCATAATTGTATCAGGACCCGCACGGTTAGCCTTCTTAGGCTTTTGAATTCACATCACTGCCTAGGGAGGATATAAATGAGAGTGACGTAATTATGTCAAAACATGCAGTGTTGCCGATTGGAAGGAAATTACTAGTAGACAAACCGCCCGAATAAAGATTTTTTCAACAATTTCAAAAAAAAATCTGGAAGAATTATTTGTACCGATACTTGTGGTACAGAACCAGGCAATAACGAAGTGGAAGTTTCATATTTATGCCACAAGGTTTTTGAATTTGTAAAAGATAAATTGACAAATGTTTTAATGATCATGATGCTGGAGTTCTTTTCATTTCGAATTCTGAAGGTGGGTAGACCATTTCCAAACTATGAAACTAAAAAACTTCCAGACATACTAGAGCATATTCTAGATGAAGAAAAAACATGTTGATAAAGTTGAGTGTGTGAAAAGTTGAGAATATAATTATATAAAACTTCTTCGAAGAGGTGGGAAGTTTGTTGGTATCTAATATTTCATGAAGCTTTTCATTACTATTGATATTTGTGGAAAAAAAATCGATAGATTGTATTCAGTGGGAAAATAAAAAATTAAATATAGGCAACGAAGTTTGTTCTTACTTCAATATTCTGAATCAAAATCCACTGTCATTATAATCGAACAAAAATAAACCATCACTATATACAATAAATATTCATATTCATGATTTCTAGCGTGTAGAACACAGTTCCAAATTTGACTTATTCCTCTTCACTATCATCAGAATCTTCCTCACCTACTAAATCACTTCGAATTATTTCTTCAGTATGGCGAACACATATTCTCCTTCTCTTGATATATATAAGTACTTTTCAAATTTGGCAGATAAAACTGAAACACCCTGTATAGTTATTTCATTTGAACTCCTATGCCTATATGATCATTTCAACTTATACTATTCGATTGTCATGTAATAAAAAAGTACCCTGTATACACGGTTGAACGGTTCAGCAGCAGTTGATTAATCAAATAAACATAATAATATTATGATGGATTCCGATAGGCTTCGGAAAATTGCTGATTTCAATTACAGATACACAGTTAATTTTCCAGAAATGCCGTCGAAACGCAAATCCCAGAGCAAATAATTAACCATTCTCATTACGTCATAAACAATATTCATTTGATATTTTTGTGTCCTACTATTTCCTCAAAAAGCGATATTCCGGTTAATTTGAAAATTAAAGAAAAAATATACTATAGTAGGTATAATAGGTCTTTAATAGGCGAAAGTTTAGTATAAATCTATTCTTACACTTTAACATAACGACTAATGTGATGAACATAGATATCAATGTAGCATACAACAGTAGAACTACAATTTGTATTGAAAAGGAAGAGGAAAAAATAGCGGAAAAATATTCTTGATAAATGTGAGAGATATGATGACATATAGCTTTTTATCATGAGTTAAGGATCATCTGTTTGGTTAGATAGAACCTGGCGGGACACTTTTGTGAATTTGCAACAGCGAGGAAATTTGCCCATCAATCATCACATGGTGGAAACGATTAGTCAAAAAATTTTCAAAAAAAGAAAGGACACCTTATCGGCAACCATATGGGGAAAAAGTGGAACAGCAGTTTGATTTATGTTCGTGTCTGAAAATGGCAGTTGAGCCGAAACTAGTCACAATATAATATGGTTGTTGATATAATTTTGTCGTCGACCGACTTTGTGTGTTACTGTTTTTCTTTTTGTCCACAAACAAGAAGAATCTAGTGTACTTGTATATGCGTGCGGTCAAACGGTAGGTATACCATAAAACAATGTTCTCTATCAATTTATAATATTCCATTGTTCAAGGAAAAATAAGGTCGAACTATATTTTATTTACTAGTTACGAAAATAGTCACTTTTTTTATAAGTGTACAGTCGTCTTCAGAGATCATGTCGCGGTTACACGGTGTCAGCGCTCTTATTGCAGGAGTTATTAAAAATAGTATCATCGTCCATGTGCGACATGTTTTCTGAAGATGACTGTACCTGCTGCCCTATTTTTCCTATACACAGACACGTGAAGTCATGCATTTAATTCCTTTTTCGACACGCAATGCCATATCAACAACATCGTATGTATCTGAATGGACCATCTATAATTCCATAGGTAGTTATTGAACGATTCTATCAAAAACAGCCGTTTCTTATTGTTAGTTTTTATTGATGATTCATTCGAAATGCGAACGAAAAAATAACTAGCTATCAATGCCTAGTAAGAATAGGATTTTGCATATACAGAGTGTTGATAATTTAGTGTCGATAATAAAGGAAATTAATCTGTGCATGATTTAGAGACCAAAAGTTTATATACATATTAATAAAGTCTAGAGAGATATCAGAAATACAAAAAAAAAAAAGATTAGAAAAGGTTCCCTCATATTATGAGTGCCAACAAGTCGCTATTGGAATGAGTACTTATATTGAAATTTCACGAAATATCTCCTGTCACTAAAATCACCCCGTACAAGTTTTACTTCATAAGCAATGAATTCTTCATTCTCATCGTTCGATTATTTTCTTCATATTGAACAAAATGATATCCTATACAGTGTGCCACTTAAAAAAAATATCGAATCGCGTCAAACGAAAGGAGAATGTAGACCAAAACACTACCTAGCTACTAGCTATAAAAATCTCAATAATTTCGAAATATTTTCCTTGATTAAAAAAATGCACTAAAAAAATTTCTGATTCTCACAGTCCCCATCTGAAATGTTCTCCAAAATGTTTCAATGCAGAAGTTAGAATATAGATTCAAGAATATTTTCCCGAGAAAATCAATTAGAAAATAGTAAAAATGTTCATAGCACAGCAAAAAAACTAATGCAGCCATGAAAAAATAATCTCGAAAATGGGAAAAAGGATTTTTTTCAGAGCAAGCACATTCTTCTTCAGTTAAACGTGGTATTTACATTACACCCTGTACATCTGAAATAACTGGACGATTTGTTCCCTAATGCCAGAACTGATAACTCGGAGTAGGTGGCATTCAATATTGCAATAACCTTTCTTCGATTCATTCATCATCGAATACACTCTATTATTTACAATCTTTTTTACGCGTTGAAGTTCTGTATACTATTTTAATCGATTCCCGATATTGTAAATACAACTCCGACCTGAAAGGAATTATTGTATAGAGAAGGCTAATATTTACATGAAATTACTATACGCAACCATTTATGACTCAACTCGACCTTGATTATGATGACACCTGAAAAATGGGAATTTAGGCATCCAGTCAAAAAATCATATTTTCTGAATGAACTGGTAAATTGTTGGTAGTGTCGGAAGATAAGAGGAATCGCAGTTCTTCTCGGACATACTGAGGATGACAACTCGATTGTAGAAACACGTATGTAGAAATTTTCAAATATTATTGTGATGTTTTGAGCTAACACCAACATAGGAATCGAATCTGACGACATTTTATAGGCAAAATATTTCCAAATTTCGGAAAAATTATCGAGTGTATGATAAAATCAATTCTACGCAAGCGCTGAATTCCAATCATATTATTTATGATCGTAGTGTTTTATTGAATTCATTCTTGTTCAGACCTGATCGATATATGAATCAGAACTTTCACGTAATAAGGATATTCCATTTATCTCCTTCGGGATTTAGCTTCCACTCTGAGCTGGCGAAAAAGTCATAAAAGCTCCATTACAACCACTGGTAGACACAATGAAAATATGAAATCATCAATCATAGCACACAAACAACAAATCCAAATACTATAACGTCACTCCATTTAGGAAAAATAACATACTATGCTATGCACCATGAAAACATCACGATAATTTTTCCATCAAAACATTGAAGGTGTATATGGTTGAATATTCATCATCTTATGATAAAAAACGTGTACACAGGGTCTTTCAACGAATATTTCCCTCATATATAAAATGTCTCAAAAGAGCAATGCAATTATCGAAAAATTACAGCGGTAATTGCATTGCAGAGCGAAGATTGCACTGCGAAAACATCCCGTGACCATAACAACACATTTGAAATCGTATCGCTAAACGCCTGTAAACAAAACTTTTTTTTTTATTTTCTCGTTCCCACGAAAAGTGATATCTTGTAATGTTCACAGAACATCGTGAGAACCAAGGGAAATAAGGTAGGAATTGGTGTTCTTCTTAAATTTCTGGAGGTTATATGCCTCGAGGACCACCTCCCTTGGCAATGTGTTCCAGAGCCTCGCTGTTCGTTGGATGAACGAGTCTTTGGAAAGAGATGTTCTGCAGGTCTCCAAAGTGACCACGAAGGGGTGCGAAGCCTCAACTCGACGGGTTAATCTCGCGGGGACTGCCAAGGGAGGAACAATTGTTGATATTTCAGAAGAGCATCGTCCATGAAAATATCTATAAAATAGAGCCAGATCGCCAACTTTTCTACGGTGTTCCATAGAAGTGAGCGAGTTTGCGAGCGAGGCATCACCAACGAGACGAATTGCCCTTTTTTGGACAGAATCCAACAGTTTCAGGGTATGTTTGGGTGCTGCACTCCAAATATGGGAACAATATTCCAGGACAGGTCGGATCTGTGGCTTATAGATCATGAGCAGCTGACTGGAAGTGAAATAGCTCCTAGCCCGAAACAGAAAACCAAGTTTTCAGGATGCACTTTTAGCAATTGATCTCACGTGATTTTCCCAGGAAAGGTTATTGCTATATAGTAGTAATACCAAGCATCGAAATAAATGACTTCAAAGGTATGGTTACTCCTGACAAGCTTATGTTGGTCACAGTGAGATCGGATTTTCTAGAGAAAAGACTTGTGTTTTGTTTGCATTGAAATCTACCCAAGTTATTGGATATCCATTCGAGAATTGTTGCCAAGTCCATATTTATGTTGTAAACATTTCTCCCTCGTTCGTTTCATTCATTTCACGACTAGCAATACCAGTCAGACGAACTCGACAAGCGCAGTCAGCACATCCTATCGTTGTTAACCTCGAAATATGTCGAACAGCATCAAAACTCGTTGCTCCATAAAAGGGCGAAGCTCCGGAATTCATTGCTTGAGGAAGTATATACAAGAACTTAATAATCTCCAAAAGTTCAAGAAAAAATCTAACTCCAACAACCCAATTGAACATGGTTTATTACAATGAAACAATTCAATCAATTGGAATCTGAAGATAAATGGAGTAGTAGTTACCTGATATGAAATATAGCGGAACAAAATAGAGAAAAAATTTTTTTTCAACATAAAATGTCGCTGTTTTGGCACATCACTAGGTACATACCCAACAAAATTTCACACTTGGCATTCCTCAACCTCTTATACGACCGAAATCCCATCATCTTGAAACCTACAGCTTACTCACTGTTTTTTTCAAAGTATATTCAGTCAAAAGAAACACATTTCCAAAAAAACGTAAACGAAAAATTACAAATGTCTAATAAGTTATTGGACTTTCACGTCACCCCATCCCCGAACTACAACACTCTGTACATACCCGAACCCACCTCGCAGCCCCGTCACATCCCCACCGTACAATGAAAAACCACTTCTCGCCCATAATCCCAGAAAACCGGCTCGAAGGACCAGAAAAAATAACAGAAGCACGCGACCGGCGATCACGAAGTGGGCGTCAGAGGAATTCCCAAACAGAAGAGAATCGCGCCGTCAGTGACGTGTAGACGACGGCGTCGGTCCACTAGAAGCGAGCGTCCTTTCAATCGACGCCACCGTATGTTTATGAAAGCTGAATATTCTAGCTCCAACGCTCAACCCTTTGTGTGTTTACAAAACCTGAGCGCATGGTCGTAGACAACAATGCGACGTTTCATTTCTGACAGAAGCGACAATCCCACAGTTTTATAAACAATTGTCGATATTGTTAAGAAAACGTTGATATTAATCGATAATCAACCAAATATATGGAACGTGGCACGCAGTGATAACCATCTCTCTGTAGAGATCTTTGTAATTCTTCTGTTAGTCTTTCGAAGCCAATGATCGATTCTAAAAGTCTTTTAGAGTAATTGCCGTCATCGGTCGTCTTTGGAAGTGTTTTCTATGATATTGGACATCTTTGTATTTCTTGGACAATCTTTAGAAGTCGTTGAACCTCTGAAAGTCTGATGCAGATGAAAACTCCTCATGGAGACATGGTCATCAGACTTTCCAGAAACTGGATGAGTTATGTGTTTACAAGCTCTTATTGGAACAGCTTTGAGAGCAGTATTCCCAAGAAGAGTAAGGAGTCTAATCCTCCATTATTTTCAAACGTGATGACAAACCCATCCTTGAGAAAATTCTCCAGGTTGAGATTTAGAAAACTTGATTTGTATAATTTGTGAACGTCTTCTTTTATGTATTGGGAAAATCACGTGAGATCAATTGCTAAAAGTGCATCCCAAAAACTTGGTTTTCTGTTTCGGGCCAGGAGCAATTTCGCTTCCAGTCAGCTGCTTATGATCTATAAGGCACAGATCCGACCTGTCCTGGAATACTATTCCCATATTTCGAGTGCAGCACCCGAACATACCCTGAACCTGTCGGATTCTGTCCAAAAAAGGGCAATTCGTCTCGTGGGTGCTGATGCCTCGCTCACAAACTCACTCACTTCTCTGGAACACCGTAGAAAAGTTGGCGACCTGGCTTTATTTCATAGATATTTTCATGGACGATGCTCTTCTGAAAAATCAACAATTGTTCCTCCCTTGGCAGTCTCCGCGAAATTAACCCGTCGAGTTGAGGCTTCGCACCCCTTATTCATGGTCACTTTGGAGACATGCAGAACATCTCTTTCCAAAGACTCGTTCATCCAACGAACAGCGAGGCTCTGGAACACATTGCCAAGGGACGTGTTCCCCGAGGCATACAACCTCCAGAAATTTGAGAAGAACACCAATTCCTACTTTATTTCCCTTGCTCCTCACGATGTTCTCTGAACATTACAGGATATCCATTTTCGTGGGAACCAGAACATGAAGAAAAAAATACATATATGATATATGATGATATGAAACATATATTTTTGAAAATAAAGGGAGAAGTTTAATTTTAATTGGGTACTAGAACAGAGACGTGCTAAAAATATTGTGAAACTAATCAGCTAGAACTATACACTACTATACAGCTAATACAGCTCAAGTTATCGCATCTTCCACAAAATTCTTTATCGCTAAATGAATTCATAATATTTGAAAAAAAATTAGGCAAGAGAAGGAAAAAATAAATGTCGATACACACAGCATGATGGATGAATCCTTTAGTAGATTATGTGCACGTACACGACCACTGACATTTAAAATTATGTAAATCTTCTGATGTTGATAATTAAGAAAATATGAATCTTGAAGTTTTCTTCGAATTTTCTGACAGTTAAGCTCGTGCTTAAAATACTCGTTACTAAACGGAAGTTTAAAATCCTTGTTATACGACGCTATACCTATATAGTGGAACTACGGCCTTGCCAAAAATGCTATCTCGGAAACTCGCTCGGAAACTAAGCGAGATAGAGGTATAGTTACTTTGGAGAAAATGATCCCCATCGAATTTTGAGCAACTTTGGTTTTTGTGTCTGTCTGTACTCTGTGGTAATCATGAATCGATATATCTCCGAAACCCTTTGACATATCGACTTGAAATTCCGCCATCTTATTGTACTCAAAACAATATCATGTCATTGAAATATGATGAAGGAAATCGGAAAACTTTAAGGTGGTTTTTCCGGGTTTTTTTCGATTTTTCACCGGAAGTTTCTTGTAACCACTCTACAAATCGCAAAAGTGGTCCGATCGATTTCATTTTTCGTGAGAAAAAACTTATCAGGAAGAGACGAAGGCTATTGAAATTGAGCAGGGTCGGAAAATTCCAAGTGGATTTTTCAAGGAGATTTTCCGAAACACACGGTTCGCTTTAAAACGACATATCTCCTGAACCAAAAGACTGAATCCAAATTTGAAAAATGCACCGTATGCCTCTTTGATGAAGCAACAAATTATTATATCACCATTTTTTCGTGCATCCATCGGAAAATGGAAAAACAAATGAAAATCAAAACATCAAAATTTGAAATCCTTTCAATTCAATATTGTACCTATATCGAAAACAAATGGAAAAATCGAAAATTATCAGAAGTGCAAAGTTATATAATTTTTTTTCTGTAAACCAAAAAGTACAGGAAATAAAGTAAAAAATATGAAGAAAAAAAATTAAACGACCCATAGGGTACCATGAAGATATATTGAAAAACAAAGATCATCGATAGATGAAGCTCATCGACTTCCACTGAACCATGAAATATTTTTTCCTTTTGTTGATTGGAAGATGGAACAAAAGTGTTGAAAATTTTATTCTCAGATAATTCCAAATATCTCGAAAACAACTGGAAATATCTGAAAATGTTATAGAACCAAAATTATTTCTTTCGATAGAATCTACAAAAAATCCGTAAAATATTTATCTCTGAATTCATTATTTCGGGAGATACGATGAAAATACTAAAAAATTTACAAGTTTCTAGATAATCACTTGCCAATATAAAACAAAAAACAAAAGAAAGTAAAAAAAGCACACTCAACTGTCTTGATTTTTTCCCATAAACTACGTACCTAGCTCACCCGACTGTCTTTATTTTTCGCCAATAAACTAGGTACCTAGCTCACTCGACTGTCTTAATTTTTTGCCCATAAACTACGTACCTAGCTCACTCGACTGTCTTGATTTCCCACAAAGAAGAAATATGTTGGCATTGTTTTAACTTTCTTTTGTTTTTGTTTTTTAGTCCCTATTGGCAGTCGAGTGGGCTAGGTACGTAGTTTGTGTGGAAAAACCAAGACAGTCGAGTGGGCTAAGTACGTAGTTTGTGGGAAAAATCTCCAGTTCTCTGAACTTTCATAGCGTCGTATACACATCTTTGGTGCCCAAAGATAGTTTCAATATAAAGATATGCTCATGATATGGTGCCATGGCCTCTACTTACCATCTTACATGAGCAATGATAAAATATCATCTGCTTTTATAGCGTCGTATAAATTATCTGACCTCTTATACTAATCTAATACCTAATGAAAACTACATCTATACTAATCTGATACCTTTCGAAAACTACGTACGTCACTTGTTATATAACGATGTAAATATACGGAGACTTTTTATTCACGATTCCGCTATGAGATAGATTAATTAGCAATTAGCAAGGTCTTTCCGTCTCTATTTATGCCATCAAAAATGTTGCATCGTGATTTTTACCGCACTGTTTTAGGTGTCTGCTAACGTCAAACTTGAAACTATTGTTGAAATTCCAGAGATCCCGCATACAACCAGGTAATTAGGTCCCGGAGTCCCGGATGTGTTACTGCAGGCGGTGTAACGGGCCATGACGTTGCTGTATGGAAGGGAAAAGGGAGTGGAAAGCAGGATTATGGAAGTTGTTTGACAATTAGTCGAACCCTTGTGAAGGGACGCTCGGGACATTGTGAGACGTTCGTCTACTAATGGCATTCCACTTTCGTCAATTACCACATCATAATTATATACACTGTGTACTTATCGACTTTCACAGGGTTGGGATGAAGTAGAGAACTAATAGCCCAGGAGATGGTGACAGGTAACGTTCCCTCATTTCACACTGCATGCCATTTTGAAACTTTATATACAGGGTGATTCATGTTTTAAGGCGCAAACTAAAATGGTAGATAGATCTCATCATTTCGATAAGAAAAGTTTATATGAACATAAGGCCGATCTCGTTCAGTAACGGAGCTATAGGGGGGTCAAAGTTCAATTATTTTTGTTCTATCAATTGAAATATCTCGCATACTTTTCAAGATATCATTTTGAAATTCGGTGTGGTCAATACTTCCTATAATATCATCATATCAAGCCATTTGAAGATCTTCGAAATCTACAGGGTGATACGTTTTTGGGGGGTAGAGGTTTCTTTATTCCCCCCAAACTTTTTCGCAGTACGCCTCTGGCATATTTCAGTGATCAAATTGTGTGAATCGTTCAATTTAGAGGCTTTTTTCGCACCTTCATTTTTCTAGAGAAACGAACCGTTATTGAGATAAATAAGCATATACGTTCTACAGCATGTTAATTTTGCCAGAAACTTGACTTTCTACACTCCATATACCCGTTACTGATTGGACTCGTGATTGTAATTTTAGTGAGTACATTTCATTGCATTCTCAACGAATTTTGTCAAGGAATAAAATTTAAGCGAAACATAGGCAAACACCTTTATTTTTTTGAAAAGCATATGCTTATTTATTTCGAAAACGGTTCGTTTCTCGAAAGCAAATAAAGATCAATAAAAATCTCTGAATTGAACAATTCACATTATACGGTAACTAGATGATGTCAGACGTGTACTACTGAAAATTATGGGTGAGATAAATAAGCCTGTACCCCCAATGTATGACCCTGTAGATTTTGGAAATATTCAAAATGCTTAAGATGATGATCTTCTAGGAAGTAAAAACCTCACTGAATTTCAAATTGATATCCTCAATAGTGAGCAAGATATTTTAATCAATAAAAAAGAATCATCTTTGATCTCTTTTGTAGATCCGCTACTGATCGAGATCGGACTCATATTCGTAGAGACTTTTTTTTATTCAAATGATGGGATCTATCACACATTCCAGTTTGTGCCTTAAAACTTGAATCACCCTGTATATGCCCAAAGGCATGTAAAAATGATGATCTTCTAGGAAGTAAAAACCTCACTGAAGTTCAAATTGATATCCTCAATAGCGAGCAAGATATTTTAATCAATAAAAAAAAATCATCTTTGATCTCTTTTGTAGCTCCGCTACTGATCGAGATCGGACTCATATTCGTAGAGACTTTTTTTTATTCAAATGATTGGATCTATCACATATTCCAGTTTGTAACTTAAAACTTGAATTTATCGAACGGCACCTGTGCCAATCACTATCCTGAGCAGAGTGATTGAAAAAAAAATGGATATCTTTGAACTATGTCTCATGTTCATATTCCTGAAGGATATTTTATGGAAATCTTTGGAAGATGTCTTATGGATATCATTGAAGGATATTTTATGAATATCTTTGAAGTAGGTATGTCTTCTGGATATTCCTGAGGGATATTTCATCTCATATATATCTTCGAAATATATCTTATGGGCCTCTCTGGAGGATATCTTAAGGCTATCCTTGAAGGTAATCCATATAAACTACTCAACACTAATTTCGTCGCACACCAAAATGTCGCCCCTGTTATAATGTAAATAACTTTTTTCAGTTTAGAACAATTTGAATTTGGTTCACACTGTTCGATAGCCCAGTCCTTCAGCTTTAATTTCGTACTTCAATGGAACATAAGGATATTCACATAAAATCTCTACATGGTGTTTTTCGACACTGTGCAAAATTTCGGAATATTCAAAAGGCTCTCAAATGGTGAAAAAAATGTTTTTCTCAACTTCGACAACAGAGGCATGAAGATGATCTCATTACCTCGAGATGTTTCGCGAATCAACTTCCTATCTCTCTTATTTACAGAGTGATCTCAAAAAATCAACTTTTTGGTTTTGCAGCCATAACTTTTTTCCACGTCAACCGATTCTAGAAATCTTAGGCTCATTTTGAAGATAAAACTTCAGATGAAGAGATCTGAATATCAGAATTGACTCAGATGACTATCAGAGATATAGAGTTTTCTTGAAAGTGACCCAAATCTGGAACGCCCTCCGAATCTCGGTTGGGAGGAGAATTGAATGAAAATCAACTTCTTCTCGGAAAAACAATTCATTCTGAATGCGTCCATATTTTCCTCGCTCTCAGTAGTCAAGAATTGTGTGTGAGAAAACACAATTGAAACATGTTCTTGCAAAAACATCAGACCATTTCTCCTCTGTAATGCATGGCCCGTAACCAACGTTACAAGAATCACAATCAATTAGTGACTGACAAACCCGACCAGCTAAGGCTCATTATAAATGGTTGTACCAACAACCCTATGCGGCGAGCTATGCGGTCTCGCATTGTCATCAACGAGAACAAAGTTGTCACCCACATTTGCGTTAGATGCGGCATCGAAACCATCGAAATCTGTTTATGATTCGAAAACGACGTCTAACCTGACTTGTCAGTCACCTACTGTGATTCTTGCAACGTTGGTTGCGGGCCATGCATTACAGAGGAGAAATGGTCTGATGTTTCTGCAAGAACATGTTTCAATTGTATTTTCTCACGCACATTCTTGACTACTGAGAGCGAGGAAAATATGGACGCATCCAGAATGAATTGTTTTTCCGAGAACACGTTGATTTTCATTCAATTCTCCTCCCAATCGAGATTCGGAGGGCGTTCCAGATTTGGGTCACTTTCAAGAAAACTCTAGATCTTTGATAGCCATCTTGAGTCAATTATGATATCCAGATCTCTTCATCTGAAGTTTTATTTTCTAAAGGAGCCTAAGATTTCCTAAATCGGTTGAAGTGAAAAAAAGTTATGGCTGCAAAACCAAAAAGTTGATTTTTTGGGATCACTCTGTAAATAAGAGGGATAGGAAGTTAATTCGCGAAATATCTCGAGGTAATGAGATCATCTTCATGCCTCTGTTGTCGAAAATGAGAAAAAAAATTTTTTTCACCATTTGAGAGCTTTTTAAATATTCCGAAATTTTGCACAGTGTCGGAAAACACCATGTAGAGATTTTATGTGAATACCCTTATGTTTCAATGAAGTATACGAGATTATAGCTGAAGGACTGGGCTATCGAACAGTGTGAACCAAATTCAAATTGTTGTAATCTGAAAAAAGTTATTCACATTATAACAGGGGCGACATTTTGGTGTGCGACGAAATTAGTGTTGAGTAGTTTATATGTACATTTTAGTGCGCTTTTGAGATCCATCGGACGTCCATAAGATATTTCTTGGATATAAACTGGATGTCCAGAGTACATAAATGAAATTCACGAAAGATGTCCAGTGGATATCCATTGGATGTCCATGCGTTATGTGTTATCTGGGCCCGTGGCTACGCCACCGCAAGTATCGATTCCCGAAGTGCCTTTTTTGGCACGAGTCTCCCATCTTTCGACGTTCCTGACATCCTGCGAGAAACTCCTTTGAGAAATCGTCCTTGACGGCACAACCGTAACCGTAACCGTAGCCGTAGGGTGTGAAGTAATTCGATCACTTGGATTTCCCGGCGCTTTTCTCTCTTACCGTTACTTAGAGTGGGCGTGTGGGCGGGCGCCCGAGATAAAAGGCATTGGAAAGGCTCGGGAAAATCGAAACGTATAACATGATGGTTTTGGGCGGTGATAAAATACCGAATACGAACGGATCAGACAGGTAGTGACAGATTATCGGACGTGATGTCATCCAGTATGCCTTTTGGAGGGTACCATCCCTACTAATATTATCAATATGAATGTTAAGTTTGTTTGTCGGTCATCATGAAATTTTGTATACATAATGTTATTTGAAAAATTAACTTCATGAATAAATATTCATCATCAGGAGCTTTCTGCAGAAAATAATTGATCCGTTCAGCATTAAGTATTTTTGATTTTTTACTTCGGAATCCATCCGATTTCCTTTTCAGGAAATATATAACTTGGGATATGTTGCTATATATTAATATTTTTATCGATATCCAGTGTTGATCGTAACATGGAATATATCGACCAGAGTGATGATGGTTTCATCGCATTTGATAATTCTTGAAAATATACTAATAGGATATTTTCCGAAAATGACACTGTATTATTTCTATGTCTCCATTCCATGAATTTTTGAGCAACTCATTTCTAGCCATTCTAGCTTTTTCCAACATTTCTGGTGGTGTAGAAATAATCTGCTCATCGTCATCGCTTGACATCATTTTTTTCAAACTGAAATTGAGAAATATCAATAGAAAATTATCATATTTTCAAAAAATATAACTTACCTGCTTTTGGTTTCGGTGGATAGCTGGATTGATTGAAAAAAAGATAGGTACCTACCCACCTAGCTACTGTCATTAACTGAAATTGTTAATTATTGTTATTGACACATCGCCTAAGCAACAAAGCAAAGTCATCTATCAACATACCTATGAAAACCGTGCGATCGCTCTCTTTACGCACACGTGTGTAAGGAGAAGCTTACTGCCATTGTTTTGTGTACAATATTCATCATTTACAGTAGTAGTCGTAGGAAAAGTTAATTTTAACGTCATCCTACATGCGTAAAACGGGCTATCGGGAATGAACGTTTACCAAATGTTAACAGTAAAGTTGTCATATAGGATCTCAAAAACACGAAGCATTTGCTGAACAAGTTGCAATTTTTGCAATTTTCAGGAATTTTCGCCATTTCAGAAATTGTCCCAATTTCCAGAAATTTTTGCAATTTTTGCTATATCTGCAATTTTTGCAATTTTTGCAAAAATTCCAAAAATGCCTGAAAATTGCAAAAATCGCAAATATTGCTGAAAATTGCAAAAATCGCAAATATTGCTGAAAATTGCAAAAATTGCAGAATTTGCAAAAATTGCAAAAATTGCAAAAATTCGTGAAAATTGTAAAAATTCCTGAAAATTTCTGAGAACTGCAAAAATCGCAAAAATGCCTGAAAATTGGAAAAATCGCAAAAATGACTGAAAATTGGAAAAATCGCGAATGCCTGAAAATTGCAAAAATTCCTGATAATTGCAAAATTTGCAAAAATGCCTGAAGATTGCAAAAATTGCAAAAATTCCTGAAAACTAAAAACTTCAAAAATTCCTGAAAATTGCAAAAATTCCTGAAAATTGTAAAAATTTCAAAAATTCCTGAAAATTGCAAAAATTCATGAAAATTGCGAAAATTACTGAAAATTGCAAAAATCGCAAAAATTCCTGAAAATTGTAAAAATTGCGAAAATTCCTGAAAATTGCAAAAATAGCAAAAATTGCAGAAATTCCTGAGAATTAGAAATATTTCTGAAAATTGCAAAAATTGCTGAAAATTGCAAATTGCTGAAAATTGCAGAAATTGCGAAAATTCCTGAAAATTGTGAAAATTCCTGAAAACTGCAAAAATCGCAAGTTAGCCTGAAAATTGCATAAATCGCAAAAACTCTTGAAAATTGCAAGAATTGCGAAAATTCCTGAAAATTGTGAAAATTCCTGAATATTGCAAATATTGCAAAAGTTCCTGAAAACTGCAAAAATTGCAAAAATTCCTGAAAATTGCAGAAATTGCAAAAATTCATGAAAATTGCAAAAATTCATGAAAATTGCAAAAATTCCTGTAAATTGCAAAAAATCCTGAAAATTTAAAAAATAGCAAAAATTCCTGAAAACTGCAAAAATTCCTGAAAATTGCAAAAATCGCAAAAATGCCTAAAAATTGAAAAAATTGCAAAAATTCCTGAAAATTGCAAAAATTCCTGAAAATTTCAAAAATTGCAAAAATTCCTGAAAATTGCAAAAATCGCAAGAATTCCTGAAAATTGAAAAAATCGCAAAAATTCCTGAAAATAGCAAGAATTGCAAAAATTGCAAAAATTCCTGAAAATAGCAAGAATTGCAAAAATTGCAAAAATTCCTGAAAATAGCAAGAATTGCAAAAATTGCAAAAATTCCTGAAAATTGCAAAAATCGCAAAAATTCCTGAAAATTGAAAAAATCGCAAAAATTCCTGAAAATTGCAAAAATCGCAAAAATTCCTGATAATGGCAAAAATTGCAAAAATTCCTGAAAATTGCAAAAATCGCAAAAATTCCTGAAAATGGCAAAAATTGCAAAAATTACTGAAAATGGCAAAAATTGCAAAAATTACTGAACATTGCAAAAATTCCTGAAAATTGAAAAAATCGCAAAAATTCCTGAAAATAGCAAAAATTGCAAAAATTCCTGAAATAGCAAAAATTGCAAAAATTCGGGAAAATCGCAACAAATTCCTGATAATGGCAATAATTGCAAAAATTCCTGAAAATGGCAAAAATTGCAAAAATTCCTGAAAATTGCAAAAATTCCTGAAAATTGCAAAAATCGCAAAAATTCCTGAAAATAGCAAAATTGCAAAAATGACTGAAAATTGCAAAAATTCCTGAA